>OW240912.1:355685275-355699169 GCA_933207985.1 Pelobates cultripes
TTTATGGATTACCATAAAAAAAGTTACTGTAGAACTAACAATCAAAGCGTGCACATTACATGGTTTTTACATGCATTTCCACTTTCCTCGATATTCTGCTTAAAATAGCATCCATTTAATATTAGATGGTTGTGATCCGTTAATGTCATCAGGGTTCTCTTACCAATTCCAACCGTCTTGAATTTGGCTGGTAGAGCAAATATTTGCAGAACCACACAGTATGGCCACATGCTTTGTTCAGATCTTTTTTTGCACTTTGATTGCAAAAGTAATACATTATTTCGTGAGATATTAATTTAATCTACATAGAAGGAACTATTCAGGAATAAAGAAAACATAGTTTCCACGTTAATATCCATTTTTTTTTATTGTGAAAATTGTGTTTAGCCTAAAAAAAATGAAAACATTCTAAGCACAAGTTAGAATGTTCATTTGGAGCAGTAAAACCAATACCATCTCCAGACGATGGATTTTCATAAATATGGTATCCTAGATATGATTTATGGGGAACCAAGTGCTAACTAGCTGCAATTGAAAAAAACTATTTAAATGTTAAAAAGAAAGTTGCAAAAATAAACATTTTGTTTAGTTTTTCTTGTTTTCACTTTGATCATCAAAAAAACCAATATATGTGTACAGTAAATATAGCTTTCACACAATATTATCTTAAAAGAAATGCATTAATGTGCTTTTATTATATGAGATCTGCTAATAGTTCTAATTTGTGCATATTTGTGCATTTATGAAGTTTACTAATTTGATTAGTAAATAAAGTACCACCAACTTGGAACTCTAAAAGGGAAGTGATTATTTTTTCAATATCTGTGCGTTGAACTTTTTGAATTTTGCAAGAACATGTCTCCCATGGTTTGGCTCTGCCGTTCACTGATATTTGACTCTTTGGATAGGTTTGCAATGCTAAGCACGGAGTTTGATTATATGTGTCAATATGATTACTTGGAGATTCGAGATGGTGATAACATAGATGCCAAGGTAATAAAACGGTTCTGTGGAAACGAGAGACCCCTGCCCATCCGTAGCTCTGGGAATTCTTTGCATCTCCTCTTCCAGTCAGACGGATCAAAGAATTTTGATGGATTCTATGCTACCTTTGAAGAACTCACAGGTACTTTTTTTTTACCAAACAAACTATGTTCTCAAATAAAAAATTAAAGCATACAAGGGTATTATTTTTATTATTATTATCAGTGATATTTATACCAATAACACCAACTTATTCCACAGTGCTTTACAAAATTATGAAAGGGGGAAATTTTACAATAAATGAGACCATTACAAAATGATACAAGGGACAATAAGTAGATGGGGACCATGCTCAAATGAGCTTACAGTCTAGAGGTACCTCATATCCTGTCTCTGTGCATGTGGCTACATGACATTAATGAAATTCTGAATGCTAAGATGGATGGCAATAAATTACCGTAAAAAAATATCACTGTAAGGAGAGCGTTTCCTTTTATTACTACATGAATTATTAGGCAACTTATCAAGAACAGGTTTTGTGTTGAAACCATACAAACATTGGTTTGGCACATTGAGCGATTGTTAATAAGGATAAATAGGCCGAAACATTGTATTGCACCAGTGTGAGGCTGATGGTGGGGCCCATAAGAGCCACACAACACATTTAAGCACATGGCTTGCAACCTGAAAAAGTATCACCACAGCAAAGTCAGTACATTGTAAGAGACCTCTCTCTTCTCTGTGCTGAAATGCATATTGTGTATTTCACGCATAGACAGTTTTTACATACTTTTGTGAATAGATCTTCACAAATTAGAAGGATTCAGGTGTACATACTTTCTATCATGAAAAGAACCATACAAATCTATCTAAAAATTGTCTCTTCTGCTGGAAAAACCATGTATGTATGTAAAAGATGGTATCACCCAACCATACTTTATTTTCCTGTATTTCAGTGTGTTCCTCCTCTCCATGTTATCATGATGGGACATGTATTGTGACGAATACAGGATCCTATAAATGTGCGTGTCTGGCTGGATACACCGGAAAACATTGCGAAAATGGTGAGTTTCATGGACAATATCAAGAGAAGCCACCTGTGTCCAACACAGAGGTCAATAGTGGCCTTTAGCATAGGAGGTCACATAAAAATGCAGCATATCAATCGTGGAGTTGGTAACCTCAGATAATGTAGACATTAGGACTTTTCGTGACGTTAAGGCTTTGTATGTGTAGATCCTAGAACTTAAAGCCTCTGGAAACAATCTTTATTGATTATTGGACAAACATCATGGGGGTTTTGCAACAGCTGGAGGAATAGAATAGAAGCTGTCTCCATAAGCACTAGACCGTCTTTTTGTTGTTTTTCTTATTTAAATTAGTACCATACATTTGAGGAATGATACAAGAATGGTAAAACATCTGAAGTTTCCTTAATAAGCCACATGTTTCGTAACACCACCTTTACCCCACACACTTGCCATCAAGCTCCAGCTTAGGGTAACTGCATGTCTAGTCTTTTCAATAAGTAGTACTGATTGAACTTAATCTCATCATTTTCGGGTAGGTCTTACTAACATTTGGCAATACCTACAATGACACTGTGGCAGCCAGAAATGATTATTATATTATAGGCCACAGCTTTATTAAATATATAAATATGTATAAATCTTTAAACTTCAACTTTATAACATAAACATCCTATGTACATAACTTACTCAGTAAATATATACGTCACTGAGTACCACCCTGCCAAGCAAAAACATTCACTTGGGCAGCTGCCCTACCCCCTCGTCCCAAACAGCACAAGGACTTTCTGGGTGTCCCAAACAGCACAAGGCCTTTTGGGCCTTCTATTCTCGTAATGCTAACCATTAGCCGATTATTGACTCAGTGGGCACGTCTTTTATCCATAACTGTACCTGAGGTTAGGGGAAGGAAAGCCATTCACTTTCCCTGGTTGACAAGGGCCATATACCGCCACAAGCCCTGCTGGTTTACCCCCTAAATCAACGGGACCACCCCAACACCATCTGTGATGCAAATTAAGTCAAGTTCCACCTTCGTAAGGTGGACCCCATCACCCCTAAAATACATAGCTACATTTTGCTCTAAGACACACGATTGTTTAGCTTAATCCTGCTCCGCTCAAGCGCCCTGTGGTCCCTCACACCCTTCCAATAATTCCGGGACAGCAGGATTGACACCTGCTCACGTAGCCGCAGACCAGCCGGCCCGGAAGGTGGGACTGCAGCTCCTGTTACAAGGGGCTGGAGAGGAAGACTGGAAACGAGCGCGTGCTGCAACGGGAGCCTGTGGGGGAGGTGAACCAAGCCTCATGGCCACAGACCAACAGATCTGAGAGGCTGGGCCGGCGCTCCTGAGCTCAGGAAAAGCCGCAGTTGCCCCTGGAGGGCTGAAACGTTCAGGTGGCCAAGCTCGCCTTCAAGAAGCCCTGCGACCGATGGGCGGAGAGGCGGCAATCACTGCGGAGGCCTGCAGATGAGCAGGCTGAACCTGCAGGTGTAGACCCCCATGTTGTAAGGCCTCAGCCATGAGGGCAGAAAGGACAGCCTTGATGTCCATACTCAGATCCTGGACAAAAACGTCACTTGGCAAGCAGGTACACATGTGAAGCAACTACCAAGCTGTTACCAACTGATAAGTAAGATGTCTGTTAGCATGTAAAATGCCCACATATTTATACTATCCCACCCCCTTCCCCTAATCCTCCTCCCACCATTCTAATGACCTCCTTGCCATTCCATCTATACACTCCCCCTCACACTCACATATTCCTGTTCTGTCTAGGCCTTGCCTGACTCCTCAGGGTCTGTAACAGTGGTGCTGCAGATTGACTAAAACGATCAGCTGATGCTCTAATCCAATTAGGTGCTCCCCATTCATAAAAAAGATAAAGTTGTTATGGTGACCGGAATGTTCTTTTAATAGCAGCCTTGGATGTATATGAAATATACCCTCAATTGACTTCTGTGGCTGGGGTGTCATATTGATAGCAGCAATTTCTTAGAATATTTTTATTCATTGGCTACCAAGCTTGCAATCGACAAAATGCAACCTAGGCTTCATCATACGTGTTTCACAGGTGTCTGCATTACTATATGGTTTATATGAATAATTTAGTTCTGAATACTAATGCAAAAGGACACAGTTTTAGAAGTAATGTATCCTTAAGGGGTTAAAATGTTAATATCACACACAAACAGGTAGGTACCTGTGACTGTATTAAAAGGCCAGTTACAATGTATCACTGAAACATTGGGAGAATCTGTATACAAAGAATTATCAAGGTCCTGTCTCTCCTGCAGCTCTTGGCCCATTAGGGACTGGCTCCATTGGTTAGCAGCTCACTGCCACTTGTTTATCAGTCTAGTTGATTGACGGCAATGTCACAATAAATATCCAGTGGTCCCATGGGGGATGGGGGAGCATTGTTGATGGGATTCTTCGACTGCTGAAAAACAAAGATGCTTTAAATTAAATGTAAACAACACAGAGGAAGATCAGGGATACCTATTATTGCCTATGAAAAATAAATATTATATATTAACCAAAAAATTAATAAACATGAATTTTAAAAAATTATTTTAAAGTTTTATTGCCATTACAGAAATTGTGCTCAACGCGTCTCATTACAGCGTGCACTCAAAGAAATTAGTTTTCTTTCTTTTTTTTTTTATATATTTTTTTTTATAAAGTATGATTATTCATTGACTATGGAATTATGAAGTATGTATTTGTATTAATTAAATAATCTAAAACATAACAAAGAAAATGTTTTAATATCATTTAAAAAACAAGCGGGCAAACAAATGTTTGCTGTAGAAAAAACAGATCCATACTGTAAATAAATAATCTATTATCAAATTTTTTGTTCCCGCTAGGAAATGAGGTCCCCAAAATTGACATGAAATTGAAGTTAGAGACAGTGCCCTCAAAATAGACTCCCCAATATTTAACAGGTTTCTATAAGAACTGAAAATTTTAATGAAATGTACAAAACCATTATATTTACTTCTGTTCCAGGACTGAGTGCCTCAATCTTGAATCAATCATTGTTATGAGAATAAAATTATTGAGTAACAAAAATTGCATCAATGCACGACTGCATAAATCCATATGAAATACTGCATTGCTACTAAGAAATAATGAAGAATTGATTCTTTGGAACTGTACATTGCTGATTATTCAAATCGAGCTTTAAAACTTCAGAGAAACGCAAAGATAGGTGGTATTATATGAATACCAAAGAATTGCTTAAAATGTCTGTGGGAAATTAAGATCGTTAGTCCAAAATAATGAATTGGAAACATTCTCAAATTTAACAGTTTTTCAAGCTTGACTTTTCTTGACAAATTTTACTTGTACATGTTGAAATTTTAACATAAGGAAGTCAATTACAAAATAAGATTCATTATGAGAAAGCATATTTGTAGTATTATTTAAATGTCAGTAACAGAGCAATAAGATGGTGATTTGTTAATTTCAAACAATTGTCGACATTACACGAGTGCTCGATCAATAATAAAGTACTCAGAAATCAGAAGAGGATCATTTAAGGAACAAGAGAGAGTAAGTAAACAAACAGTAGAGAATAGGAAAAGAGCAAATGAAGAAATGAAAGAATTGGAAAGGGCAAGGCTACAAGCAAGGGCTCATTGAACAGAGAGCGAGAAAAAAGTGGTGGAGGGAAAAGAGAGTGAAAGTGAAAGAACAAGAGAAGGAGGAGAGCGAGAGTACCAGGCCACAATGGCCTATCCGAAGATGCATCAAAAAAATTAAATAAATAGTATTAAAATTAAGTGGAAGTAGTACGGGGTAGAAATTCAGTTCAGCCTGAGGGAAGCTGGGACGGATTCTATAGAGTACTAGAGTTGTGAAGAATTCCATAGAATGCTAGAGTTGTGAAGGATTCCATAGAATGCTAGAGTTGTGAAGGATTCCATAGAATGCTGGAGTTGTGAAGGATTCCATAGAATGCTAGAGTTGTGAAGGATTCCATAGAATGCTAGAGTTGTGAAGGGTTCCATGGAATGCTAGAGTTGTGAAGGATTCCATAGAATGCTAGAGTTGTGAAGGATTCCATAGAATGTTAGAGTTGTGAAGGATTCCATAGAATGCTAGAATTGTAAAGGATTCCATAGAATGCTAGAGTTGTGAAGGGTTCCATGGAATGCTAGAGTTGTGAAGGGTTCCATAGAATGCTAGAGTTGTGAAGGATTCCATAGAATGCTAGAGTTATGAAGGATTCCATAGAATGCTAGAGGTATGGATTCCATAGATTGCTAGAGATGTCAAGGGTTTCATAGATTGCTAGAGATGTCAAGGGTTGTGAAAGGTTCCATAGTAGTCCAATGCTGGAGGATGGAGATGACAAATGGCTTCCACAGTTGGGGAATTAATAACATGGTGGCATTTAATGCTGGGTTCATGTTTTTGTAATATTTAGAGATTGGCAAAAGAGAGGTGGAAAGGTGTTACTTCTGGTGTAAATTTCATGTAAATTTCATGTAAATTTCATGGAACTTAGTATGAACCAACCTCCAAAATGGGGAAAGGAGAGAGCAGCTCCCCCAAATATGAAGTGATTTACAGTTCCCCCTCTAGCAGCATACAGTGAAGAGACTGAGTAATTATGTACCGCCTTATTAGAAATTTAGCTGAGACTGATGTGTCAGGATAAGATTTATTTGCCATTGAGCCTCAGTCACTCTAATTTCCTCTGGGAGAGGAGTTTAGGAGGCAGCTGGGGACGGAAGACTACTAAAATCTGACAAATTATTAAAATCAAGTTTGGCGATTTTGGCGTTTGCAATTCCTTTGTCATTTCTCCACAATCCCTATTTTAGTGAATAAACTGGATAGAAACAAACTAGGGACTGTCCCTAAAAATCTAAGAGAGTTGGCAGCCATGACTGTTGACAGCCTGTTTGCTGTGCTCAAAGCTGATCTCAGGCCTTAATATTGTGTAATAGACTAACATCTCCATCCTCAGCTGCTGCTACAGCAAGGCGCATGATTGACTTCTCATGAAATTTATTAAGACAGTAAGAAATGCGTTTTTTATTATTAATGATCAGGCAACAAGAACATTCCATGGACATTTTATTCATTAATTCCCAAATCCAGATGCTTTTTGTCACTCTCTTCGTCTCTCAGTATAATTGCATATTTGACATACATCTATTATTTTTGCATAATTTGTGGACTGCTTTTGCTCGTAAAAATCAAGGTTACATTTTCCGTGTTCCGTGTTCTTGAATTATTTTTCGTCACAATGCATTTCCTAGAGTGTCAATCGCTCCTGGTTATCTTGTGACACGGAAGGTTATTTGAAAGGCATAATTTACTGGCCCTTACAGAATGTCCTACATTATGGGTGGTCAAAATATAAGTCCCCAACAATATGCTTTGACTTTCCCTGTTCTACATACAGTTTATAAAATAATCTTGACTTATCATGAGTTCTTCATCTCTTGACAATGTTTCTCATCTTGAATATCTTCTGTTTTAAGTTATAGAAGAAAAAACTTGCAAAGATCCAGGTCATCCTTTGAATGGCTACAGGAAGCTACCAGATCAAGAAAGTCTAAGAAGCGGGAACCATGTGACAATTGGTTCCAGCATCCACTACTTCTGTAACAATTCATACGTCCTCAGTGGGAACCAACAGAGGACCTGTCTGGAGGGAGGACAATGGTCGGGGAAGCAGCCTATCTGTATTAAAGGTCAGTTTCTGCGGAAAGTGACAGACAGTATCTGTCAAAACTTTTTATTTAGATTTCCCATGACTGGTAACCTGCGTAAATTGAGATCTGCTTAATTTTATTCATCTTAAAGCACTTATTACTTTTGAACTTAATTTCCGTTCCTTTAATTAAGTACCAGGCCCGTTACTTCATTATCAAATAATACATATATCTTTTTTGTAAAACAGTTGTTTTTGAAAAAGCAGCTGGGGAAGAACTATGTTTTTCACTAACTAGCATTCATCATGCATTTTAATGGATATTTTATCAGGTGCTTTAAAAATGAAATCCATTAGCTGTATCCATAATCATTAAATGTGCAGCTGTCTTACAGAATAAAACGTATTAAAATGCGATATGTAGGCACCTTATTTTGTAGGATAAAAAATACATAGTTAACTCTTTAAGAACAAGAGGGGTAGAGGGAACAATGTAGAATTAACACAGTGGGGCTTACAATTATGAAAAATTATAAATTAAAATGCTCTTTAAAATCTCATATGATACTGGAAATAAATGCAGCATAGAAAGGGTTAATCCGCTGCAGACTGAGCCCCAGGCTCACTGTCCAAGCCATGTTCGCTAGTTTTTTTATCCAGATTACACATGTCCTGTCTGGCAAATTGGAAGTGTAATTCCATTTTCATTTCAAAGTAAATCCAATGAATAATCAAACAAATACGTTTAAGGCTATGCTGTTTGCTCCATCCTGCGTTCAGTCAAACGATTAAAGCTGTGTTGAGAGCCAATCGGAACACTCCATAGCAGCAGTCAAAGTTCCACTGATATGATCTTTGTTACCCAGATTGCTACATCTGTAACACATTTGGGATAAATAGACAGACAGACAGACAGAAAGGCAGGTAGGAAGATTGATTCAGTCATTAAACAGTTAATTCTGGTATTTTGACAAACAAATTGCAAAAATTGAGACAAACAGCCCAATTGAAAAATGTATTATAGTTTGATTATACCTTGACTTGCTCACAATTCACTGTTTAGTGAGCTATCTCCCGTAGGAGAAATGTAGAGAGAGATTCAATTGAATCTGTTTTTTTTCATCTTAACAGATTACTCCAAAAAACATGACCACTTCAATGACTTGACATGGTCATGGTGGTAAGAGTCGGCTTGAAACACCGCACATACAAAGATATTGTTAATTGTGTGCCGATGGGCTAGTTTTGCTCCCAGCACATGTGACATTGGTAGCCCAGAACATATAAACATTTAATATTGTGAATTAAAATATCAAATATCCGTGAGCAGCTCCGGAAAGGATGGAAGGAGGAGAGGATCCCTGCAGGAGGTGGCTAGGAGGTCCGGAAACCATGGTTGGCTTTGCCACAAGGGTGTTATGAGGACCAGAGTGACCTGTTGCGTCCGCATCTGGTGTAATGTTCTTGCGATCATGGCAAATGGGGGAAAGGCATAGGCTCCGGTCGTTGGCCATTGTTGTAGAAAGGCGTCCGTCGCCTTGCTCTCCGGGTCCGGGAGCCAGCTGAAGAACTCCGGGGTTTGGTGGTTGTTGCGGGACGCAAAAAGATCCAGGTGAAAGGGACCCCTCTGGGTCGCCAGGGCTCTGAAGATCCTCGTGTTCAGTCTCCAATCGCTGACGTCCCTCCAGTGGCGAGAGAACCAGTCGGCCATGAGGTTGATTTCCCCGGGCAGGTATTCGGCCTGGAGAGCGATGTTGCGGGGTAGGCAATAGTTGAAAATGTCCTTTGTGATGTTTGACAGTAGACGTGAACGTGCGCCCCCCAGGCGATTGATATATCGGACTGTGGAGACATTGTCCATGCGTAGGAGGATGCAGCAGTTGGATCTGTCTCGGGCCAGGCTGCGGATCGCGAAGGACCCCGCCAGGAGTTCCAGGCAGTTTATGTGCATGGAGAGTTCCTGCGCTGTCCATGTTCCTCCTGTGGATATGGACCCGCTGGTGGCGCCCCAGCCCCACAAGCTGGCGTCTGACTCCAGTACGAAGTCTGGGGTGTCTCCGAATATGGCCCTGCCATTCCAGGCTTGCATGCTGTCCAGCCACCATGACAGTTCCTCGCGAACTTCCGTCGTCACCGGGACGATTTGATCGTACGTGGGCCTGCGGCGTAGGTACCTCGCCTTGAGGCGTTGCATGGCTCTGTAGTGGAGGGGACCCGGGAATATGGCCTGAATGGAGGCGGAGAGGAGTCCCACGATCCTGGCCAGGTTGCGGAGAGGGATGGAGTCGCGACGGAGTGCTCTGCGAATCTCCTTGCGAATAGACGAGATCTTCGAGGCTGGAAGCTTTAGAGTGCATGTAGTCGAGTCGATCTCGAAACCCAGGAATTGTATCGTCTGGGTTGGGGTCAATTCCGATTTCTGGCGGTTCACCACGAAGCCCAGAGATTCCAGCAGTGTTACTGCGAGATGAGTGTATTGGTGCAGTCTGTGCTCGTTGGAGCAAAAGAGAAGCAGGTCGTCCAGGTAGATGATGCATCGGACGCCCCTGGATCTCAGGTGGGCCACCACCGGTTTCAGAAGTTTGGTGAAACCCCAAGGGGCCGAGCTGAGCCCGAAAGGGAGGCAGGTGAATTGCCAAGGACGGCCGTGCCAGAGGAAACGTAGGAGTGTTCGGCAATCCGGATGCACTGGGACCGACAGGTATGCATCTTTTAGATCTAGTCTGGTGAACCAGTCGTTGCTTTGTAGGAGGTCCCGCAGAAGGTGGATGCCCTCCATCTTGAAGTGGCGATATGCCACATACGCGTTGAGGCCGCGTAGGTTGATGACCGGACGGAATTCTCCCGACTTCTTCCGAACCAGAAAAATATTGCTGAAAAAACCTCCCCCGTCGTAGGTCGGCTGGATAGCCCCTTTGTCCCGAAGTTCGCGTAGTTCCGCGTTGACGAGGGATTGGTCGGAAGATGACATGTGGATGGGGTGAGGAGGTTGTGTCTGAAAGGGAGTCCCTACTAGGTCTATGACATATCCCTGTACCGTTTGTAGGATCCACTTGTCTGAGGACAGAGCGGCCCAATTCTGGAAAGAATGGGAAATACGGCCCGCGTGGCGGGTGCAAGGTAACAATGGAGGAATACGGGTGCTTACCTGTAGCAAAGCGGGAACGTCCGCGTCCGCGTGGTCCCCGGCCTCTGTCCGAGCCTCGTGAGAAAGGTTGTTGCCTGTACCTCGTGTTGGGTAGAAAGGTGTCGGTTGAGTGCGGGGGCCTGAAGGCCAGAATCGGCTGGCGGCACGGCCCCGTTGCCGGCCAGCCCTTCCAAAAACTCCTCTGGTGGTAGTGCTCCGGAAGACTCTGCGCATAGAGGACTGCGCCTTATTAAGTGAAGTGAACACGTTCACGTGTTTGTTAAGTTCCTTGAGGAACGGTTCACCGAACAATTTTCCTTGTGCCTGGGGCCCAATCTCCTTAGTGCCAAGCTCTGCCAATTTACCGTTAATACGGAATAGCGCTGCTTTCCGTCTCTCAGAAGAGAGCGTAACATTAGTGTTTCCAATGAAACAAAAACACCGTTGTGCCCATTCGCGCACGTCGTGTGCCCATTCCTTGATGTCCTCGGCAGAGAAAGAATCGGCTCTGGCAAGGGCGTCATCTGCCAGGTACATGATACGGGCCCGAGGGCCAATGGAGTCCAGCAGGTTATCCTGTGCGCCGAATAGGCCTTTCTCTACCCCTCGTCGAGGGTCTCTCCCACTACGCATCATGAAGGTTGTCATAACCTTATTAAACTCGGGAGTGAGAGCCACTTTATCTGGCAGGGAAGGGCGTGGGCATTCGGATCTGAGCCGGTTGCGGACCTCTTTCTCCAGGGGCTTGCGAAGCCACAGGTGCATAAACCTGGAGAGGTGTTCTGGGGGTGACCAGTCTCCCGATCTGGGGTGGCGGATGTTGCGGGGATCAAACATCGCTTGACCCGAAGGGTCTAAAATGGTGTCCGAATCTAGAAGGTGTTCTGCGTCCGCAGTGTCTTCAGTACCCTCTGTCTGGGCCGCACCCAGAAGAGTCTCCCGCATGAGGGCGGAGACAGATTTTTCGTCCGAACCCCAAGCGTCGTCTGAATCAGAGACGTCAGCTTGCCATTCGTCCAGCACTGACATGGTATGTGAAGGCCCTTGCTCTTCGTCCGAAGAGTAATCCTGACGCGGGGTCGGGGTACTAGCTTTGGCAGATTTGCGCTTGGCATGCGCCTTACCCTTAAGAGGTTTTAGTGCCTGATCTTCGCCTTTCTCATGGCGTTTCCTTGGACGGGAATCCTCCCTGGTCCGGTAGTCGGACATATCCGAATCGGAGTCCTGGCGAGGTTGCCTGCGTTTGGGCGCCTCTGTAGTGCGTGCCTTGGAGAGTGCCTTCTCCACCGAAGCAGCGACAGCTGCATTGATCATTGCTTGGAAGTCCACAGGGACTTTCTGGGAGTCTTCCATGGTAAGGGTAGGCTGATATAAATCACGGATAGGCACAGTATAAATGGGGCACCCAGGTCTTAAATATATAGGCGTAGGGTCAGTTGACGTGGCACCTGTGGTGGGTAACACTCCACCCAGTATAAGAAACCCCAGCAGGGTATAATTGGTGACCTTATAAAAAACTGGGGCTCACCCAGTTAGAGAGAACTGCAACAGCTAGTCTCCCAATAAGCAGCGTGGTACACAAGTACGTATAATGGGGGCTCACCCCGGTTGCACAGGGTTGCTACCCTTAACTGCAGGTCACAATAATAAGCAGGCAGCAGCACTGACCTGACTGACCCAGCCACAGAGTATATTATCAGTGTAGGTAATCCTGGTACTCACAGTGATGAAGTTCACAGCCACAGATTATAGGCATGCAGTGTAGGTAATCCTGTCACTTGCAGTGATGAAATTCACATCCACAGAGTATAGGCCTGCAGTGTAAGTAATCCTGTCACTCACAGTGATGAAACTCACAGTCACAGAGTATAGGCTGCAGGAGTTCACACTAGGGCTTCAGACCAGCACAAAAGCAGGTGGAAGGGGCTAAGGCAGCAAGTACTGAGTCCCCAGAGAGATCCAGGCGAAAAAACAAGATGGCCGCGTGAATCTCGCGGTATTTGCGATCCAAAATGGCGGCCGCGAGTGTAGGCCGCAAGCCGGGGACTAAATTTAAGGCCGGCTGCGGGCGGGCGCCAGCCGGCGCGAAAAAGATCGCGATTTATTCCGGTCGCGAGTAGGGGGCCCAGGAGGGCACCCCAAGGTAGGAAAACCGGAGGGGAGCCTGAGGGAAGCCCAGGGGGGAGCCCAGGGAGTCCCAGGGCCGGCAGAGGGGCAGGGAGGGAGAAACTAAAAGGGTAAAACCTAGTCCTACCCACAGCCTTAGCCAGGCAATATAAATAATAAATATACAGACAAAACAGAAATTAATTAAAGGCAAGTAATAAAATAAATAAAACAGACTAATACAGAAAATGCAAGAAAAGGCTCTGGAGGAGCCAAATAGTCTGACCTGTCTGCGTGGAGCAGTAAAGAAAGAGGAAGTGTACAGGCAGCATGACCCTTATATATACTATGCTGCTCAGTGATTTAATGTTACTCTTTACGTTTTTCTTTACTGCTGTGGAGTTTAGTAAAGAGAGTTAATGCAAAATAGGAAGCCTCCTGTCATGTTATAAAATTCTCTGCCATAAGCAACTGATAACTGATTTAACAGCTGTAACTGTGCTGAAATTGTCAGCTCACCCACTGTTTCCAAACAGTAAAGGAAGTTTTAATGGGTCATAATATTCCTAGAATCAGGGAGAAGAGAATGAACTCTACAATTTCACTATTAGCATTACATTAGCAGTCCAAAGATTAATAAAGTTTGATATAGCAGTTTTCAATTCCTTTATTTTAGAAATATATAATTTAACTGTATCTGAATGTGGATATTATGCTTAAATGCAGACATTTGTTTAACCTTTTTCACATTTTAGTAGTCTATATTGCTTATACTCATAGCCGATCCTGGGCTGGGGAAAAGGAATGCACAGCACCCAGGCGCTTTGTGAGTAGCCCTTTGTTATACGCTCTGCCTCCTGTCTAAAGGCCCTCAGAGCTCCTGGAAGGCTGGCTGGGCTGGAAAGTGAGCACACACAGGAGAGGGCACTTAAGGGCACATGAGGGATGGGCTAAAGATGGCAAAGGAG
>OW240912.1:355699269-355925479 GCA_933207985.1 Pelobates cultripes
GGTCACAATAATAAGCAGGCAGCAGCACTGACCTGACTGACCCAGCCACAGAGTATATTATCAGTGTAGGTAATCCTGGTACTCACAGTGATGAAGTTCACAGCCACAGATTATAGGCATGCAGTGTAGGTAATCCTGTCACTTGCAGTGATGAAATTCACATCCACAGATTATAGGCCTGCAGTGTAAGTAATCCTGTCACTCACAGTGATGAAACTCACAGTCACAGAGTATAGGCTGCAGGAGTTCACACTAGGGCTTCAGACCAGCACAAAAGCAGGTAGAAGGGAGCTAAGGCAGCAAGTACTGAGTCCCCAGAGAGATCCAGGCGAAAAAACAAGATGGCCATGTGAATCTCGCGGTATTCGCGATCCAAAATGGCGGCCGCGAGTGTAGGCCGCAAGCCGGGGACTAAATTTAAGGCCGGCCGCGGGCGGGCGCCGGCCGGCGCGAAAAAGATCGCGATTTATTCCGGTCGCAAGTAGGGGGCCCAGGAGGGCACCCCAAGGTAGGAAAACCGGAGGGGAGCCTGAGGGAAGCCCAGGGGGGAGCCCAGGGAGTCCCAGGGCCGGCAGAGGGGCAGGGAGGGAGAAACTAAAAGGGTAAAACCTAGTCCTACCCACAGCCTTAGCCAGGCAATATAAATAATAAATATACAGACAAAACAGAAATTAATTAAAGGCAAGTAATAAAATAAATAAAACAGACTAATACAGAAAATGCAAGAAAAGGCTCTGGAGGAGCCAAATAGTCTGACCTGTCTGCGTGGAGCAGTAAAGAAAGAGGAAGTGTACAGGCAGCATGACCCTTATATATACTATGCTGCTCAGTGATTTAATGTTACTCTTTACGTTTTTCTTTACTGCTGTGGAGTTTAGTAAAGAGAGTTAATGCAAAATAGGAAGCCTCCTGTCATGTTATAAAATTCCATGAGTTATATAAAATGTGTTTTTTAACAAAAATTTATAAACAAGTAAATTCAGTTCTATGCATAAGCTGAACAATTTTCAAATGTAATAATGTATGTATGTTTTGTAAAAAAACTAAAACAATGTTGGTTGTTAATATACATTACAATGTTCTTTCTGCATATATGTTGATAAATAACTTTTTGAGCCACATTTACTTGATAACTTTTTATACTTGTATACTTATCACATTGATTTGTGATTTTTAGTTATATCAGCATTTGTAATTGTTAGTAGGTTTATATCGGGTTATTTATTTCTGATATGTATATCTAAGGGTGGTGTCTGTACAAACAGTGTTTTTAGAAGTTTGTCAAAAGCAATTTATTGGTCTGGCCTTCCTGTAAAATGACAAGAAAAATGTAATAAAAGTCGTTAAAGCCATGACCTCTATTGTGTGTATGTATGTTTATTTATTTCCACTTTTTGACCTTGTAGTGGTTTGTTGATTGCTGAATGCATGGACTGTGGTGTGATGGAGGATATTCTCTTGAGAACGATACATTAAGGTGACTTCACTGCATTGTTAACTAGGTGTTACCACACACCCAAGTCATACAGATCTCTTCCTGGATTGTATCTTACATCTTCCTTTAAGATGCATTGACTTCTGACCTTTTTCCTGTATATACAGCACGCCGGCACTCAAATAACCACAAATCTCACTTTTAGGTCATTAAGAACCACATCATGGTGCTTTGACTGCCTTTAGAACCAAGAATTCATCAAAGAAACTTATGAGTCATTGCTTGCTGATTGCAATTTCGAAATAACCCTAGGATTCCCCACACTGTTCAATAACCAATTGGCTTTTTCACCTCTGGAAGACAAGAGTCCTGGAGGCTGCAGATACACCAGGTTTTCGGCCTCCGTTATTATACACAACATATGTTGTTGAATTGCATGTTAATTAAGAACATTCTAATACTTTATCAGGATTATTGTCCTCAAGCATAGTTTGACACCCCAGTCCTAGACTACAGTGACTTCTGTCATGAACTGATTTATGTACTCCCTCTTAAAGCTCTGTGTAAATGCTTCCCATCATTAGAGGAGAGCAATCCAAATGTTTGAGTTTCGTAAGAGCACTGTTCTGCAACGCCAGTGCTTTTTTGAGTATCTACTGTTTATGTACACAATGGCAGAAAATCCAGGCAAATGGTTCAAACAGAATCTGTCTCACCTATTATAGTCTGTCGTGGAACTAAAGGTTTAAGCACTCCATTTTGTTTAAAGCACTCCATTTTGAGTGGATTTAAAAATAAACAATATATACATTCAGAAGAGTAATTGCTAGCTAATATATAGACTTAGAAATGATAAATGGGTAGAATGTAATGGTTTATTACCATTTAAATATAAATATCCCACAGCACTCTTTTTCACAATCACACAATTCAAAGGCTATGTATATTATATATTTTTTTCATTTTATCAGTATTGGCATTTATATGGAGCCAATTTATTTTGCAGCGCTTTACATTATTATAAAAGGGGGACATTTAACAATAAGTTAGACAATTACAAAATATTACAGGAACAATAGGTTGGTGAGGACCCTGCTCGAACAAGCTTACAGTCTAGATATATATTATAGATATTACAGAATTTTCCCAGCAAGGAAATCACTAAAATCCCTCGAAAATCATATAATGCAGAGGAAACCGAACAGTGAAGAATATATTATGGGAATGATTACCATCAAGGGGTTCTGTGGGCATCCATAAAGGACCGGATTTTTTGGTCTCCTGGCTATATTGTCTCTAGAACTTCTCAAAGGACACTTTATTTATATATATATCTATCTCCGTTTGTAATATGTGTTTATATAAATACTGTTTGATTGTCTTTTCTATCCCTATGCGTGCTCTCGGTAAGGGATCAGATGGGCTGTGATTTTGTAGACAGTGCTAAAAGTTTTGTCTGTCTGTGGTATCTGTACATCAGGCTGCTTAATAGCATTTTGCAAGGTGTAATGCTGAAGTAAACCTTCGCTAAGTGCTCCTGCACCGCTATTTCTGCCACTCTGGAGTGCTGTCAGGACCTGTGATAGATGGCCTTTGGTGCTGTGAGCTGGTCAGAGGCAATCAGCAGCCCCTGCTAACTTAATTCACTGCTTCATAATCTGCCACAGATCCACAAGGAATTGACTTAACCCATTAGAAACTGACAGTCCTTTTGTAAGGCTTGTTTAACCCTTGCAGTGGACAAATGATCTACACTTGGCTTACTGTGTACTACAATTTCAGACCTTTGTGACTAGAACTGCAATATATCACAGTGGATGTATTATATTTTATTTAGAATGCTCCTCATTACCCATAGCATTGTGCCATGGTGAGACGCTGCATACATACATTTTTTATCAATTTAAACACATAATAAAGGCGAGATCTTGTGTGCTAGAGCTTAGAACAGATCTGTCACATGAAAAAAAAAATGACTTAGCATTAATCAATAGAGCATAAAATCTGTCCAGGTTGCATTAACATTTTCTCAAACGGTCTGCATGTTTTTGTTTTTTTATTCTTAGTAACATATTTATGCATACATTACCTGATTATTGAAATAATTGGTTGCATTCGCTAGACCTGTGTTATACTGATTATATATATATATATATATATATATATATATATATATATTATTTTTTTTATAAATCTATGTAACTTTTTTTTTTTTTTTTTATAATTAATGCAGGCTTCAGAAAAATTGCACAAAGCATAATAAGTTTCTGGGAAGGCATGCAGTAATATATTAAAAAACATCTTAAAAACTGCTGAACATTTTTAAACAACATACAGTTTTTACATCAAAGTAATTTTTTGTTTTTTAAGTGTACAGTGAACACTGAATTGAAGTGAAATGAAAACCAAACTGAAAAATGTAGACTAAAGTAACAAGGCTCTAACTATAGCGAATATAAAAAAAAATAAAAATTTTTTTTTTTTTTTTTTTTTTTTTACACCAACCTATTTTAGTCTACATTTTTCCTTTTGTTATAAAAGTTCTGTACCTGTAACTATGATCATTGTGTATTGACTGTCGGGAATCCTAACTATTTGTGTGCAAGTAGCTTTTGGGGTAAAGTACAATGATGCCCTGGCACACAGCTAATGAAAATAAAATATATTCTCTATAGGCAAATAATATATCTAGACTGACAGCAGGGCATAGTAAATTTGATTAGGTGATAACTGCTTTTAGGCATGCAGCCACATTGACATTGAATAACCTAAAAGAACGACAAAAAATGTTCTCTATTTTTATCTCTCCTAGTGATTTAATGAAATAAAGTATTTGCGTGTGTAACGTTTCAACTGGATGTTGGCCACTTGTAACATTGGTCTGCTGCATCTCTTTTAAAAGGACACTACAGGCACCCAGACCACTTCATCTCATTAAAGTGGTCTGGGTGCAGTGTCTCTGGCCCTAGTGTCAGAGAAACTGCAATGTTTATATTGCAGGGTAAAGTGGGACAGGTGCACAATAAGTTTATGGTTCAGGGACACTAAAGAGTCAGGAATACACTTTTGTATTCCTAACGCTATAGTGGTTACTTTAATACACCAGGGAATCCAGCCTTTCGTATTGCATTTATGCTAACCTATATCTCATCACGTTCTTTTCCTACCATTCTACTTTTCTGTCCATATATCTTTAGTGTTGTTTTCTAATCCTTATTGTGAAGATTTATATCTTGTGATGTTTATTTTTGGAGATCTTCTGCAATCTCCCTTCTTTTTGATACAATTAGATGTATACTAGACATGTATAGCTTTTGTAGACCTAGATGTCTAAAGTAAAGTGAAAAATAAACCGTTTGCATCTAGTAAATCCTGTCATTTTAAAAAAGTAAAAACAAACCCTTATTTGCATCTGCATTTAAAACACAGGAGGGTTCGGTAAGAGCAAGAAGTGCAATGACCTGTGAAAATGACTTGTACATTTCTTGACGAGGACCCCTAACTCAATGGCCAATGGGTGCACATAGAGCACCATATACTTTCAGGCTCATTCCTGGGTGTCCACCCTTAGTTCCAGGCCATGGTGATATGACACATAGATGTTGTCTGATTATTCTATAAAACATTCTGAGCCTCTGGCTCAATGATCCGTCATTCAGAAATACTTTCTGGTTTTCTTTCTATGGTAGAAGATGTTGTGTGACTCTATCTACTGTAGATCCTTATTCCTTCATTTGAACTTTCTCCTTACCTAGAGCCTTGTGTCCTCTAGCCTTGTACCTCATCCACTTAAAGGTTTACCATCTGTTCCTGTTCTATCTGGCTTCTTTTTGAAACAGAGTCAATTCCTGTAGCTCTATAACCCGATTCCTGTTGGCTGCAGTGTAGTTTGCTGGACTACTCTTGTCTTGGAAATATGACTTGAATATAACAATGTGGTTTGCCTACATCTCACTCTCTTAGGTTTGTACTCAGCCCCAATCCATTTTTATACTACTTACAATCACAACCTGGTTTTGGGGGTGGTTTACAAATTTCCGGAAAATCCTCATATTCATAAAAAGGGCTCTGGCAAAAACCATAAACATCCCCAATCAAAATAGCACTTAATACTCATATGTTTAAACTGCACAAAAAACACATTTCCAACAAGGTTACATTCCTTTTTAAGTTCTTCTCACACATAGTGAGATAAGTAGACATCAAAGAAACTTATCTCGGAAAACCCAGATAAGCCCTCATATCTACCTTGATCTTTTGAAGATTGCTTGTGAAAACAGTGGAAAATAAAGTGTAACAGATCCTGCAAAAATACAGATGTCAACAGCAGGTGAGATGTGTTTGACTTAGTGTTTCCAACAGGTGTAAAGCATCATAATCCTGTATTTACAAAGAGCGTAGGATGGAGTTTGGTCCTTCTGGAGAAGTTATCACAAAACAAATAGTACACGATTTATCAGACTTGATTCTGAGACAAGAAGTGCAAGCATATATGTAGCTGTAAAACAAAAGTTAAAAATAACTTCGTTTAGTGTATAGTAATAACCATGAAAATAGCATTGGAAAGTAGCAAAAGGCTGTGACAAAACTGCTCTGTGCTGTTAGAAACTTATACGTGACATTGACACATCTGTAATAGGTGAGCTACTATTGAGAAACAATGCCATGCATGGTACGTTTAAAGCAAAAAAAAAAAAAAGGAAACACTACAGGATAGAAGGGTGGGGACGAATGGGTAAGTTTATCAAACAAAACTAGTTATTTTATTTATTTTTATTTATTTTATTTAAAACTTAGGACCAATGACGGCCGGGACTACCTTGTCTCAGTATTTTTCCTGCGCTTGACACTTCTTGAAAGTGGGCGAAACTAACGCAGTACAGAAATGTCAATCCCCGGTCTGCACGGAATTGACTCTCTATGGAGGGTATCATGGGATCCTCCATAGACCTCAATGCTGTACGCATGGTTAAGATTATATTGGTCACGTCAACTCCTGGAGTAGAATATGGCAGCGCCTGCCAGGGAAAGGTTCAGTTAAGTTAAACTCACCTTTGCCTGCCCCTGGCCATCAGACCCCTAGTGGTGATGTCATCCTCTGGGATCTTTGAAAATTCTGCAAAGTCCCCAGACAGTGAAAGCTCCGCTTTAATAAAAGTTTTTTCTATTGCTAATAACTTTCAGGCATAATGAATACACATTATAGTGAAGTATAGTGTCCCATAGTGTCTCCCCTCCCTTTCTCCCATAGTGTCTCCCCTCCCTTTCTCCCATAGTGTCCCCCTCCCCTTGTCCCATAGTGTCTCCCCTCCCTTTCTCCCATAGTGTCCCCCTCCCCTTGTCCCATAATTACTTACCTGTCTTGGAGCGTGGGCCGGCTTCACAGCGCGCTCCGCGGTCCAGGAACTTCTATTTCAGGTTCCGGTTTCCGGCGGGACTGAAAGGAAGTGTGCACACTGAGTGTGCACACTTCCTTTCAGTCCCGCCGGAAACCGGAACCTGAAATAGAAGTTCCTGGCCGCGGAGCGCGCTGTGAAGCCGGCCCACGCTCCAAGACAGGTAAGTAATTCTTCACATTCGCTCCATAAGACGCACAGACATTTCCCCTCACTTTTGAGGGGAAAAAAAGTGCGTCTTATGGAGCGAAAAATACGGTAATTTGTTTTATGTTTTAAAATGAAAACTATTCTCACAAAATTTAAATGCAAGGCTACATTTACAAATGCAGTATTCGACATATGTAATTCATATTTATATTTGTTATTGAAATCCAGGGAGAAAATCATTAACCTTCAACAGTCACCGCCCTACAAAATATATTTATATATATTTCCTTAGTGAATAGATCTTCCTTATGTCGGTTTTCAAAAAACATATGCAAAGATATTATAGATAAGATAAAGAGGGTGCTTTCAAATTGTCATATTGGGCAGCTACACCTTTTTAAGTAGGTTCAGAGTGGGTTTATATAAAACCTTTCCTGTACTCCTGCCATTTAGGGGTCAATTAACTCAGATGAGGGAGTTCAAAGTAGGTAATTGTGATAACTCTTCACCTTGAACGTGAGTGAAGATCTGTAGACACAAGGTCTTTCTAGATAAAAGGTGCTCGGGGCTAGTTCCTCCAACCATGCCCACGCCATTAAATGTCTGTTTAGAAATGCAAAGCTTGGCAGGGCGATGCATGTTTGGAGAGGTGAGATAGGAGAGTTTAATGTGCAGCGACTCTGTGTAAACAAAGACCCCGAATCAATGTAATTCAGCTCGCATTCCAAGTGCTTGATATGAAAATAAAAGAGAATTCTGGGATGTGCCAGTAATGCTGAGAGCAGAGCGGATGACAGCTGGTTTCAAAGGCATTGCTTAGCATGCATCTCACCTCCTCTCAGACTCGTTTGCAAGCAGTGTCTCTACAGAAAGAGTGTGCACTGAATTTCATAGGTACGGGGTGAAATGCAGGTCACAAGCCGCTATTTCACTTCTTTGCCAGAGGAGACTGTAATGTTCTATTCTATGATATTTCAGAAAAATCTGATACAGTCAAGAGCTTAACCCTATGTTCGGCAGAATCCTGCATTGCGTTCATAACGAGGTTAATTGAAGATGCAAAAAAATTAATGCACATTATAATTATTAATACAGAATGTATCAACAGTCAGGAACCACCCACATATATCTTAAAAATGCTACCAGGCCAGATGAACTAGTAGTACAGTTAAGGGAACAGGTTTTTGAACCTGATAAACCATAATTTCATGTCTCAATTAGTAGAAGTGGTCGACTTGAATAGATACTTGTTTGGATCTTGTCATAACTAATAATGTTGACTTATTTTAAGACATTCAAGTTAGGGAGCACTTGGGGAATAGTGACCATAATATGCTATCATTTAGGACTAAAAAAAATAATTATATGGGTTGTAGAATAAGGGAATCTTTAGAACAAATTGAGAGGCAGGAAATATTCACCGTCAAAAGCACAGAAGATAAATGGAAGGTCTTTAAGAAAATTCTACAAAAGTACATTTCAATATATACCATTGGGAAACAAATATAAAAGAGGCAAATTAAAACCAGTGTGGCTTAGTACAAGGGTCAGTCAAATGATAAAAGATAAGAAAACGGTATTCAAAGCATTAAAAATCGAGGGGGTCAATTGTTTCCTATAACAAATAATATGCCAATAAGCCTTACAAAAGCGTGATGAGAGGGGCAAAACTCAAAAATATAAAGCTCACAGCCAAAGAGAGTAAGACCAACCCCAAAATGTTTTTTAAGTACAATAATGCCAAAAAGGTTAGGCGTCAAAGTATTGGTTTATTTGAAAGTGAGATGGGTGAGTTACTCAAGGAGAATCAGGACAAGCAGATGTGGTGCCTATATTTAAAAAGGGTTCAAAAGCTCAACCTGGAAACTACAGACGCGTCGGCTTAACATCTGTGGTTCTGAAATTATTTGAAGGGTTGTTAAACTGGATTTGTTTTTTTTTAGAACATAGGCAGCTCAGAGGGGATATAGCACTATACAAATATGTACAACGTCAGTACAAACCACTATTTGCCAACTTGTTCACTAGCAGAAATATGCAACAGATAAGAGGTCACCCATTGAGACTGGAAGAAAGAACAATAAAGATGTGGAAATCTCTACTTAAAGAGGTTGTGTTATCAGATTATCTAAATAATTTTAAAAAGACTTGGATGCTTTATTGCATAAACAAAATATTCATGGGTGTAGTTGGTATGTATTTAAACAGGTTGTTGATCCAAGGAGATTTCAGCCATTATGGAGTCAAGAATTAATTGTTTTCTCTTTCTGTGGCTTAATTGGAAATGGCTATAATTAGGGATTTTTTTGCCTTCTTTTGGATATGCAGTATACAGGCTTCGGGTAAAATTTGATGGACGTGAGTCTTTTTTTCAACCTAGACAACTATGTAATATTAAACAATGAGGAGATAAATATAACATTAATGCGGAGATATATCAACGCAAGACGCAGATGCTATTTTGGTAAAAACTGCTAAGTATTGAGCAGTCGCCATGGAAACGAAGTATAAAACTCAACATTTACCAGTTTACCCCAGAATATTACCTGTTTTGCTTTGATAAATTTCCCTTTTAGCATCGTATAGGTATTTAGTTGATATCATGAGATATTAATGAGATTAATCTAATATTAAGCATCTTGCGGGTGTTTGGTGGTTGTCTCACCCTGCAGAATATTATGTTGAATGATAAATAGCAAAAGGTTTAACCATTTATGTTCATTTGCAAATTGCAACTGCTAGGATTAATACTATTTTGCATGACTGTATGAAATATATGCAGTGAGGTTATATTTTGATAAATAGTAACTGCAGTGTGCACATTTCATTGTGTTCCCCGGTGTTACCAAATGCATGTAAATGTGTACCCCTGGAATCCTGTGTTATTGATACATTTTTGATTGAGAATTGATAGGACATGGATCCTTGTCAAGTTATCATCAGAGGTCTCATAGACTTCAATGCGTCCTCATTCTTCGAAGTCAGTATTTTTCCATTAAATGGTCATTTAATAGCAGGATCTCAAATTCTCATTCATTCGACCCTTGCATCTTGTCAGCACAGTGCAAGAATAAAATGAGTATTATTGATGAAGCAGAACTGGCCAGACGTCTGTTTAGCTGGTGAAACCGTTGCTGTTACTCTGGTCTCTTAGAAGCTGCGGCCTTGCCTGGCCTGCAAAGGGTTAATGTAGTTCTAGAGCTGGAATAATACCCGATCACAGATGAAGCTGGCAGTAGCTGGTCGATCTGCAATCTGCACTGCAGCTCGTTACATGTTTACAATTAACAGCCAAGCTGTCTCAGCTAATGAGTATGCAAATGCCACAATAGCACACATTAACTGCTTCCATCCCGCTGCTTGGGTGCCATTTTCAGCAGGGTTTCAGTGACTTTGATGCTTGTAATGTGTTATGTTAAAAGGAAATTAGGACCGCTGGGAGTGAATGGGTTAGGCATGTGATTTTTGTGTACATCTGGCGGCAGCAGGGCAAGCCTTCCTCATCGAATACACTATGCACTACCAGCGTTAGCTTGCTTCTTTATTATAGCTCATTATATGAGAGAGTCATTTTCAGGAAAGGCTGTATTATCACCACTGTTCTTACCTTAGCTATGTGTATTAAAGTGAAACTATTACTTTCAGATTTTTGCACACCCCTATAGCTAAAACTTTTTTTTTTTTTTTTAATTAATATCATATGCCAGGTTGTGTTGGGAGAGCCAAATCAGAGGATGCAAACATGCGGACTTGGACTATATAAAATAAACGTCCTAGTGTGAACAGAGCAGGATTAAACATAACGTGACCTTAGGCGGCTGCATAGGGTCTGTTATTTTACTTGAGCCCCAAATCATGAATTTTCTTTGGCTCCATCCTTATATGAAGAATGCAGAGTTGGTACTATAGCAGTGGGATACTAGTCACTCCCTAAGCGCTCGTGCTTCTGTTCCACTTAATAGGCGACAGTCCAAGAGTGAATGAGTGTACCAAGGGCGTTGTGGGAAGATGTCACTGCCCAGAAATGTACATGCTCTAGTGTTAGATGTCTTTTATATTTACCACTAACTGCACTCCTCATCCTAGTAATATTTTAATAGTGGTATATCAGTATCAGAAAAGAAACATTTTGTCTTTTAAAGCAAGTGTTCCTGATTCCTTTCCCATTTCAGAGCAACACGCTTGTTAGAGAGTTATTGATGTTTTCCTTTTCTTGGAGTGCAGAAAAAGATCGAAGAACTCTCAATATTTCCACCAGCATAATCTGGATCATATCTCTTATTTTAGGTTGCTTGCAGCTATCAAATGTGAATGTGGGGAGACGTACCAGAGCTAGCGCTTCCCCCCCCAAGCCTCCAGACAGGTACCCATGCAGGGTAGGTTACTTATAATTAATGGCTTCCTTTCTCTGGTCTCTAGCAGATAAACATTGCCAGAGAGGTCCAGAGCATGGCCATGGACAGTGGCATCTGGTGAAGTTTGAAGATTGTGGTGCACTACCCCCCGACTTGTTAGGTTTTAATCTCTAACGTCCGTGAGATGCCATGCTCTGGTCAGACCCAGCTGCATCTTCAGTCATCAATAAAGAGGGGAACAGAAACTGCAGATAATATCATGAGAGAAACGTTGTTTTTCTAACACACCAAAAATGTATAAAAATACTATGAATAGGTCTCTCAGGCGATGGGATTCTTATACCAGGCAAAGGGAGAGTTTGATAAAGAAACTTAAAGGAGCAAATGAACAGAAAATCCTTATTACTCGTTATGTTAGTGCAGTAATTGTATTGTCTGTTCTAGGGGTGCTTTGATAAGGAAAATGGCAACTTTCTTTGCCCTTAGTAAGCAAATGGCTTATTTACATTCCATGGACTAAATACCTTTTGTCCAAACTCCAATTTTTAAGCCATCCCTGAAGAAGTTAGAGGATGGAGGATAGGCGTGACTGTAGGAATTGTAGGTTAATTACACCTCCAATTTCAACTTTTGTCCAATTTAAACTCCTATTCAATGTAAAAGCATTTAGAACAATGTTCATATCTCTTACCATACACCTGGTATACAAATCATTTTTACATCTGTGAAATTGTCACAGTTTATCTGCTCCAAAATACCTTATAAGACCAATCTGCAACTTGTTTTAAATGTTTTTTATTGACCAATCAGCAACTTGGAATTTCTCACTTCCCAATTACCCCAAATGAGTTAAGCTACACCGGTCATGTTTGCACTTCTTTTGTAGGGAATACCCTCAGCATTCTGAATATGTATAACAGGGGCATGATTATTCACCTGTCCTCCCTAATACATACGTATGTCCCGTTGAGGCCCCTACGCTCTGCCAAAGACCTAAGTCTATCCTCTGTCTGTACTCCCACCTCTAATGCTTGCCTCCAAGACTTTTCCAGGGCTGTACCTCTTCTGTGGAACTTCCTTCCCTTCTCCGTAAGAATTTTACCCAGTCTCCACTCATTCAAAAAAATCATTGAAAACTCACTTCTTCAAGAAAGCATATCAATTAAGCTGTTAGCAGGTTTTTATCCCCCACCCCTCATTACTCCTCTCCTGCAACTGTCAAAAATTACCTACTAAGCCCTCAATTAATACTATTCTAACAACCTACCTCATACCCCTACTTTCACCCTCTGTGTCACTATACCCCACTCCCTCTAGAATGTAAGCTCATGGGCCCTCTACCACTCTGTTACTGTACGTCCAGTTGTCTGGTTATAATTACATGTATGTTAGTCCACCCATTGTACAGCACTACGGAATCTGATGGCGCTACATAAATAATAAAATAATAATAATTATTGTTTTTATTTGCTTTAACTCTTAGCAGAGAGCCTGGCTCCTGACTGCTGATTGCCTGCTAGCATATCAAAAGGTCAGTGACCTCTGTTGCTGGCCTAACAGGAGAGGGATCCAATTTTGAATCTGTTGGATGGCACATTTCCTGTGGCAGCCAAATGAACCCTTTTTAGTGCTGCAATCAGTCACACCACCATTATTAGACAACCATTTCATGTATCCAACTTACAGATCACATTTATTCACAATATTTCTGCAATGGATAATGCTTGCTAGATATTATAGCCATGACAGAAGGAAAATAACTTTGGAGAGGGAGTAGGCATTTACACTCGCACACTAATCCTCAATAAACTAACAATTTTGTATTTACACACACAAATATTCAATAATACTCCACCTATACAGGGAGTGCAGAATTATTAGGCAAATGAGTATTTTGACCACATCATCCTCTTTATGCATGTTGTCTTACTCCAAGCTGTATAGGCTCGAAAGCCTACTACCAATTAAGCATATTAGGTGATGTGCATCTCTGTAATGAGAAGGGGTGTGGTCTAATGACATCAACACCCTATATCAGGTGTGCATAATTATTAGGCAACTTCCTTTCCTTTGGCAAAATGGGTCAAAAGAAGGACTTGACAGGCTCAGAAAAGTCAAAAATAGTGAGATATCTTGCAGAGGGATGCAGCACTCTTAAAATTGCAAAGCTTCTGAAGCGTGATCATCGAACAATCAAGCGTTTCATTCAAAATAGTCAACAGGGTCGCAAGAAGCGTGTGGAAAAACCAAGGCGCAAAATAACTGCCCATGAACTGAGAAAAGTCAAGCGTGCAGCTGCCACGATGCCACTTGCCACCAGTTTGGCCATATTTCAGAGCTGCAACATCACTGGAGTGCCCAAAAGCACAAGGTGTGCAATACTCAGAGACATGGCCAAGGTAAGAAAGGCTGAAAGACGACCACCACTGAACAAGACACACAAGCTGAAACGTCAAGACTGGGCCAAGAAATATCTCAAGACTGATTTTTCTAAGGTTTTATGGACTGATGAAATGAGAGTGAGTCTTGATGGGCCAGATGGATGGGCCCGTGGCTGGATTGGTAAAGGGCAGAGAGCTCCAGTCCGACTCAGACGCCAGCAAGGTGGAGGTGGAGTACTGGTTTGGGCTGGTATCATCAAAGATGAGCTTGTGGGGCCTTTTCGGGTTGAGGATGGAGTCAAGCTCAACTCCCAGTCCTACTGCCAGTTCCTGGAAGACACCTTCTTCAAGCAGTGGTACAGGAAGAAGTCTGCATCCTTCAAGAAAAACATGATTTTCATGCAGGACAATGCTCCATCACACGCGTCCAAGTACTCCACAGCGTGGCTGGCAAGAAAGGGTATAAAAGAAGAAAATCTAATGACATGGCCTCCTTGTTCACCTGATCTGAACCCCATTGAGAACCTGTGGTCCATCATCAAATGTGAGATTTACAAGGAGGGAAAACAGTACACCTCTCTGAACAGTGTCTGGGAGGCTGTGGTTGCTGCTGCACGCAATGTTGATGGTGAACAGATCAAAACACTGACAGAATCCATGGATGGCAGGCTTTTGAGTGTCCTTGCAAAGAAAGGTGGCTATTTTGGTCACTGATTTGTTTTTGTTTTGTTTTTGAATGTCAGAAATGTATATTTGTGAATGTTGAGATGTTATATTGGTTTCACTGGTAATAATAAATAATTGAAATGGGTATATATTTGTTTTTTGTTAAGTTGCCTAATAATTATGCACAGTAATAGTCACCTGCACACACAGATATCCCCCTAACATAGCTATAACTAAAAACAAACTAAAAACTACTTCCAAAAATATTCAGCTTTGATATTAATGAGTTTTTTGGGTTCATTGAGAACATGGTTGTTGTTCAATAATAAAATTAATCCTCAAAAATACAACCTGCCTAATAATTCTGCACTCCCTGTACACCACTCTATTTACATGTACATATACAAATACAACACAATGACACTTTTGCATTAACTTACATATTGACACTACAAATATAGAAACCACAACATGCATACTCACACAAGAACTACTACTGAGAAGCTAAGCACAGAGACACCACAATTTTGCTTAGGTGTCTGTAAACCCCACCAAATATCCGTACTGTGGTGAGATTTTGTGTGGTTCCACTGGCCTTAGTTTTATAGTTCTAATTAATATAACTTATCTACTACTAATATGGAGGCATGTAGAAGGGAAGGGGGTGTAAAGGGCCTCAAATAGCATGCCAGTGACACCACTTCCTTTACTGACAGAGCCTGAAATGCGTTATCCACCTGGGAAGGGGTTGTGTAATCTTGCTGTGAATGAATGCCAGTCTGGCTGAAAGCTTCCCTGGCCAGCCCCAATCAGGGCAACCTATGCAATGCTGAAGCAATCTGTGCATGGCCCAAACCACAGCATACATCTAATAATGCGCTTGAGGTTTGCTGGCTATAGGATAGTGCCAGGGTAGTGGCACAGGAGCCCAAAATCAAGGTGGTACCACCAGATCATACCAAATTAGGGAGGTATGATGTAATTATAGTATGTAAGGTATGATGTCATTATATTATTCCGATTATTCATCTGAATCATATAAATATGTATAATAATTAAAATATAACCATCTGTGAGCTGATAAAATTCAACCGCATCATCTAAAATGTGTGCCCTGTGTTACACCAGGTGATAATTCAGCTCACATGTGCACAACATTCTAAAAGAACTCTCACCAGTGCTGGCTTAAAAATATCATAGATGTGGCAAAGAGAACAGAACAAACAAACTGTATTATTATATATAATACGTAGGGACTTAAAAGATAATGGTACTCTCTAAGCATCATATTCACTACAGCACCTCTAGTTTTTGTCAAATCAATTTTACAAAATGAGGCAAATTCCTTATTCTCCAACATCATAACAAGCATGATAAAATGTAACTTTTCCTTTGATGCCAAATTGCTGTTAAACCTTGCAATTGAGTGTCCCTTTCACCATTTTGATTTATGAATTAGCATTGAACCCGTGAAGCAATAAGCTGTCAATTTCAGCAGAATCACAAACTCTGGTAAATATTATTCAGTTTTCTTTTTTAACACTAATGAAATGTACTAAACATTTTCAATCTATGTTAGGGAATGTAATAGAAATATCAGATTGAAAAACTGTATATTATAAATATGCCAATCAAACTAACCTCTTAAAATGGTGTTTCCCTGTCTAAAACTTGCTCACTCAGTTCTCCTCAGTATCCTCCTGGTTGTTTAGAAGCATATTAGCAGTAAATATCTCAAGTACAATCTCACTGATGTCAATATGACCTAAACTTTTTAATGCAGCTACGGGCCTCTTAACCAGTTTTGGTGGGGAATGGAGGGGGATTAATGATATTCTTGAGTTCAGTGCTTTTGAAATCAATTAATTTTACTAAAGTATCAAGCTTTAAGTTTTTATACTTCGATTACTAAATTAACCCCTTAAGGACCAAACTTCTGGAATAAAAGGGAATCATGACATGTCAGACATGTCATGTGTCCTTAAGGGGTTAAACCACTGGTAGCCCAGTCCTTATAAAACACACGTTAATATTTTGTAAAATATTTTTACCATAACGTGATCATATTTGTAACAATCTGATATGAAGCTGGTCTATTAATCCAAGTGGCCTCTTTCTCTGTTAAAAAATAGAATTGTATACGTATGGCTGTCTCAATCTGAAATCTCAAAGGCACTGAGTGAGTAGACAGGAAAATTGTTCTGAACGAGATCTGAAAGTAAAGTAAAACTAATTGCATTAATAACTATCCTTCATGGCGCATGCATTATTTAACAATGGCGCTACTCACTTGTTGACTTACAGGAACCGGGCTTTTATCACACATTTAAGGTTCAGGATGCATCCCTGGACACCGAGTGGTTAATGAACTCGTAGCATAAATAAACAAATCCCTTTTTATTGCATTTGCCGTAAATAGTTAACCCTCTGAGTGCCTGCATAGTGAAAAAGTCATTGAAAAAAACAGCCATGCTGCTTAAAATAAAGGAAAATGCTACTGTGTATTTATTTAGTGTAAATATCTTTTGAAAGGACTAGAAAAAAACTATTTAATGGTGAAAATGAAACAAATGATAACACTTGGTAACTTGCTGGATTTGTTTAAAGGTTCATTCTAGGCACCAGCATCACTACAGTTTAATATAGTGGTTCTGGGGCAAAGAGTATACTCTGCAGGCGTAAAACTGTCTTTTAATAGAAAGTACAATGTTTACATTGCTGCCTAACCCCACCTATAGTGACTCACTTGGAAAGTCACTAGAGGGATTTCCTGGATGCAGTTCTGCATTGATTGCAGGACCAATGTTAAGCACCTCCGCACTTCACATGGAGACACTAAGTATTCCCCATAGAGATGCTAATTGGAGTAGCCTGGCGATTGCCATGCAAGCACACTAACCTCCAAATATTTCAATATGGAGAAGCATTGGATTGGCAGTAATTATGATCTCAGCAAGTGGAGGTTGGACTTGTCCACAACATCAAAGGTTTCCTACCCCTGCTCTAGCATTAGGAATATATGTTTGTATTCCTAATACTAAAGTGTTCCTTTAAAGCTGCACTGTCATCTCCCTCAGCTGCAGGGAAAGTAGCTATGGAGAATCCCACAGTCTCGCCAGATCCTCCATAGACCTCAATGCTGTACTCTTGCGCATTCGCAAGATTACAGCAGTAACGTCGGCTCCTACCAGCTGAAGCGTCAGAAGCAGAAGAGGAGTAAATAGAAGATGATGGCGGTGCCCATGAGAGACAGGTTCTGGTAAATTAATCTCACTTTTCTCTACCCCCCATTGCCACTTGACTCCCAGCGGCGATGTCTTTGCAAAATGCAGTGTCCCCAGATGATGACAGGTCTGCTTTAAGATGCTCCTTGCATACCTCCCAAGTGTCCATATTAAGAAGGAACAGTCTCTTTATAGGCCCAAATCCCTATGTCCCTCTTTTTTTCTCATGTCCCTCCTTTCTAGGAGCTCCATATTGCTGGTTTGTCTGAGTGTATAACAGAGCTCCATAGCAATTACCGCAGGTTTCTTTAACCCCTTAAGGACACATGACATGTGTGACATGTCATGATTCCCTTTTATTCCAGAAGTTTAGTCCTTAAGGGGTTAAACTGCAATAAATGTGTTTAGAAATCAGTCTGTGTAAATAAGATACATAATTCTCATGCTATATAATATTTTAGTTACCCCTACAGTTAGTGTCCCTCTTTATCAATCTGAAAATTTGGGAGGTATGTTACTGAGCTATTCCTTATTGCTCCTTTTCTGCCATATTATTTGTTGGTTACCCTTCCTTTGAGCAGTTTTTATATTCTTTCTTTTTATGTAATGTATAAGGAAAAAATCCTTCAGATTGCTCATTTTTATTTATTTTTTTCTAGTAATCTTACTCTTTTTTTTCTTCTTATTTTTGTGAATTTAAATAATGGTAAAAATCATGATGAGAATTAAAAACTAGAGAAAATATTGAAAAGATGTGTCAAAAGTAGTGAGAATATGGATTATTTGAATGACAATAAATAGGCACCAATGTATAAAGGTTGGGCTAAAACTTTTCCACGTAAGAAAATGGCGCATAGGCACAAAATGCTGAAAACGTGTAAACAAATGCAATAACTATTATACATACCCCAAATCATTGTATATTATGTTTTTCATTGAGTATCAGACGCCCATTGCTGCTAATTTATTTTTATATGTATTATATTGTATTTTTCAAAGCATTTCCAACAGTAATAATATCCGATTTGTCCAAACTGTGTCTTTTCTGCTCTTTATTTTTCTTCCAAAGAGCTGATGGTTATAGTTCAAAGCAGACCTGCGCATTTCACATTTAGTGGATGGCATGTTTTCGGTTTTTTTTTTTACTGTGAATTACTTACTTGCCAGGCTATCGAGCCATCAGTAACCCTAACACTTACATTTTTATGTAAAGGTGATTAAAAACCTGCCAGTCTGCTTGTAAAAGTGGATAATTAGAAGTGACTGTGGAGCTAGATAGGATCTTCTGGGAAATGGAGCTTTTGTTCACAGTTCTGCTTCTTGATTTAAAAAGAGAAATCACCCCCTCCCCCACCACCCCCAAAATGAGTGAAAAGCATATGAACGCACAAAATACATGATGGGAGAAATTAAGAATCACAGAGAAAAAAAAAATAAATGAAGAAAAGTCCGTGGAGGGGGTTGAAATGTGAAAAGGGGCAGACTAAGTGAAAGAATGGAAAAATAATATGAAGTATTCAGTGTATGAAAGTGAGAAATGAGCTAAAATGAGAAATAGATGGGGATACAATGTAAAAGATGATTCAAAGAGGAAGCGGTGAGGGGCAAAGTGGGATAGATTAAGAAAAAGTGAATGGGTGATTGAAGTACAAAAGGGAACAAGTGATGATACGAGGCTACAAAGGAAAATGGATGGTATTGAGGGAGAAGAAGAAAATAGAAGATAAAATCTAAATGGAAGAAGATAAAAGCATTAGGATTCGCAAGCAAAAGAGCTCTTGGCAGAAGCATTGTCGTTGTACATTTTCCATCTCATCCATAACTGCATCAAAATGCACAGCTCAGCGAAACGGATCCGTGATTCATGCAAATTAGATGAAATGGCAGCTTCACGTAATATGCAAAGTTAGTTTTATTAGGGGATTTGGCACTTGGTCTCATTTGTCACTGGTTTCCCCCCTCACCCATTGAGCACCGGAAAACCCATCCCATACGGTACGTGGACAAGGAATGATGTTACTGCTCGAACACAATCAATGTGTGCTTCCTTTGTCACTCCTGGATGTGAGTTATTGTGTGATCATTTTATCCTACAAGTCACATTCTGCATGTGATTTAAAAAAAATAAAATTAAAAAAATCACATTGAACTTTGGCAAAAGCAGCCACATCACCTACAAATTATGTGAAGGAAATATAAACGCTTTTATTTCTAGAAAGTGCAAGGATATTGAAAACACATAGCGAAAATACATGTATATTGAATTATAATGAAGTCTATTATTTCTGTAATGCAGTACGCCACTTAGCATTACATCTACTGTTACATAGTAAGGTTTTATAAAAAATAAAAAAATTGGTCCATCAGGTTTGACATTTCCAAGGTTCCATGTTCCTTTACCAAGAAGAAGACAATATAAAATATACCAGTAACTCTCATAAGTGTTAAAAAAAAAAAAAAAAGTAATGAAACCTCGGCTCCAGAGGCATCTAATTATAATTTTTTTTTAGTACATGCCCTTAAAGGATTACTCCAAGCACCATCACCACTTCAGTGTTTTGATATGGAACGCTGCACATACAGAGATGAATCCCTCTGCTGCCTGAGGTGTGACTCCATTTCCGTCAGTGTCATTGGGACATCATTATCCAGACCAGACCGAGAGTTACAGGGTGATAATGCTAATGCGCATATTGGATGTCTGAGGTCAGCACAAACAGCATGCTGGCAACAGGCGTCCAATCCATTGGCGGCATGCCCGCCCCATGCTACCCATGTCCATTCTTTAGCGCAGCCTCTATGACATCCATCCTCATCCAGTAAGGGGGAGTAATGTAAGCGGAGGAGGATGAAGCTGCAGGGAGAACTTGGCCTCGGCACTAGAATAGAATACGTTTCAGCTTTAGCTTTTATATTTTTAGGATTAGGGGGCTGAGCAATACAGCAAGTGTTTTTATGAAAACACTGTTTTTGGTTGGAGTAACCCTTTAAGGTCTTGGGCATTTTTTGCTATGCACATTTTCCATGTTGGCAGCATAGATTGAGAGATTAGAGGGGCATGGTGTTGAATAAAGACTCTTGCAGTGGGTAAAATGTTGGGGCTGTAAGCCCAAATACACATCTAATATTTTTCTCAAAGTATGTGCGGTGTGTGAACTATATAGGATAACTGTGAGATAATTTATTTTAGAATTTCTATCAATTTCAGTGTGATTTTTTTAAATTTATTTACAGTCTACTTTAATCTTCTTAATTGGGGGTTAAACCTTATCAGATGTGCCCTAAAATGATCTCTCTCTGATTAACTACAAGTATGCTTCCTATATTACATTCTATTAATAACACAATTTGTACTTTCCAAGTCTAATCCGTTTTGAAGTAAGAAGCCTTTCTGTTTGTCCTCTACTCAATCTACCTTCTCCATAATCCACCTTTATTCATGACCATCAAACCACAAACATATTATTCCCAAACTCTAAGCACTGAATTTCTCAAAGCTCAATAAGAAAAACAAATACATTTTAAATTTTCTTTTAGAGGGTGGAAGCCCACAGAACAACCCAGGCATACTCCTATACAATTCTACTGAAAATCTGTTGCAAGCAGAATATCTGCTCTGACAAATGGGCAAAAGTGCATCAATATGGCGGCCTATGCCAATTCAATTTTGATTTTTAAAATGATTATGCTTATGCTTGATTGAAAAATGCTACATTCCTCCCAAACTTTAACCCCACTCTTCAACTATTGCTAAAATCTTCCACACACATACCAAGCCCTGCTCCACCCTGCACTGAGCACCATGTTATGTTTCCATATTACACATATACTATGGATTTCTATGGTGCGTAGCTCGTCAGTATTTTCACAACCATTGAAAAGGATGGACAGTTCTTACATGTATCCTTAAACAGAAAGTAATTCTCACACTTATCCGCCAACAGGAAATAGTCCTCACACGTACATGTGAAGCGTGATGGAAGCATGGGTCACTGTAATTTCTGGTAATGTGTGATGAGGACTGACTGATGTTTTTGATTGATGTTATTTGCATTGATAGTATCCTGGGTGTAAACAGACTCTGTCATAGCTAACATCACGGCAACGTTCTATTTAGTAGTGCTTGCTGTTCTATCTATATATGTTTTATGGATAACAGAGTAGCACATTGCCATTTCAATTGTACTGGGAATGGAACGAATTCAGGATCTCATTTACTGTAGAATTATGGTGGTTGTGCTTTATAAACTGGTTTTCTATCCTTGTACATTCAAAACCCCTATACACAATTTATTAAAACTTACAAAAATAATCATGTGTTATGTTAAAGGGATTCTGTCACTGCACACATTGTCGTAAATTTTATCTAAGTTGTTTAGCATTGTTTAATTTGAGCTAATTCATTGATTGTATTATAAATATAAAAATTAAAAGTATCTATAGTTCCATTGTGCAGAATAGCATGGTCAGTACATTCCTACACTCTTCTGCTAAATTGCCACATAGAGAAGGGTCTACACAGCCAAATGTTAATGCTTAGGAAGAAAGAATATGGCACAATCTAGTTAGCAGGCTCTCTTTCTATATTTATTTTTTTATTTGTATCAGATCATAAATAAAGGCACAGGCTGGGCATATGATGCAAATTAATTACTATTATGATGCAAATTAATGACTATTATGGTCACGTGTAATGCATGATGGTAGGAACTCCTGAGAGCACATGCACTCATACCGAACATTCTAAACAGATGACTGAGCGATTCCAAGTACACCCTACAGTACACACGGAACATTGTGTATATCTCACCAAAACACATCATATGTCCTAAGAAAGATATAATTACTATTGGTGTGGAAATATCATTATCCCAAACATATTCAGCCACGGCTGAGGATCATGGGAGTTGTATGCAACCAATAGCCTATAATCACTATATGGTGGTAGTGAAATACCTACATTAGAATTACAATACAACCAAGAGAAGAGGCTTTTATCTATATCTCGTTTCCCACTTTGCAGAGATATTGTAGTAATTAGGTATAACAATCTTCCTCCTGTGCCATTGATTGCTTTTACCCAAACGTACCTTACTGAAAGCATATAAAACTCCTAATTTCTTCAACATGTATTTTATTTGCAGCATAATTTTTATTTTCAATTTGCGTAAATTCATGGATTAGATAATTGGACAATTGCATTTGTACAAATGTATCTTTTTTTTGTTTTGTTCTGTGAGTATTATACATTAAATTCCGCCTGTTGTTTGTATGGTTAGACTAGCTGATAAGTATTTCATTGTTTGCAGTCAGTCTTTTCTATTTTGTCATGTTAGTTACCATTCCTGAGATCTTATCTGATTTCTTAGTAATTTGTCACTTTAATTGCATTTTTAACTAGTGTTCTTATTATAGCTCCTGTAACGTCCAAGTAGGTCTCGGCAATTTTAATATGTTGTTTTTTCAAGTGTGTCATGCATTATGTGTTACCTTGCATTGTGCATTCACAGACATTTCATGTTTGTGTTGACAGTACAGAGCATATGTACACGAAGACCCAAACCATAGCAAGCAAATTCAGCTTAACATTTTGCTGATCACCTACACTTAAAGGAGGCTTAACAACAAAAACAGAGGATATGAGAACGGACAAAAGCTTAAAGAAACTCAAGAGCTTACCCTTCAGTAAATCCTGCTCAGGTCTCAATATAGTTTTTGCATATTTGTGCCATTACAGAGTGAACCTTTACAATTTGCACATTGGACTGATTCCACTCATCAAGGCAGTCCAGAACCGAAATGCCGGCAAATTTTCTCTGCATGAGAGACACAGCAACCCCGGGCGATTGTTTTGTCCTTTTTGGAGGTGTAGCTGAAACTCCTCTAGGCGTACAGGGTCCATGTCTGTATTACCACTTTTAACTTGGAAAGAGACAAGTTAAAGGGACACTCCAACCACCAACACAACTTCATCTAATTGAAGTTGTTATGGTGCCAAAAGGCCCGGAGGCACTTTTCGCTCAAGGCGTTAAACTGTTCTTGAACGGTTTAACCCCCACATTGTCTACAGCGGTGATGTCTACTCCCCCACGGTGGCATCTGGCTTCTGAGTTGAAATTCAGGGAGCACGGAGTGCCGTTGAGAACGGTTTAATCCCTTGTGGCTCCGGAGGCCTCTTGGCACCATAGCAACTTCATTTAGATGACGTTGTTTTGGTGCCTGGAGTGTCCCTTTAAAGGGACACTGTAGGCACCCAGACCACTTCAGCTAATTGAAGTAGTCTGGGTGCTGTGACAGAGAACTGCAATGTTTACATTGCAGCTCTAAGTCTGCCCTCAGTGGCTATCTGCCAGACAGCCATTGGGGGCGCTTCCAGAATCAAAACGGACTTTTGGTCCGTTATCTGATGCTAGTTGCCCTCACGGACCTCCAGCATCAGATTTTCCCCATAGGAAAGCATTGATTAATGCTTTCCTATGGGGAGGTCTAATGCACGTGTGGGACATCAACGCTGGATTCAGGTAAGTGGCTGAAGGGGGGGCAAGGAAGGGGAGGACCTATTAACCCTATAGTGCCAGGAAAATGGGTTTGCTTTCCTGGCACTATAGGATCCCTTTAATGCATTGCAAGAAAAAGAAAGAATATAGTGAATACATCTAAAAATGCGTTCTAAGCCTCCTTTAAAACAAAAACAGAGAATATAAGCATTCTGAGAACAGACAAAAGTTTAGAGAAACTCAATAGCTTGTCCTTCGGTAAATCCCTGCTCAGGTCTCTATGAATAGTTTTTGATCACTTGTGTCTATATCAATGCACATCAGACTGATCCCACCCATAACGGCAGTCCAGAACCAATAAGCTGGCAAGTTTTCTCTGCACGAGAGATACAGTAACCACCAATGATCATTTCGGCCTTCATTGAACCTCATCAGCGTCAGTCTGATATGGAAATGGTATAGGTTCTCTTTGTAATGGCACATGTGAGCAAAAACATTTTGACACCTGAGCAGGGATTAAGTTATGGGCAAGCTTTTGAGTTTCTCTAAGCTTTTGTCTGTTCTAAGAGCTCTCATATTCCCTGTTTTTGTTTTAAAGAAGGCTTAGTATGGCTTTTTAGATGTATTCACTAAACTAGAAATTGTGAAGAATTGGCACATTTATATTGTTATGCAAAAATACCTGTGCTTGTGTAATAGTAACATGAACCAATGAACTACTTATATGCTTAAATTACTAGAGTAAACTAAAGCAATCTGAATCCCTTGTACCAAGCAGTGGTGTATCCTGGTTTTGTGCTGCCCTAGGCAGGACAAAACTCAGGCGCCCCCCCCCCCCCCCCCGCCCCGCCTTCTAAATACACACACACACACACACACATTCACTGACAGATACGCACATACTCGCTAACAGAAACACAAACACACACACACTAACAGACACACTCACACTCACTAACAGACACACACTCACTAGCAGACACACACACACACTCACACTAACAAACACAGTCAGACACACACACTAACAGACACACACTCACTAGCAGACACACACACAAACTCACACACACATTAACAGACACACACTCACAGGCAAACACACTCACACTAACAGACACACACACACTCACAGGCAAACACACACTCACTGACACACAGTCAGACACACACATACACACTAACAGACACACACAGTCAGACACACACTCACACAGTCAGACACACACATACACACTAACAAAACTCACACACACATTAACAGACACACACTCACTGACACACACTCACTCACATTAACACATATTTTTTTATTCACCCCCCCCCCAACCTCCTTACCTTTGGGAGTGCTGGGGGTTCATTACCCCTGGTGGTCCAGTGGTTGCTGGGCTGGGCGGGCGGCTGGCGAGGGAGCTCTTCCCCTGAGCGGTCTGCTCAGCTCCCTCGCGCGCCGCAGAGTGAGGCTGGGAGCCGGAATATGACGTCATATTCCGGCTCCCAGCCTCACTCTGCGGCGTGCGAGGGAGCTGAGCAGACCGCTCAGGGGAAGAGCTCCCTCGCCAGCCGCCCGCACAGCCCGGCATGTCTATTAGCCGCGAGGCTAACAAGGCATTTGCCCTGGGCATTTGGGGGGGCGGCGTTTTTTGCCGCCCCCTGGAAAATGCCGCCCAAGGCAAATGCCTTGTTTGCCTCGCGGCTAATACGCCCCTGGTACCAAGTTGTCAGTATAGTCTGATCCCCATCATGCAGAATCCAAATAACAATATACCAAAAAACCCTAAAGTGTATTAAGGGACTTTAGAGTGGCCAGATTTAACGTTAAAAAACTAAAATAAACAGAACAAGCCGTAGTCAGGAGAACAGAGAGGAGGTAATCGGCAAGACAAGCCAATCATCAAAAACACAGTAGGATCAATAGATAAACGCGCTCTCAGACTCACTGAACAGTTGCCTAACTAAAGTTAAATAGCCTTAAGAGGGCTGTGATTCGCTGTTGGCAATTACATGACGTCAAAATATGCGTGCACAAAGTACTCATGATGACACACATGTCCGCATCATACTCATAGGTGAAGCCTTAAAAAAGGCTCCAATACACAGCGGCTGGTGCCATTTAACACATCGGATGTGAGAGCTGCCGCCACCATAGATGGAGTTTGCTACGGCACTTCCTGGACCCTGAACAGCCGCGTGGGAATGTGCTAAGGTTAAGCTTGACCTAAGGCGGGCGTGACACAAGTAAACTATTTTTTATTTCTTATATTATTATTATTACTGGTTATAAATTATAATAGAAAGTGTGGTAACACAATATATCACTAATAAACATAGTTATTTTTCAAGCAATAACTAAATATGGCCTTAAATAAACTGTATGAACGATCCACAATTTGAAACAGCAGATACAAAATATTCTTGCATTCTTCTGTTGTCAACTTTAAGTTCATCTGCAGTGATGACCTAGTCTGGAATGCAGCTGTCTGGCCACAGTAAGATCAAGAGAACCTTAACATCCACAAGATACAATCTCCACAAGAGACCACTGACAGGAAGCATCAGGGAGGTTGCACATCATTTATCGGTTAAGCATTACCCACTGACTAACCAGCATCAATCTGTCTTTATCCTTCTTGGAAAACCTTGACGTGGCTAACCACTGATTATTTAACAGACTTATGCAAATTCTTCACTGTTGGTCCATATGGTTAATTACATTTAATTACAAAATCCTGGCTAATTATGCCTTTTCTTAGTTTTTGAATAGATACATAACCATACAAACACGCAATGTGATACAAGATTTAAATAGCTTGTTTAGTCTGCCTTCTCTTCTGAAATTATCCAACTTCACTAAACATCATATGTGTGAATTTAGTACACATGAATGCCTTCATAATACCAGTCCATATAACTTTTGTTTATTCATGTGGTCCTGTGTATACACGGGTGGCTGCATGTGTCCAAATGCTCGATCTCATGCTGTTATACCCTGGATGGTTTAAAATCTGCTCTACGATCTTTCTTTCACTGTGCATCTGTTGTTTAAAACACTGCTTCTGTTGCCGTGATATCATATGCTTTCCTCCCAAATAGCTTTACATTTTTTCGAATAGGAAGGAACCACTCTTGAAGGCCTAAATAATCCCCCTTCTTCTGGATCTTCTGCTACACTACAAGGAAGAGAAATGGTCAGTTGTATAGAAAGTCTGTAGGTGGATCTACAACATAACGTTTCCACCTCACAATGTGGTCTTTATCAAATACCTTGCTCACACCTCGACGCATGCTCACATGTCACATGTTCATCTTCCAAAACTATGTACTAAAAGAAAATAGATATTGTTAGTAACTGCCATAACATGCAAAGGTCAAAAAGGAATGTCAGGGCAATGAACTAGTTTTGCTTTAGGGGTTTGCCAAACAATTTGAAACACCCGACTGCTCTCTTAAAAACAAGGCAACAGAGAAAAAAAATAATGAAATATAAAGCTGTTGCAAGGCTGGAACAAAACATAAGCCAGGACTAGATCACAGCAATAGTTTACAGAGAACTATGAGAGGAACATCATTGCAAGAACACTGGAGACTAAAAACACATCACGGAACATTACATTAAGTACCACCTTGGTCTGCAGATTGGATTATTGGCCACTGGGATGTTACTGCCATCTGATTGGACCACAGGATACAAGTAGACACGGAATTGAAGTGGAGATGGGCAGGCTGGGATGAATCAGAAACAAATAACTGGGAGTACAGAGTCATACAAACACAAAGGGACCATGGCGACACAGCAAATGAATAGAAGAACACACACCAATTAAGATCTATCACCGTGAATTAACGATGCTGGAGGGCTTTATGACAGAATACATAAGGGTAAGGGTTTGATACACTGGTACCTGTACATCTATTTATGTAAATATTGTGAATTTAATATAAAACTTGTTCCAAACACTTTGCCATACTATTGCATATTTGTGAACAATCAAAAAATCTCTTTATCCTTCACTTTTATTCCTCTAATATGTACAACTTGTAAGGTGTGAAGATTTTGGTGAATTAAGCAGAGCTTTTGGGTTCAAAAATAATGCTCGGTTGATTTAGCAATTTACATCACAATCTAATTCAGTCCTGGCACAGCCAGGGAACACATTGTATTGGAGGTAAATAAACAGAAAATTTTTTCATGTTCCATTAAATAAAAATGATGGACAGCAAGCCAAAATGGAGAACTTAGTTCCAAGAAACCGCTAAATACAGCTGTGTGGATTTCTTCCATTAATTTAATTTAAGACCCCACAAACACATATTTGTTAAAGGGACTCCAATATTGTGGAATGGGTAAGGCAGTGGCTGAGTGACAGGCAACAGAGGGTTGTAGTCAATGGAGTATATTCGAAGCATGGGCTTGTCACCAGTGGGATACTTCAGGAATCTGGACCAATTCTCCTTAATATTTTTATTAGTGATATTGCAGAAGGTCTTGATGGTAAGGTATGCCTTTTTGCTGATGATACTAATATATGTAACAGGGTTGATGTTCCAAGAGGGATAAGCCAAAGGGCAAATGATTTAGGTAAACTAGAATAATGGTCAGAGCTGTGGCAAATTACATTTAATGTGGATAAGTGCAAATAATGCATCTTGGATGTAAAAACCCAAGGGCAGAGTACAGAATATTTGATAGAGTTCTAACCTCAACATCTGAGGAAAGGGATTTAGGGGTAAATATTTCTGATGACTTAAAGGGACACTCCAGGCACCCAGACCACTTATGCCCATTGGAGTGGTCTGGGTGCCAACTCCCACTACCCTTAACTCTGCAATAATTACCTTGCAGGGTTAACTCCACCTCTAGTGGCTGTCTACAAGAGAGCCACTAGAGGGCACTTCCTGGCCCATAGCACGGAAAACCTGTGCCATAGCGTCGCTGGACGTCCTCACGCTGTGTGAGGACCTCCAGCGTCGCTCAGTTCCACATAGGAAAGCATTGAAATAATTTTTCAATGCTTTCCTATGGAGAGCTCTAATGCGCGTGCCGCTATTGCCGCGCATGCGCATTAGGTCTCCTCAGCCGGCGGGCGGGATCAGTCTCGCCCACCGGCCGACGTAAGGAAGAGGAGAAGCGGCGGCGAGCAGAAACCACTGCCGAGGGACATCGGCGGGGGTCTCAGATAAGTGACTGAAGGGGTTTTCACCCCTTCAGTAACCGGGGATGGGGGGTGGGAGGGAGAGGGGACCTGCAGTGCCAGGAAAACTAATTGATTTCCTGGCAGTGGATTGTCCCTTTAAAGGAATGCAGACAATGTAATAGAGCAGCAGGAAATGCTAGCAGAATGCTTCATTGTATAGGGAGAAGTATTGGCTGTAGAAATATGGAAGTGCTCATGCCATTGTACAGAACACTGGTGAGACCTCACTTGGAGTATTGTACGCAGTACTGGAGACCGTATCTCTAGAAGGATATTGATACTTTAGAGAGAGTTCAGAGAAGGGCTACTAAACTGGTTCATGGCTTGCAGGATGAAACTTACCAGGAAAGGTTAAAGGATCTTAACATGTATAGCTTGGAGGAAAGACGAGACGGGGGGATATTATAGAAACATTTAAATACATATAGGGAATAAACACAGTAAAGGAGGAGACTATATTTAAAAGAAGAAAAACTACCACATCAAGAGGACATAGTCTTAAATTAAAGGGACAAAGGTTTAAAAATAATATCAGGAAGTATTACTTTCTGAGAGGGTAGTGGATGCATGGAATAGCCTTTCAGCTGAAGTGGTAGAGGTTAACACAGTGAAGGAGTTTAAGCATGCATGGGATAGGCATAAGGCTATCCTAACTATAAGATAAGGCCAGGGACTAATGAAAGTATTAAGAAAATTGGGCAGACTAGATGGGCCAAATGGTTCTTATCTTCCATCACATTCTATGTTTCCACAACACTATAGGTACCAAATCAGCTATTTCAGTATAGATCATGCTCCTGCAATCTCACGGCTCAATTATCTGCCATTTAGGCTTTAAATAACTTTGTTTATACATCCCTATCCACCACTCCCTGCATTTGACTTGCACAGCCTTGCTAAACACTTCCTGTAAAGAGAGATCTATATATATATATATATATATATATATATTTTTTTTTTTTTATATATATACAAATAGTTTTATTAAATATCCTGGGTAATACAGATCTTGTACAAAACTGGTAATGACATAAATAGCTTCTTGCACCCCTGTGACATGGAAGGAGGCAAATTTCCCACTGGAAGGGAATAGACTTGTAGGAACAGTTCCTTAGCCTCTACCATTATTTCAGGATGAATGGTACTGTCAGATCTTCACAAGATGAAAGAAAACAGCCTCATCTTGGTAGTGGTAGGTGTAACAAACAAATAAAGCTTTAGGGCAGAAGACGCATAGTTCTTAGTTGTTCTCTCAGCCCCATGACAGACAATAACAGGATAGCACCTTCATGAAACTGAAACAACTAGCGAGAACAAACTCACTGAAACACTACAAAGGTTCTACAACTCAGACAGAGGCTCCAGAAGTCTCTCTTGGAAGAACTGGTGTCTTTTGGGTTTGACAGCTTCCTTGTGGGTTGTAAAATAAGAGGACAGGACAGCCTGGGATTTACTTGGCGCACCATCCTCCTCCTCATCGGCCAGACCACAGGAGCTGCGCTTCGGTCCAGGATGGTTTGGGCTGTACTCCGGCTAAACCTGACAAACTGTGGGTATCCAAAAACAGGGTCCAGATATTTGGCAAGCCATTCCTTTGACTTTGGGTTGTTTGGATAGCCAGAGCCATAATCCATATCAATATCCTCCAAATCCTCCAGGAAACTTCCAACCTTTTACAACTCTGTCTTGTGCCACCTTTGCACAGATACTTGCTGCACTAACAACAGGAAACAATGAATCCACCTTCGGTCTCACAGTACCATCCAGCTCTGGGAATCAGTGTTTCAGCTTCTCCTGGTCTGGTAGTTCTCTGCAGGGCCCACTGTATCTACAAACACCTCTTTCAGCTGAACACTTGTATCTAGAGCATGCTGAATTAGACCGATAGCAGCGTCATGCGATAAGGCATTTAAATTGTACTTTGCTCTTTGAATGAAGTCTGTTGCAGCATTTAACTTTTCAAACAGACGTTCCCTCTCAGATTCATTGAGTGTCTTGGAATCTGCCACTTTCAACTCCTCCAATTCCTTTTTGCGTGACACAGGACAGTAACAGATCCCCTAAACCATAGGACCGAGCATAGAGTCCCTGCCAGCCTCATCTATCTACAGGCAGCAGTCCTCCCTCTTGCACTCCTCGGTTGCAGGAATTTTCTTGTTCGAAATCCCTGCGCTCCATGCTTACTGCGGCACTTCCGGCATTGGGGAGAGATCTAATATTTAAACTACCTTTCTTACACATTCTGTTTCATTTAGACATTTAGAATTTCTTATCTCATGCTCTGTTAATAGCCTTCTAGACCCCGCAGGAGCCTCCTGTGTGTGACAAAAGTTAAATTTACAGAGCAGGAGATAAAAAAAAAACTTTATAAGGTACGTTAAAATCTGATTGGAGAATGAAAAATAAAAATCATGTTGGCCAAGGGAAGTCTGGCTAGGACTGCATAAACAGAAACAAAAGTGATTTAACTGCTAATTGGCAGTGAACAATCAGACTGCATGGGCAGTATCTAAACACCAAAACTGCTTCATTAGGCTAAAGTTGACTTGGTGCTTAGAGTGTTCCTTTAAATATTGAGAATAAGGAAACGTAATATTCATCATGAGAAAAATCATGAGAAGTGACTTTTAAACAGTAAACTGTATTAACCATTAAAATGTCACAGTATAAATGTTGGAAATCTAACATTACATTAAAAATTATATTAACCCAAAAATACTTCACCAGCTTGACATCACTAAAAGAAACCGGCTGTATATTTAATTTGTTACCATGGGTAATATTGAACAATTTCCTTTGTATCACTATATAAGGGGAACAATATTCTGTATGCGTTTTACAATAAATTCAAGAAAAGCAGAGATTCTGATATTGAAAAATATATCCAGGAAAGAAAAGCCCGGGGTAAAAAGGTATTAAAATATTTTTCTATGTTTTGTAACAAAAAATGATGTGGAAGGTGTTCCTGGCTATATAAATAATGTATTTCAAAAATGCTACTATCTGGCTCTGAAAAAGGCATTATAATTAAATTTACTTGTGGCTGGAGAAATCATCGTGCCCTTAATTGAAGAAAGTCTGCTAGCAGCCATGCGATTATTAATACAGATATGGAAATCACTTTAGTTGGGTCAGTTCAGCTGTTTCTTGATCCCCAATTCATTTCAAAAAATGGTTTTTCTACTGGAGGCATGAATATATAATCAATTTATTTATCATTAAATTGGGATTGAAATAAACAGCTGCACTGTGAGCTTCTATGTAAAAAAAAATAAAAAGAAATGATGAAAACTTGAACAAGGACAGTGTAAATGTTATTTTCCTGGATATATCCATGACAGCACTACGGATGGGTATAGCTCCTCCCCTCCTCAATTGGACAGGAACGACCTCCTAATTAAATAATAAGAGACTTCCTCCCCTGTCCCTTCAGTCTTAGTTTAAAGCCACAAACCCAAAAACATTTTTTAGAAAGGGTGGGACCGTAGTGCTGCCATGGCCTATATCCGGGAACAGAAAATATTGGTGAGTATGGTATACATTTTCTGTTTTTCCCCTGATATATCCATGGCAGCACTAAGAATGGGTTATACCCAAGCTAAAAGGTACAAGGGAGGGAAAGTAAACAAACCAAAAAACGCCAAAGTCAATGCAACCTATGCAAAGAGACTTCCTCCCCTGTCCCTTCAGTCTTTTTTTCCTGTCCACTACTCAAGGACATAGGATGTTTCACCTCCTCTTTTTTATTTTGTGGCTTACTCGGGTCTAATTGTACCCCTAGCCCATGGGGAGTTCAGCCTCTCTCCACATGGAAGCCTCAGGACACGGCACCTCACCAAGGACGACCCCCTGGCGGATTCTCTCCTCAGCGACCGGGGAGCTGTGCTGCAGTGACCCTGTAGGTAGCAGCTGGATGTGCCAGACCCATTGTGGTGATAATTCCCGAAAAAGGGTACACCTAGCTGCTGCATAATTTTGGGGTTTCTTGGCCTTCCCATTACCTGGGACTAGTATGGATCCTGGCCAGTCTCCTGGTGAAATAGTAAGTGGCAGTTCCTTGTAAATGTCTGCCTGACCAGGGATTTTCCTTTCTTGTTTTATCTCCTTTTTAGGTTGAATTGTAATGAGGTTAGCCTTCTGTCTTCGCGTTCCGGATTTGGAATGCAAATTGGAACAAACTCAGATGCCGCATGTGTTCCGTTTTTGATACTTCCGGTTTCAGCATGTCCGGTCTTTGGCACTTCCGGGTTTTTGGCCTATCGCGGTACTCAAGAAGAGCCAGCTGTCTCCATCTCAGATAACAGTGTACTTAGGTGTGAGATTCAACACGATACAGTCACAAGTCTCCCTATCCTCAGACAGAGGACATCGTATCCAGTTGAAAATTCTTCACCTTCTTTCCCTCAACTTTATTCTGGCAAGAGAATTCATGAGCCTTTTATGAAGCTTGTCCTCTACAATAGGCCTTACAAGGTGGGCCCAATAGCATATGAGGATTCTTCAAGAAGGATTTGTATCCCAGTTTGCAAACAAATAACTGAACCAAGCAATTTTCTGTCATCAGAGATCAAAAAGGAGCTGTCATGGTGGTTGATCGATCAGAATTTGTATCAAGGATTCCCTCTGAACAATATTGCTTGGTTCACCTTAACCACGGATGCTTGTCAATCGGGTTGGGGAGCACATCTGAATCTTTATAATGTCCAAGGCCTGTGGAAAAAATAACGGTATCATCAATCTTCAAATATTTTGGAGTTACAAGCAGTCTTCCAAGCCAGTCTCCATTTTCCTTCACTGAAGCAAAACTGGGTAAGAGTAAAGATAGATAATGCATCTGCAGTGGCTTACATCAACCACCAGGGGAGTACAAAGAGCAAACTTCTAATGAAGGTTTTGACTCCCTTGATCTCCTGGGCAGCAAAGAATTTGAAGGGAATCAAGGCAGTGTACCTCCCGGGCAAGAACAATCAAGTTGAGGATTTCTTAAGCAGGGTAACTCTGGACTCCACGGAATGGGCACTATTTCCTCGGGCATTCGACCGCATAGTCCAGAAGTGGGGCCTTCCTCAAGTAGACCTGATGGCCACAGCAATGAATCGCAAAGTGGAAAGGTTCTTCTCGAGTTACTTCGACCCTTTGGCGGAGGACCAGGATACTCTTTGTTGCGAGTGGAAATTCCATGTGGGTATGTTTTTCCCCCAACTCCTCTGATTTCCCCCTTTTGAGGAGCTTCCTTTAAGAGCAAGTGACAATTCTGGCAGTGAACCCTTGTTGGCCCAGACACCCTTGGTTTCCCCTGTTGCAGAAGCTTTCTTGGGACCTCCCTCTATATCTCTCAGAACTCTCTGAGAATCTGAAAAATAGAATTGTTGCTCTACAGAAAGATGGCCTAGGCTATATGAAAATTGCCAAGACCCTGAAACTGACCTGCAGCACATTGGGCAAGACCATACAGTGGTTTCACAGAACAGGCCTCGCCATGGTCGACCAAAGAAGTTGAGTGCACATGCTTAGCGTCATATCCAGAGGTTGTCTTTGGGAAATAGACGTATGAGTGCTGCCAGCATTGCAGCAGAGGTTGAAGGGGTGGGGGGCCAGCCTGTCAGTGCTCAGACCATACGTCGCACACTGCATCAAATTGGTCTGCATGGCTGTCGTCCCAGAAGGAAGCCTCTTCTAAAGATGATGCACAAGAAAGCCTGCAAACAGTTTGCTGAAGACAAGCAGACTAAGGACATGGATTACTGGAACCATGTCCTGTGGTCCGATGAGAACAAGATAAACCTATTTGGTTCAGATGATGTCAAGCGTGTGTGGTGGCAACCAGGTGAGGCATACAAAGACAAGTTTGTCTTGCCTACAGTCAAGCATGGTGGTGGGAGTGTCATGGTCTGGGCCTGCATGGTCCTGCTGGGGAGCTACAGTTCATTGAGGGAACCATGAATGCCAACATGTACCATGACATGCTGAAGCAGAGTATGATCCCCTTACTTCGGAGAATGGGCACCAGGTCAGTATTCCAACATGATAACGACCCCAAACACACCTCCAAAACAACCACTGCCTTGCTAAAGAAGCTGAAGGTAAAGGTGATGGACTGGCCAAACATGTCTCCAGACCTAAATCCTATTGAGCATCTGTGGGGCATCCTCAAACGGAAGGTGGGGGAGTGCAAGGTCTCTAACATCCACCAGCTCCATGATGTCGTCATGGAGAAGTGGAAGAGGACTCTGGTGAACTCCATGCCCATGAGGGTTAAGGCAGTGCTGGAAAATAATGGTTGCCACACAAAATATTGACACTTTGGGCCCAATTTGGACATTTCCACTAAGGGGTGTACTCACTTTTGTTGCCAACAGTTTAGACATTAACCCCTCAAGGACTGAGCCAAATGTACACGTTGTGAACAAAACGTAAACAAAACCTGGCATTTGCGCTACATGTCTGTTCAACCGTAATTCACCTCTTTCCACACTTATTATATATCATTTTATTCAGGGGAAACAGGGCTTTCATTTAAGATCAAATATTTAGCTGTGAAACATAATTTAATATGAAAAACATGGGAGAAAATAAGAAATTTTGTTATTTTATTAGTTCTACATGACATTTTATATATGTCATAATACTGTTTGCTTTTACTGCAATAAAATACACATATTTGTATTCAGCAAAGTCTCACATGTAAAACAGTACCCCCTATGTACATGTTTTATGGTGTTTTGGGAAGTTACAGGGTCAAATATAGCACGTTACATTTGAAATTGAAATTCGCCAGATTGGTTACGTTGCCTTTAAGACTGTATAGTAGCCCAGGAATTAAATTTACACCCATAATGGCATACCATTTACAATAGTAGACAACCCAAGGTATTGCAAATGGGTTATGTCCAGTCTTTTTTAGTAGCCATTTGGTCACAAACACTGGCCAAAGTTAGCGTTAATATTTGTTTGTGTGTGAAAAATGCAAAAAACGCCAATTGTGGCTACTAAAAAAGACTGGACATACCCCATTTGCAATACCTTGGGTTGTCTACTATTGCAAATGGTATGCCATCATAGGGGTAATTTTCATTCTTGGGCTACCATAGGGTCTCAAAGGCAATGTAACCAATCTGGCGAATTTTAATGTGAAAAAAATGAAACACAAGCCTAATATTTGACGCTGTATCTTTTGAAAACACCATAAAACCTGTACATGAGGGGTTCTGTTGTACTCGTGAGACTTCGCTGAACACAAATATTTGTGTTTCAAAACAGTAAAAAAATTTTACAACGATGATATCGCCAGCAAACGTGACGTTTTTTGCATTTTTTACACACAAACAGCACTTACACGGACGATATTATTGCTGTGATACTTTTTACTGTTTTGAAACACAATCACAGCAATAATATCGTCCGTGTAAGTGCTGTTTGTGTGTGAAAAATGCAAAAAACTTCACTTTTACTGGCAATATCATCGTTGTAATAAATTTTACTGTTTTGAAACACTCATATTTGTGTTCAGCGAAGTCTCCCGTGTACAGGTTTTATGGTGTCTTGGAAAGTTATAGGGTTAAATATAGTGCTAGCAAATTAAATTCCCTATACTTTCAGCATGGGTTGTCAGGCAGGTCACGCTAATTGTAATTAATTAAAATACCTAATTATGTAAAAATATTACATAATTATATATGTAGAATTAATATATGTGTATATATAATTATATATATATATATATATATAATTTAAAAAAAATCTTTTTATTTATATATAGGTCTATATAGTGATATATACGTATATATTTATGCATATAGATATATATATTATTTTGTTCTACGTATATTTGATATAAATATATATATATTAATATCACAATACAGTTAGAACGAAAAAATGCACATCTATATATTTTTTTATTATTTTTTATTATTTGTTATTTTTATTTTTTAACGTATTTACATTTTTTTAATATTATATATAAATATATATATAACAATAATTATATATATATTTAATCAGTATCAGTCTATGTGTAATTTGATAGATATATATATATATATTAATAGCAAAATACACCTAGACAGTGTATGTGTATGTATATGTGTATATATATACTTAGATCATATATATATATATATATATAGATATATATATGATCTAAGTATATAATTTTTTTTTTATACTGATTTTAACTGTTGTTTATTTGAATTAAGCCAGCAGGGGGACTAACAGGCAGTCCCCCTGCTGGCAATGCAGCAGCCAACTAACCCGGCCATGTGATTGTGAGGTCCTCGCAAGGACCTCACTCTCACATGGCCTGGGATGGGAGGAGGCAGGATCCACCAGGTGAGTCCCCCGACCGCGATCGCCGGTGTGGGATCGCCGTCGACCGGGTAAGTTAGAAAAACCGTGAGGGCGTACTATTACTCCCTGTGGCATTTAGAGCCGCTTAGAATGGGGCGTAATAGTACGCCCTCCGGTTTTAAGGGGTTAATGGCTGTGTGTTGAGTTATTTTGAGGGGACCGCAAATTTACACTGTTATACAGGCTGTAGACTTACTACTTTACATTGTAGCAGAGTGTCATTTCTTCAGTGTTGTCACATGAAAAGATATGAAATATTTACAAAAATGTGAGGGGTGTACTCACTTTTGTGCGATACTGTATATATACAGGAAATGAGGAAATATTTTATAAATAAATATATATATACAGTTGCAAGAAAAAGTATTTGAACCCTTTGGAATGATATGGATTTCTGAACAAATTGGTTATAAAAGATGATCAGATCACATAAGTCACAACAATAGACAATCACAGTCTGCTTAAACTAGTAACACACAAAGAATGAAATGTTGCCATGTTTTTATTGAACACACCATGTAAACATTCACAGTGCAGGTGGAAAAAGTATGTGAACCCCTAGACTAATGACATCTCCAAGAGCTAATTGGAGTGAGATGTCAGCCAACTGGAGTCCAATCAATGAGATGAGATTGGAGGTGTTGGTTACAGCTGCCCTGCCCTATAAAAACACACACCAGTTCTGGGTTTGCTTTTCACAAGAAGCATTGCCTGATGTGAATGATGCCTCGCACAAAAGAGCTCTCAGAAGACCTACGATTAAGAATTGTTGACTTGCATAAAGCTGGAAAGGGTTATAAAAGTATCTCCAAAAGCCTTGCTGTTCATCAGTCCACGTTAAGACAAATTGTCTATAAATGGAGAAAGTTCAGCACTGCTGCTACTCTCCCTAGGAGTGGCCGTCCTGTAAAGATGACTGCAAGAGCACAGCGCAGACTGCTCAATGAGGTGAAGAAGAATCCTAGAGTGTCAGCTAAAGACTTACAAAAGTCACTGGCAAATGCTAACATCCCTGTTAGCGAATCTACAATACGTAAAACACTAAACAAGAATGGATTTCATAGGAGGATACCACAGAGGAAGCCACTGCTGTCCAAACAAAACATTGCTGCACGTTTACAGTTTGCACAAGAGCACCTGGATGTTCCACAGCAGTACTGGCAAAATATTCTGTGGACAGATGAAACCAAAGTTGAGTTGTTTGGAAGAAACACATAACACTATGTGTGGCGAAAAAAAGGCACAGCACACCAACATCAAAACCTCATCCCAACTGTGAAGTATGGTGGTGGGGGCATCATGGTTTGGGGCTGCTTTGCTGCGTCAGGGCCTGGACGGATTGCTATCATCGAAGGAAAAATGAATTCCCAAGTTTATCAAGACATTTTGCAGGAGAACTTAAGGCCATCTGTCTACCAGCTGAAGCTCAACAGAAGATGGGTGTTGCAACAGGATAATGACCCAAAGCATAGAAGTAAATTAACAACAGAATGGCTTAAACAGAAGAAAATACGCCTTCTGAAGTGGCCCAGTCAGAGTCCTGACCTCAACCCGATTGAGATGCTGTGGCATGACCTCAAGAAAGCGATTCACACCAGACATCCCAAGAATATTGCTGAACTGAAACAGTTCTGTAAAGAGGAATGGTCAAGAATTACTCCTGACCGTTGTGCATGTCTGATCTGCAACTACAGGAAACGTTTGGTTGAAGTTATTGCTGCCAAAAGAGGTTCAACCAGTTATTAAATCCAAGGGTTCACATACTTTTTCCACCTGCACTGTGAATGTTCACATGGTGTGTTCAATAAAAACATGGCTACATTTCATTATTTGTGTGTTATTAGTTTAAGCAGACGGTGATTGTCTATTGTTGTGACTTAGATGATGATCAGATCACATTTTATGACCAATTTGTGCAGAAATCCATATCATTCCAAAGGGTTCACATACTTTTTCTTGCAACTGTATATATATATTTATATCATGTATATATGTGGTGTGTGTGTTAAATGAGTGGTGCATATGTACTTTTTGACTTTAGTAGTATTTTTTTTGTTTTTATGATATACAATGACACAAATGGGAAGATATGACCACACTCATAGATATGACCACACTCACAGAATAAATAGAACCCAGGATGCGACTGGGCGCTTGTGTAAGGTCCAAGAAAGATTTTATTAGACGGAATATAGTAACATATCAGCTCAAAGGAGGGCTTTTCTCAAGAAACTGTCTTGATAAAGATGCTCTGTTTTGAGCCAAAAAGTAGTTGTATCCTAGCCTACTAGGAAGATGTCCTGCAACCCTGAGGTTTGAACGGGCTCCACAGTTGATGCACTGCCTACTTAAACTATCTCACCTCCTTTTATACAAATTGAGATCTCATTGCCTAAAAGATGGAAAATAAGTGCTGCATGACATACACTGATGCTGAATTTTCATTTACACCACATACGTCTTATTCAAATCGCTCCTCACACATTCAGCTCTCTGAGCTAGAGTGTACAGTAAGTATTTGAATTGAGTTATTTTCACTGTATAAAAACCCAGTCCAATCTCTTGTATTCATCCAAAGAACAATTACTCATTTAATGGAACGTGTTTGGTGTACAATACATTATATCTAAGAAATGATAAACTGCATTACTGCCATGTATGTTTTTAAGAGTTAACCATCTTTCAAATGCAGTAAAATACTCTGTAAAGATTACTTATATTTCATCCTTCACAAGCACTATTCAATTTATCCTCCAAGAAATATTGCTAGTTTCTATTTTTGCAAAGTTTTTTTTGCCTTTTATCTTTCCATTCATAACATCACAATTCTATTCCTTTTGATGATTTTATGGTCTAACATCCCTCCTACACATATGTCATTTTATTTGTCACTTTGTTATGCATAACGTGATTAAATGATATATTATAATTATAGGGAAATTAGCACATTTAAGGCCAATCTAAATAACCTGAATAAATAGCTGTGATAATTTTGGCCTAACATTTGCTTTTTTCTTGTTTAATTCTACAAAATTATCAGTTTATTAAAGTGACCCAAAAAAGTCACACTTAAAGGAACACTATAGTGTCAGGAGTACAAACATTTATACCTGACACTATAGTTGTAAAGTGACAGTTTAGGCCCCAGCTTCCCTCTGCTAACTGGTGATTAAAAAAGGTGATTTTACTCACCTTTCTTCCAGTGCCGCACAGACCTAATCTTGGCTGGCCCAGCTCCACTCCGCCACCTTAGGAAAGCATTTGGAGGCCATTGTGCATCTGAAAAGGCAGCATTTACAGGTGACATATTACACACACCAGAACTACAACATTAACTTGTAGTTGTTCTGGTGACTATAGTGTCCCTTTAAGGATTTATTTAATAAAGTGTGAATTTGATGAATTAAAAACATATTTGCGAAAGATAGACCAAAACAGCTGATTTGACTTCTGCATATCAGCTATAGTCAGAACTTAACCTTTTCTATGTAAAATTGTCTATTGGGTACTATGGATAATGGACCCCTTATGCAGGACAATACATTTTAAATAGGGTTTATTCAATCCTTCTCTACTCACAAGGGTAGGCAACCTAAGACACTCCAGATATTGCGGACTACTTCTCCCATAATGCTTACAGCTATAATGCTGCTAAAGCATCAGAGGAGATGTAGTCCACAAGGTACATCTTGATGCTTTGTTGTCAATTCTGGTGTTGAAGGGGGGTACTAATACTAAAATACCGGAATTTTATAGCAGAAATAACTAGATATATAGTTGAACATTTCACCCATGATGTAATATGAGAACATGTGTCTTAACGCAGAAATATTTTGAGGCCATTCTTAGATTTATTTTTGGTAGGGATGTGCATGGGAAAAATATTCGGTTCGGTTTGGCATTCCGAAATTCAGGACTTCAGCACTTCGGGACTTGGTTGGTTCGGCACTTCAGAACTTCAACACTTCTGGACTTGGGGTAAGTGTAGGGTTAGCAGTTAGGGGTAGGGTTAGGGTTTGTTTTAGGGTAGGGTTAGGGTTGGTTTTAGGGTAGGGGTAGGGTAGGGTTTAGGGTAGGGGTAGGGTTAGGGCTGGCTTAGGAGTAAGGGTAGTGTTGGGTTAGGGTAGGGATAGGGTAGGGATAGGGTAGGGTAGGGTTAGATTACGGTTAGGGTTAGGGTTGGTTTTATGAGTAGGGTTAGGGTAGGGCTAGTGGGATGGTTAGGAGTAGTGTTAGGGTAGGGGTAGGGTTATGGTAGGGTTGGGGGGTAGGGTTGAGTTAGGAGCAGGGTTAGGGTTAGAAGTAGGGTTAGGGGTAAGGTTAGGGTTATGGTAGGGTTAGGAGTAGGGTTAGGAGTACGGTTAGTGTTATGGTAGGGTTAAGAGTAGGGTTAGGGTTACCCTACTCCAACCCCTAACCCCAACCCTCTCCTGTTTTGCCACTTTTCAGAATCCTGAAGCACTTCGGCCCTTCCAAAATCCGGCACTTCGGCAATTCGGTTCGGCATTCTGAAATTCGGCACTTCTGAAATTCGGCACTTTGGCGGTTCGGCATTCCGAAATTCGTCACTTCGGAAATTCGACACTTCAGACATTCGGAAGCATCCGAATGTCTAAATTTCCGAAATTCGTCTGAATGTGCATTTGGAACTAAACAAATTGCACGTATCTAATTTTTGGTACCTCACTCTGGTATCCTGTTTGGTTAAAAGTGATTCCACTTTCTGCATTGTACCTGAGGTCTCTGCATTGTACCTGAGGTATTATAGTAGAGTTGTACATGTAGCCCATGAACCAGCACAGCTTAGTGGAATAGGGCCTTGACAGAGCTAGGAGGCGGGCATTCACAATTTGTTTGTTTGTATTGGCTAGCTATCTGGGATGGGCAGGTTGATACATAAAGGGCATCTTAAAATGTTCCCATTCTAATGTTTTCTCACATAACTTGTTGTTGTCCCTCCCACCCTTTCTGATTTTGTGTTAGGTTTGAAGGTATCTCGGTATACCCCTACATTGGATCATTTGGACAAGTTTGTATGGTAGGTTTCGAGCTGGCCTGTGGCTGAGAACCTGGGGGTATAGGGGTATCTCGGTATATCCCTACATTGGATCATTAGGACAAATTGTTTTCACTTTATTATGTTTCATGATGTTATTTATGTTGTTATATTGTTATGTTGTTAATTTTGGAGTCATTGTCATTGTAATGTTGTGGGGGGTTAGTTATATACTATGTTATGGGGTTTGTTTGACAATGACTTTTTTATTTAAATTGATATTATATTTAAAGCTGTGGACAGAATTATACACAGCATATTGATGTCCATGCATTATTGGGTATGTGTGATGGACCACCTGGCACCCCGACCGTGTACCTCTGTCAATCGCTGCTTCCTAGTACTGACGAGTACCATAGTCTGGAACACCATAACCACTGCAAACCCCACGAACCACCGCAGCTTGGTTGGGGTCTCGCTGTCTCCTACCCACTCTGGACCTATGACCAGGATCCAGCTTCCAGTGGGTAGACCTCTCTTAGTCCAGAGAACGTAGCAGGAACAGCTCTTAGAAGAGCTAATGATTATACTCAGGAGAGTATAGTGATTATAGTAATCCCCAGAGTGTATGTAGTTCTCCAATCCCCCAAACATGAGCCGAAACTTCATGAAGGTGCAAGATGATCTGATCTTTAATGGTTCAGGTTGTTTTTTTTTTTTTTTTTTTTTGACAATCACGTGTTTATTAGAATTTTAAGTAATGAATACAGAACAGAACATAGTACAAGAAGGAAATTCCCAGCACCCAATCATATGATGGTGAAGTCTTGTGGTTGCCTCGATGCCCGAGTGCTGCATCCCCTGTCCCCTTCTGCTAGGGCTCCCCCTCCTGTTCCCCATCTCGTCACCTTCCACCCCACCCCCCCCTCACCCTCTCAACCGGTTTCTGTACCACGATACGTAATACCAGGGCCAGTATACAAGTATTAGTTTGTTGCCCGTCACATCCCCTGCTCATTTCACTATGGCTAGGGCTCCTAAGGTTCTTCGCCTCAAGCATCCCTGTTCCATGCGTCAGGGCCTGTGCCGCAAGTCCTTCCTGATAGCAGTTTAGTGTGGGCGTTGCGTCTGGTGCCCCCACGACCACTGCCGGTGAGTTTTGTGGAGTAATCTCCTGTCACCTCTTGGCGGGCGCCCCCCCGAGGCTGTTCCCCTCTCCAGTCCCTCCAGTGTGCTTGTGAGTCCTAATATTGAATTAGATCCATTACATCTCATTGTCCCCACTCTTCCCCCTTGGCTATGTTGTTCCACTCTTCCACCTTATCATCCCCCCCTTGTCCCTTGTCCCTAGAGCTCTAGAACCACCTTACCCACCTTCCCGCAGCGTATGGCTTAGGTCTCCCCTGCCCCCTCCCCTCCTCCCCTCCCCTCCCCATCCGTGCCTCTACACTCCGTCCTATGTCAGGGGTGTTAACTAGTCGTCTGTCCCTGGTTAACGTTGCTCTTGTGCTAGGCTTGCGCCCAGTGTGTCCCCATCCCAATCCCCCCGCTCCCCCCACTCGCAGCAAGTCCCCCCCCCGGCCACCCCCCTGCCGGTACTATTGTCACTCGGAACCTGCGGAGGTCGTCGCCGGTCACCCCAGGGCATCTCCCCCCCCGTGGGTCGGCAAGGTCGGCGGCACCGCGGCACCTCCTTCTCCCTCCCCCCCCGGAGCGCCCCCCCGCCTTGCTCTCTTGGTCATGTAGTCCACCCACGGGAACCAGGTCGTTGCACATTTGTCCGTGCGTCCCTGCAGGGAGGCAGTCATCATCTCAAGGTTATATATGTCTTCCACCTTATCCACCCATTGCTGGAAGGTGGGGACTGTGCTACTTTTCCAGTGAATTGGGATTAGGATTTTCGCTGCCGTTCGCAGGTGTACGGTCAGACCCTTTTTATAACTCCGCAGCGGTGTTTGCGTGTGATTAAGCAACATTTGCAACGGCTGCAGGGGGAGGTCTGCGTCCGCTATTTCCCTAATTGCTTCATGTATCTGCTTCCAATACGGCGTTATTAGCGAACACGACCACCAGATGTGAAGTCTTGTACCCTGTTCCACGCCGCACCTCCAGCACTCCCCGGGGATTGACTCGTGGACATGACGTAATACATCTGGGTTCTGTGCCAACCCGTTAAGATTTTGTAGTTACATTCCTGGTATTTGGAGCAGATGCTCCCTTTGTGCGTCAGCATAAAGATTTTGTCCCACTCGCTGTCCGTGAGACTCGTTCCCGTCTCTTGTTCCCAGCGCTTGGTGAATCCCAGGGGGGTCCCGCCGCTCTGCAGCTGGAGCATGGCATACAACTCCATGCACGAGGTGTTGCCTGTCCACGCATGCCTGCTCCAGCGGTAGCAGTGTTCTATGGATGTTGCCTTTTCCCGCTAGGGAGAGGTAATACCTGTGCACTTGGTGGTAGCGGAATTCATCCAATCCGGTCGGGGTGTGTTCTGGGATTAGATCCTGTAGTGGTTTGAGGGTTACCTCAGTACACCATTGCCGCAGATAGGTCCATTCCGTCGCCGCGTAGCTCTCGAGGTCCGCCCGCTTAAGTCCTCCCGCAAGCCGCGGGTTGTTTGTTATAGGAATCAGCGGGTTTGGCATTGTGGTCAATTGCTTTACGTATCTGGTCCTACACCACACACGCATTGTGGAGTCTATCATTGGATTACCCGTGTGAATGTCACCCAGAGCCGTGCCGTCCAGCCACAGCAGGGAGGGAATCCGTCCTTGCGCTTGTTGACGCTCCATGTCCACCCACTGCTTGGCGGTCGGGAACACGTGCCAATCCACCAGGCGGCATAGATGGGTCGCCTGGTAGTAGGTGATTACCGATGGGAGACCCGTGCCCCCCGCATGCTTCGGTCGTTCCAGAACTGACCTGCCAATACGAGCCACTCCCCGAGTCCAAACAAAATTCCGTATGGCGGTTGTTAGGGACTGAAAGAACGATCGCGGGATACACGTCGGCAGCGTCTGGAACAGGTAAAGGATTCTTGGCATTGCGTTCATCTTAATGGCATTGATCCGCCCGAACCAGGAGATGTATTGTGAAGTCCATTTTTTCATGTCCCTCTGTAGGGTCGTGAGAAGAGGTGTAAAGTTGAATGTGTATACGTCTTTTAAGTCGTTTGGCAGCCATATTCCCAAATATTTGAGCTTCGACTGGCATACCCGGAATGGAAAGTGCTCGCGAAGGTGCCTCAGCATGGCGTCTCCTGAAGTCAGTGGCATGGCCTCCGATTTGTCTAGGTTGAGCGAGAGGTTCGAGACCACAGCATACTCTCTGAACGCTTTCAACACGTTAGGTATTGAGATCCGAGGCTGCCACTCTATGTTCTCCCCGGCCCACGCGGAGCCCCGAGATACCCCCGTCCTGTCTGACCGCCTCCAGAAATGGTTCTAGAGTGAGGGCAAACAGAAGGGGGGACAGCGGGCATCCTTGCCTCGTACCGTTGCAGATCGTGACTGGATCAGAGAGTGCACCATTGACCCTGATTCGCGCCGACGGTCTCGCGTATAAGGCCTCCACCCAAGTGCGGAGGTGCTGCCCAAATCCCATATGCCTTAGTGTCTCCAAGAGGAACGTCCAGTCCACGCGATCAAACGCCTTCTCAGCGTCTGTAGATAAGAGCACCAGCTCCCGCCTGTTTGTCCTCGCCACGTGTATGACGTTTAGGGCTCGAATCGTATTGTCCCGGGCTTCCCTACCCGGAATAAATCCGACCTGGTCGGAGTGTATGAGGTCAGGCGCCACCCGAGCCACTCGCAATGCCAGAGCCTTGGCGAAGACCTTCAGGTCCGCGTTTAATAGCGAGATGGGCCTGTAGCTCGCGCAGTTCGTGGGGTCCTTGCCCTCTTTTGGGATGAGCGCTACCGTCGCCCTTAACGTGTCCGCCTGGAACCGGCCTCCCGTGCGCAGTGAATTGCACCCCTCTAGGAGTCTCGGCAATAGGACCTCCCTGAACTCGCGGAGGTATCTCACCGGCAGGCCATCCGGGTCCGGGGCCCTGTTGGGCCGGGCTGCTTTCAGTGCTCCCGCAAGCTCCTCCAGTGTCATAGGTTGATCGAGCTCAGCTTCCTGCTCCGGGGTTATCTTGCGGGCCACGTGTCTGCCCAGGTAAGCGGCGACCTGCACCCCATGCCGCCTTCCCTGGGATTCGGACCGGGTGCCAGCTAAATCGTACAATGCCTCGTAATATTTTTGAAATGCTCGCAGGATGCCATCCGGGAGGTGAGTGACTGTTTGCCCCTGTGTGCGAATTTTATGTATATGCTGCGCCCTCCTCTTATCCTGGAGCATTTTTGCGAGTAGCCTGCCACATGTGTTGGAATGCTCGTAAAAGAACCTTGCCGCCTTACGCGCAGTATGTAGCATGCCCTGGGTTAGTATGGTGCGGAGCTCTCGCCGTGTCTCCGTCAAGAGGCAATAGGTCTCGTCATCTAACGTGCGTTTATGTGGCTGTTCCAGCTCCGCCACCCTTCCCGCCAGCCGAACCAGTCGAGCTGTGCGTTCCTTTTTGCGCTTCGTGCTGATCGCTATGAGGCGTCCCCGGATGACACACTTGTGCGCCTCCCAGAGCGTCAGTGGGGCTATCTCTGGCGAGCTATTACTGGTGAAGTAGTCCGTCAGTGCTTGTGACACCTCTGCCACCACGAGGGGATCGTCCAACAAGGTCTCATTGAACCGCCATTGCCTTTCCGTGGGTTTGAAAAGGGGGGCACTCGTATGTACTATCATGGGCGCGTGGTCTGACTGTTCCATGCTCCCTATCTCCGACCCCTGCAGCACCGCCAAATACTCTTGCGCCAGGAATACGTAATCTATGCGGCTATAGTGGGTGTGGACCGTCGAGTAGTAAGTGTAATCCCTATCCTCGGGATGGTTCGCCCTCCAGCAGTCCACTAGGCCCAGTTTGTGCAGGGAACGCAGAGTCGCCCTCAGGCAGTGTGTGGGGATAGTGCTAACACCCCTGGACGTATCCCTACGAGGGTCCAACGGGAGGTTGAAGTCACCCGCCACCACCAGCAGTCCCTCTCGAAACCTCCCCAACTTGGCCAGCGTCTGCCCGATGAACGTATGTTGCCGTCTGTTGGGGCAATATAGGCACGCAAAGGTGTATGTGGTGTCCGCTATCAGGTTGGTTTTTATACAATTCTTCAGGCCAGAGGAACACCCCCTGATGGGACACAGGAACACAAAGGACACAAACCAATCAGAACAAACATACAGTCTGTGACACTCCCATGTACAGCACATAATCCCTCCCCTCTGCTTGGGAGATAATTGAGTAAAGTCCTGTAAGTAACTCAATTATCTCCAGGCAGAAAAACCACATTTTCACAAAGTTCAGAAAGTACCCCAAAACATAACATGCCTATTTAGTGCCTATATAGCCGAACATAGATGGAGGTGGAAGTCCCAGCGGTGTTCGTGCCGTCGAGTGTTTGATTTCAGTTCCATGAACTCGACTGCAAAACACCACTGACCGCGTTCGATTGAACAAGATGGCCGCCGCCATGTGTTCGACTATACAAACGGTGACCACCCAGCCGTTCGTCAATTAAGCTGCGGTTAACCACAGCTTCTGGGAGGTAAACAGGCTGAACACTCCACTTGCGGGTGGTCTGGCTGTTCGACAGTTTGTTCGGTAAGCCCCATATAATGCACCATAGCAGGGAAAAAAGGCACGAACCGTGTCTTCAGCCCAAAGTTCACCACAGGGCCATAGTCACAGGGCAGGAGGCCTGCAAACAGGCCCCTCCAAAAACTCGTGGCAAATTCACAGAAAAAGGGGAGTTTGTCACGCATCTTCCCTCCCGGGGGAGACTAACCAGGTACCTGACCTCCTGTCGGTCGGTGCCTGGGTTAGTCGAATAGCCCACCCACAACAATCAATTACGGAACCTGATAACCTGAGACCAGTATGTCTCAGGTTGCTGAGTGGGTGTCCGTCACCCCCGATCTTTCGGGTGCTCCCAGGAATGTAGCTGTGGGTACTTGGTGGGCAGAGGCCAGTGGCGCTCTGCCCCGTAGCCAACATTACAGCTGGATAGTACAGGGGGTTACCCGGTCCGAAACCACATGGAGAGGCCAGCGGCGCTCTGCCCTGATGTCAGCACTTCTGCTGGGGGGAGCCTGCAGGTAATCAGGCCCTGGACGAAGGGAGGGGGAGGGCAGAGGCTAACAGTGCTCTGCCCTGATGCCAGCTCTTCTGCTGGAAGGGGGCAGTGGGTAATGCCTTGTCCTCCACTACCCCCAGAACCCGGTTGGGCAGCTGCTGCCGGAGAGGGGGACCGGTTGTCCCCTCTCTCTGTAAGGTACACGTTCACTGGGGAATGAGACCGGTTGTCTCCACTCCCTGTAGGGTACACTGCTGATGGGAGGAAGACAGAGATTGTCTCCTATCCCTGTAACGCTGCTGGGTGCTGGGTAGTGGTACCGACCATCTCCACTCCCAGGGATGCTTGCTGCTGCAGGAACAAAGGACCGACATTCTCCTCTCCCTGTGATGCTGGCTGCCGCTAGGGAGAGAGACCGGTTGTCTCTTCTCCCTTTACAACACGCTGCCGCTGGGGAGGCAGACCGACTGTCTCGACTCCTAGGAATGCTGCCTGGTGCTGGGAAGTGGGAGCGACCATCTCCACTCCCATTGTTGCTGGTTGCTGCAGGGACAAGGGACCGACAATCTCCTCTCACTGTGATGCTGGCTGCCGCTGGGGAGAGAGACCGGTTGTCTTTTCTCCCTTTACAACACACTGCCGCTGGGGAGTCAGACAGACTTTCTCGACTCCCAAGAACACTGCTTGGTGGTGGGTAGATTGGGGCAGAATTGAGCTGAGGAAGTGTTGGTAGTTCTGCTCAAGTTCCCACTCACTACTAACCAGGTAGGTGAGTTCCCGTCCCAGTTCAACAGCTCCTAGGAATGGCAGCATCTATTTCCGGTAAAAATAAATAGCCCAGAACCGCGACTCCTCTGGACTTCCAAAGTCATCGTCCTCCTCCATGGTCTTAACTAACAAGCCGGGCCCATCGTAGCCCTCCCCCTCTGGCTGAACGTCCTCTGTCACCCAAGTGTCTCGCTGAACTACGTACCACCATAGCGCCCCGTACGAGTCATCCTGCATTATCTCTCTCTGGACTAGGAACTCAAGGTGCTTTACCTACTCCGTTAAGGGTTGTTTTCCCAGGAGCACCATCCATTGGGTCCCTTGTTCCTGCCAGCGGTGTGCTGTACTTGGAAGCTTCTTTTTCCGCCGAAGCTGTGCTACCTCCGGGGACTCCTGCCAGAGCTCTCGCATTATAAATTCTCCATAGCCCAGTTCCTCCTCGGCTGACTCAGGGCCATACTCCTCCAGTACACATTGTAATCTCCACTGGAATCTCCACGTATGGGGACGCTGCACAGGGACTACGTTGCTCCATGCTGCTGTAGACAGGGGTGCTGTACGGATACTAGCGTTGCCCTTAATTATAATCCATACAATACTGGTGTCTCCAGGCTGCTTCTCCTCACTAGCCATCCCACAGCTGCCACCAACGTGATGGACTGCCTGGCACCCTGACTGGGTACCTCTGTCAATCGCTGCTTCCTAGTACTGACGAGTACCATAAGCACTGTGCTGGAACACCATAACCACTGCAAACCCAATGAACCACCGCAGCTTGGTTGGGGTCTCGCCGTCTCTTACCCACTCTTTACCTATGACCAGGATACAGCTTCCAGTGGGTAGATCTCTCTTCCAGAGAGAGTAGCAGGAACAGCTCTTAGAAGAGCTAGTGATTATACTCAGGAGAGTAAAGCAATCCCCCTGAGTGTAGGTAGTTCTCCAATCCCCCAAACATGAGCCGAAACTTCATGAAGGTGCAAAATGATCTGATCTTTAATGGTTCAGGCTGGCTTTTATACAATTCTTCAGGCCAGAGGAACACCCCCCTGGACCTGATAGGGCACAGGAACACAAAGGACACAAACCAATCAGAACAAACATACACTCTGTGACACGCCCATGTACAGCCCACAATCTCCCCTCTGCTTGGGAGATAATTGAGTAAAGTCCTGTAAGTAACTCAATTATCTCCAGGCAGAAAAACTACATTTTCACAAAGTTCAGAAAGTACCCCGAAAATGTTACATCCCCGGATAGCCCTGATCTTGGTGAACAACATATCCAAAATCACCCAGATCAGAGCAGGGGTTCAAAAGTTTCATGGAAGTCTCTTTTTGACTGGCCGCAAGCATGGTTTCATGCCCAAAATAGTTCCAGAGAATTAGGCTGTACGGCCGGTCTCTTTCCACTGATTTAAGTGCACTTCAAATAGTCGAATGGGACCATTCGTGCAAAAAGTCAGTGTTGAAGTGTGTTCGGTAGATGATTTCTACCGAACGGCGCTCTGTTTGTGCCTATTTAGCCGAACATTGATGGAGGTGGAAGTCTCAACGGTGTTCGTGCCGTCGAGTATCCGATTTCAGTTCCATGAACTGGACGACAAAACGTCACTGACTCAGTTTGATTAAACAAGATGGCCGCCGCCACGTGTTCGACTATATGAATGTCAATTAAGCTGCGGTTAACCACAGCTTCTGGGAGGTTAAAAGGCTGCACACTCCACTTGCGGGTGGTCCGGCTGTTCGACAGTTTGTTCGGTAAACAAACACCATAAGCCTAATCCATTCGGTAAGTCCCATATAATGCACCATAGCAGGGAAAAAAGGCACGAACCGTGTCTTTAGCCCAAAGTTCACCACAGGGCTATAGTCACAGGGCAGGAGGCTGGCAAACAGGCCCCTCCAAAAACGCGTGGCAAACTCACAGAAAAAGGGGAGTTTGTCACAGTATGTATGGGGTTTTTATTCTTAATGCCCTGTCATGGTTTTCCAAGGAAAATGCCTTGTGAAGTGACTAAGGCCAAATGATAAAGAGGGTCCAGAATGAAATATGCATTATTTCTGTTAACAAATCTAGGGGTATTTGGTAAGTAAGTTCCAATACAAATAATGGAATGCTCAACGTTTATGAGGAAGTGGTCTGGTGGTAGTCATATTCCCCTTAAATTGTGGTAACCTAGTTCACATTTCACGGTCTGTTCTCCCCATTGCCTCTGATTATATGCATTATCTTTATTCATTGTATGTATTGTAATTGCATTATATACTCCATGGGACATAAACATTGCCTACACATCATAAATATGACATAATCATTTCCATTGCAGAGTAGAATATATGCATTTTATTGTCTCAAATTTCTAAAACTACAAACTATGGGAAATGCGTGATGCATAAAAATCTTTCACTCTAAAAACAGAAACCTTTCCAATTTCTATGTTATTCAGTGGAGCGGAGCCTAAATACGTAAAGGTGCTTTTTCATGCATATAAGCACTGTCAAATCTGCCATATTTTCATTTACACATCGTGCTAGCCAAGAGAACCTGTAAATGTACAGATAAGCTGTCATATAGATACGCATGCATATCCCTGGAGCTTCCAGTTAAAGCGATTACCAGTCATCTTACTAAAGTTCTATGGCAATTGTGCCCTGTCTGTTATGCTTTGTAATTTGTCCTGTGTGCACACTGATAACTTTTAAACAGGTGCTGCTCTGACCACATGGTCTGTATGGACATAAACAATTATAAGATTTCAATTTTCATAGTACACATAAAGAAGTCCTTTAATAAGTAGGAAATAACTACAAACAATGGTGGAACGCATTTAAATTTAACTCAGATGTAGATGGTTTAGGGTTTGGAGAATTAAAGCACAGAGGAAGGAGAGTCATTGACATTGGTTGTTATGGTACTTATACATTGTATGTGTATAGAAATGTATGTATTGGTGTCTCACAAATGTATGTAAAGATACATACCCTTGCACTGTGCTACTCACCCGGTGCCCCTACCTAGGCATTACATCAGTATCACACCCTTAGACACCCTTGCCAGGTTGTCAGATGCCAGACTCTATAGTTCTGTAGAAATGCTGTCAATAAACTGCACCTACTTAATGGTGTTATCACTCATTGGCAACCCCCACTCACGTTTTTGGGGCATGGATAATGTCACAGGCCTATAACTACTTGAGCATTACATCTGTTCAGTGTTCTGTTGTGGTTTCCATCTGGTTCTCCGAGATTGCTTTATATCATGTTTGTTACTTGTTTTTTGATCCTTGCTTGTCCTGACTACCCTGATATCTCTATCCCTGACCTTGGCTTATTAATTGAATTTGTGTACCTTAGATATCCTTGACCAGGGCCGGACTGGCCCACCGGGATACCGGGAAATTTCCCGGTGGGCCGCGGCACCTGGGGGGCCGGAGAAAGACAGGGAGCCCTGCTCCCTAATATTTTAATAATATCGCGGCCACCGGCCGCATGTCGATGCCGCCGGGTGGCCGGTCCGGCGGCACACTCTGAGGTGATTACTCACCTTGTGGCCGGCGGCCCCATTTCCCGTGCTGACTACTATCTGCTATCAGTATCAGTGAGTGTGCCGGGCGGCTGCCTAAGCAATCCAGCAGCACACTCAGTGATACTGACAGCCATGCGGCTGTCAGCCCAGGAGGACTGAGGGAGGGGGCGGAGCTAACTACCATGCTTCTTTGCGGATCCCATAATTCCCAGCATCTACACATCATAGAGTAGGGATAACTCTATGATGTGTAGATGCTGGGAATTATGGGAACCGCAAGGGAGCACGGTAGTTAGCTCCGCACCCTCCCTCAGTCCTCCTTTGACAAGGTCAGAAGGGACACAAAAGGGAGGGGAGACAAAAAGAGGGGAAGGGGGGGGACAAATAGAGGGGAAGGGGGGACAAATAGAGGGGCAAGAGAAACACAGGGGAAGGGGGGACACAGAGACTGAGGGGTATAGAAAGACACCAGGTTGGGGGGGGGACAAAGAGACAGAGCTGTAATAGAGAGACATAGGGCAAGGGGGGACACAGACAGATGGGGTAATAGACAGACAGGGGATGGGGGCACAAAGAGAGGGGTAATAGAGAGACACCAGGGAAGGGAGGACAAAGAGACAGAGGGGTAATAGGGGGTTGGGGGGGACAAAGAGAGGGGTAATAGAGAGACACAGGAGAAGGGGGGACACAGAGACAGAGGGGTAAGAGAGAGACACAGGGAGGAGATGGGGAAGAGAGACACACGGAAGGTTTGTTGGGGGACAAAGAGACATACAGTAGGGAAGGGGAACAAAGTGACAAGATTTGTGGGAGGCAACACTGGGCTAGGGAAAAAGAGACAGAGAGTGACTGGGAGAAGAGAAAGAGGCACACAGAGTCTGGAGTTAGAAAGAGACACACAGATGAGATTTGGAAGGGGAGAAAGAGACAAAGTGGCTGGGGCTAAGAACAACACAAAAGGGGCTGGGGAAAGAGAAATACAGAGGCTGGAAAAGGGTAAAAAGAAACACACAGGGATTGGGATGAAGTAAAAGATGCACAAGGGTCGCTGTAAGAGAAAAAAAGAAGACAATTGGAGACAAGATACACTAAACGAGGTAATAGACGTAAATTGATGTGATCCTGACAGTAATACACATATATATATATTTAGATATATATATATATATATATATATATATATATATATATGCATGTATATTGATGTGTGTATTAGTAACATATAATTATGCCTATAATATTTACACATATAGTAATATACATTTATTTATGCATAATACACACATAAATGTAATTAAATATATATATATATATATGTAATGAGCACGTATTTGCCCTTTCTTGTTGCTAGTTGCATACTCATGCACAATAACATATTCAAAGTGAAGAGCGCACCCATCAGGCCCGGACTGGCCATCGGGCACACCGGGCAAATGCCTGGTTGGCCGCGGTGGCCGTGGGGCCGAGGCCAGCAGGGGAGGTCCCAGGATCTCTCCTGCCGGTCTTTGCGGGGCCGGCACTATCTGAACGCCGGCCCTGCAGTAGTCTACAGCGGGCCGGTGGGGAGATCATAGATCTCCCTCACAGGCCCACATGCAGGATAGTGCGGCTGCCGGGGAGAGAGGGAGGGAGCCAGCCTGCCAACAGAGGAACCCGGCAGAGCTTTAACTTACAGCTCTGCCGGGTTCCTCTCGCGAGATTCGGAGCGTTGCCATGGCTATGTTTCACTGAGGGTTAATCCAGCCTCTGGTGGCTGTCTCATTGAGAGCCGCTAGAGGAGCTTCCGCGATTCTCACTGTGAAAATCACATTGAGTAATGCTTTCCTATGGGCGGTTTAAATGCGCGCGCACCTCTTGCCGCGCATGTGCATTCGGAGCTGAGAGGCGGAGGGAACCCCAGCGCCAAGGGAGTCCGACGCTGGAGAAAGGTAAATGCTGAAGACACACACTCTCATGAACAGACGCATACACACTAGCAAACAGACACACACATTTACTGACAGAGACACACTCAGTGACAGACATACATACACACTCACTTACAAAACATACACTTTCACTGACAAACACACACTCACTAACAGACATCAAACACACACAGTAACACACTCACTAGCAGACACACACCCAATAACAGACACACTCACTGACACACACACTAACACACACACACAAACACTAACACACACAGACACAAACACACACAGACACACACACACTAACACACACACACTAACACACACACAAACACTAACACACATTTAAAAAAAAAAATTTAATCCCCCCAGCCTCCTTACCTTTTGGAGTGCTGGGGGGATTCCCTGGGGTCCAGTGGTGCTGCTGGGCGGGCGGGCTGGCTGTCTGGCTGTCTGGGTGGCCGGCGCGCGAGGGAGCACTCTCCCCTGTGTGCTTCCTCTTCAGCTCCCTCGTGCGTCGCATAGGGATGCCGGCGCCGGAAGATGACGTCATCTTCCGGCTCCGGTATCAGTGCGGTGCGCGAGGGAGCTGAAGAGGAAGCACACACACAACACACTTCAAGCAGCTACCCCATACACATAGGGTCTCAGACAAAAACGCAAACATGCTCACAGAGACATACATTCACACACAAGGATACTCTCTGTCAGGCACACTCTCAGGCACATACACAGGTAAACTGTGCATCAATGTGTATATGTGACACTTTTTTGTTAGTGGGGCCTCATGTTTGAGTTTCGCCTAAGGCCTCATAAAGTCTAGAGCCGCCTCTGGGTGTCCCAATAGCTTGCATTTAAAAAAAACTAAACTTTTTGGACTGTAATATAATAGCAGTCAGTTTCCTTCACGAGTGTGCGTTTCAGGGCCTGCCCAGTGCCACCACTCACTCACTGGTGTCACAATAGCTTGCATTTAAAAAAAACAAAACTTTTTGGACTGTAATATAATAGTAGTCAGTTTCCTTCACGCGTGTGCGTTTCAGGGCCTGCCAGGGCACAGTGTCACACCAGTGCAACTCATATCTGGTGTAACAGTAGTGTACATTTTAAAAAAAAAATACAATTTTGACTGTAATAGATTGAATAGCAGTTAGTTGTCTGCAAGCGTGTGTGTCAGGCCTACAGCGTCTACTCTGCCAACTTCTGCCACTGCACAGTGCCACTCATATCTGTTGTCACAGTAGCTTGCACGCATAGTACCACTAATCGAAAAATTATGGGGGGGGAGGCTGAGGGTGGTGAGGCTGGTGGGGGGGAGGCTGAGGGTGGTGAGGCTGGTGGGGGGAGGCTGAGGGTGGTGAGGGAGCCTACCTTCTCTTCCCTGGTGGTCCAGTGGCCACTTCTTCCGGTCTGCAGCTCCGCAGAGCTGCAGACCGTGTAATATCGCGAGACCATCAGAGCGTTGCCGTGGTAACCTGCGGCAACGCTGTGATTGGCCAATTCTCGCAAGACACATGGTCTGCAGCTCTGCTCACTGCGGAGCTGCAGACCTGTGTTTGCGATGGTGGCCCGGCAGCCAGGAGGGGCCGAGGACCTGACACAGTCTGCCATAGGGCGGTTTAGGCAGGCGTGAGGCCTTAGGCGGCCGCCTAAACCGCCTAATTAGAGAGCCGCCTCTGTTTGCGGTTGTTTGCGGTGCGTTAAACAGGGAGTTTGGTCTGTCACTGTGAAGCGGGCGTAACCCTTACACTACCTGATCGATTAAAGCACGTTATTCCAAACAATTTAGGAATGTTAGGTGATTTATGCCCTTTATGGATTAAAACCAGACTCTGCATCAACTATGTAATTTTCCATGGGAGTTTTGCCATGGATCCCCCTCCTGCATGCCACAGTCCAGGTGTTAGTCCCCTTGAACCATCTTTTCCATCACTATTGTGACCAGAAAGAGTCCCTGTGGGTTTTAAAATCCGCCTGCCTATTGAAGTCTATTCGCGAACATTTGCGGAAGTTCTTGTTCGCCATTCGCGAACTGAAAATTTTATGTTCGCGACATCACTACTGGTAATATCCTATTCTATCCTTTTCTTTCTTCTGTGTGACTATTTCTCTTGTTGGGTTATTTTCTATCCTGATACTGCATATGTGACTGCAGGGGTTAATAGTGAATTATTGTTAGTGAATTAGTGGTATTAATGTTAGTAGTGTTTTTTTGTTTTGGCTCTATAGTGTCTCTCTCCTTTTTCCCACCCATTTCTCCACGTCCTTACCCTATTTTGTGTGTCTCCCTCTCACACTGCCTATCCCGAAGCCCACCTTCCACTCCTCTAGTGGACATATCTGTATTGGGCATGCCGGTAGAGTGGCTGGGCATGATGTCTTTCTCCTTGACCATCCGTCTCAAGACTAAAGATCCAGCAAAAAATGCTGAGCAGTCTGTGTGGAGAAACTGTGGGCAAATCTTTTAGTTCAAATGACATGATGTAAAATACACTGTTTACTTAGATTCTTTTTAGAACACAGGCTGCTCCGTGAAATATAACATATACAGCTATATGCTTTAACCATTCAAATACCAAAGATGTATTTAATATTTATTTTAATGTAGAATTTAACTTAATTGCACTTATTCTTTCTTCATGCAAAACAAAGATCTGAGTGTTACAACATAACAGACTTAACATGCACCCATTTGTTAACGTATAAAAGTGTGGGTGCACACACAAACACAGAGAGGGCCCTGCTATTGCAATGTGCACAGGTCACATCTGTACAAGGAAGAGAGACAGATGGGATGAGCAGGGTATCATCCATCATTCCGCAGGTCCCCGGGGAGAAAGACTGAACAAGCAGTATAAACTCGGAATTCAAACACACAACAGTCAGCTGACTATCTGCACAATTAAGAGAGGAAGGAAAGCGAGAAAGCACACGATGTAGATCATTCTGTGATCTGTTATTCGTTAAATGTTAACAATTTGTATTGTTATACAATTATTTTTGGAATATTCTATAGATTGGAAAGTTTCCTACCGATGATTTACACAATATAACAATGAGTATAACAAGAGTATTAGAACTTTTTATAGTATAAACAAAGCGGACGGGTTGAGGAGTGTGTTAAAAAAAAAAAAAAGAGGCAGGGAAGAAATATAGACAGATAGTGTGTCTGCTATTATCTAACTGCACAAGATAGATCCAGATAAGGAGGAAATAAAAAAAGAGATTAAATGAGTAATCATTAGAAGAGGGAGAATTCCATGTCTGTCCTTGGTCATGTATGTCAGCAGTGGAGCTACGTTGCCATTTCCTGGGTGAGACATCACTAGTCTAAAACATTATCTCTCCTTGATGGAGCGAATGTTATCAACCCTTGTAATCAATGAGGATATTTATGGCAGAATATGTTCTTTTCAAAGCTGTGGATATAGTGACTTGGCGGTATTCTTAGATGGATAAACAAAATCAACTTGTGAATTTCTTTAAAAAAAAATTCCAGAGTCAATGTGGTCAAGGTAGATGCTACCAGTTATCACAGAGCTTATACTGACAAATTTAGTTCAGCATGGCTGTATGAGATGACAGTTCCACCTAGTTTGGGAAGAAGTCTATATTATTATTATTACACATCAACATTTAAGAGATGAGGCCCAAGTGGATTGCATTGTTAATTTAAAGAACTGTGACTGGTGTAAAGTACCAGTGATCTTGTTACACGTAGAAGTATGTGACACTTATTCACCATGTTTATTTGTTGGCAATTTCTAATTGGTTGTTTTTTTTTTGCTTACTTAAATTATTTTATTTTCAAACCATCTGGGTTATGTTACATATTCAGTAATTACCCCTTAAGGACACAACTTCTGGGAATCATGACAAAATATTTCCGTCATATGTCCTTAGGGGGTTAATGGTAATTATACCAGTATTGTACGATATAGAATATCACAATACAGTATTCTGCAACCTTCTAGTTTCCTAGTTGGACTATATTTACAGTACAAACAGAGCATTCCCAGATTCTGACCTGCAGGAAAAATAAGAGAACATTAAAAACAGCACGCTAAGCACCATGACCACTTGAGCACACTGGTGCCATCCTACAGTTCTGTGTCAAGCTGGTGCTGTCTTACAGTTTGACACAACTTGAGGGTTGCCTTGGGCACCTGATCAGAATATTGCAGTCAAAGTTACACTTCTGTATTGATTGTAGTGTATAGATGCAGTTGACCATTTTATTTACAGAAATGTCATCCTCTGCCGTTTCCTTCATGCTTTTGTTCAAATGATGCATGTGATCTGGATCTTCATTTGCAACGGTTACACGATGTACTCCTGTGCAACCTGAATGACTAAATTCCTCTTACATCTACTTATACAGATGACATCCAGAGGCCAAGTTGGAGGTTCCAGTTATCTCTGCAGAGGTGCCACTGCCAATAAGAAGACATAATCAGAATAGAAGAAATTACTTAATTACACAGAAGAATCCTGTACTCGCTAGATAGGCCTTTACCTTGTCTCAAGAGAACCAGATTATACATGTGCGAGTCCAAGGTACCATCCATCTAACCACATTGCATATAGGACATGGGAGACAGACTGTTCCTGGCTAGGGATAATATAATTCACAGGAATTTATTTTCCACTTGTTTACAGGTGCATAAGCTCCTAGGGATTACTCTTGTTGGACCTTGTGACATACCAGGTCTGATGTCTTTGATACTTTGCTAGCTCATATTATTGTAGTATTATATTATTGAAGTGTTTTCTTAAAGGTATGTCTTAAATAGATAAATAGCTGTGTTCTCTACCTCTTATAGAAACTCCCTGCTATTGCTGAACACATCTCATTGTAGCCTAGATTAGTTTTTTCATATTATCATACAGGCCATTCTGATATCCAAATAATCAAGGAAGGTAGGTGTCCTGGCCACTGACTGAGCCCCTTGCCTAGCCATTACTAGTGAAACACTCTTAGCAGTACAAGTAGCCAAGTGCGGGAAAGGGGGTAGAGATGTATATATTACGCAAGTGGGGTAAGCGATGGAGGGACATGAGTTTTAAGTCGGCAAGGTGAATATGAGGATAAGGCCACAAGTGGGGCAATATGATCTGGATATGCAGAGAAATGAACAAGTGGGTGAAAAGGGGCCTACATATAGTGAAAGGGGCACAAGTGGGGGAAGGGAGACTCAACGCAATTCCATGGGAGTTCGGTGTGGTGCTGCAAGTGGGAGTGAGAGGTGCTATGTGGGTTCTGGCCTATGGTTTAGCATTTATAAAGATTTCTGGTGATAAACCTGCATACTATATGCTGTTACTACAGATGACCTATAGCCAAATCCATGTGCTTATTCCAGTGATTTTGTATTTGTCATCTTCTTGCTTGAAAGCTTAATACAAAATCGCAAAATAAACCACAAATTAGAGCTAGGGTTTGCGTATTCTCTCTATTTTGAAGGAGTGAATTTGGTTTAGGTTTGGGGCTTCTGAAGTCCATACAGATTTGGTAACTTGCTGTGTTCTTAGAAACTGAGATCATTTAGGGTTTGCTAGCTTGCTCTACAGGGAGGGACCTGTGTGATTGTTTTGTTCTCCATGTGTTTTATGAACTACAGATGGAAATGAAGACAGTGATGGTATTCAGGGAGCAAGGAAAGGATAAAGGTCATATTCTGGAGTGCACCTTCTGTCTACTGCTCAGGTTCATGAACTTTTACCCCTTGAACTGGAACATACAAGACCAGTGGTAGGCTAGAGACACAATGAAAGCATATGTTAACTGTTTGTCCTGCGACCCAGTCTAGGCCTCATTGCCTTGGCAACCAACGTATGAGACAACACACTTAGGTATTAGATGTTTTGACACTGGTGGAAATGACCAAGCTGGTCTATCAGTTTTCAAGGAAGACACCTTTTTTTTTTTTTTTGTATTAATGGTTTTATAGCCTTTAATAGGGTCTCTGTTCAGGTCAAGACTTTTTCATTCCAATCTAACTCTTTCTGAGCGGTGACAGCTATGCAAGCCTTGTAATTTGTTTCCAAGCAAAGGCAATCTGAGATGATCTTACAGTATGGGTAGACGGCAATTAATCATGATCTGTGTGCCGCAAGACCACAGCAAGTTTATCAGGCCAAAAGGAGCCCCAGCGAGTAAACTCTTAGTAGCAAGTAGTTATAGAGGGTGCTGCAGCTGCAGAGCAATTATTCATCCATTATGAAATTCGCTGGTATGCACACTCAGCTATTTATTTGTTTACTCAAAACACGTTAGTGCTTGTTAATGAGAATTACTTTTTATACACTTCTTGTTGTCTACATTGATGGAAGTATAAGGAAATGGAGTGTTCAGAATTTGTGATTGTGCTGTGCTATTGCAATTTCTGCTGTGAGAGTGCATCTGTAGTATGCAATGCTTCTGCAGCCCAGGGGGATTCTGGCCGACAGGACAACCCTTCTTGGAACAGGTTAGTAACCGGTGGCAGATTTTCGCTATTTGACCCATCTGGTCCATCACACATGGTGCTCAGTGTTTGGAGGTGTGACATGCAGACAGTAATGTCAGACGTTGGGGTAAACATCATAAATTTATATATTTACCCATCTTGCTTTGCGTTACTGGATACTTTTTGAGTAACAGTGTGGGGACACATTTTTTGGCACTCATTAGAACTGAGCAATGTAACAGGCCATTTTTTTCTGACTGTGTATGGAAACAGTCTGCCCATTTCAAAAGCATACTTCCAGGCCAACAGCCTAAACATGAGCCAAGATACAAAGGATGCATCGCCTTAAGCTGCCTCCAAGAATATGTCAGTGAATTCAGTTTACTCCAATTGCTGTATAGTTTCCAGATCTCATTCCAATACAGTACTTTAGGGACGACACGAGGTGGAATGAGAGGGATGTAGCATGAGTGTGTGGAAGAAAAATAGGTAGGATTGCATTATGCTATCAGCATACAAAATTTTTTAGAATGTTTCCAGAACTTGTTAAATTATCAGGAAACATTCATGTTATTCTGGAGATGAAGAGGAGGAATAGTGTCCTACTAAGTTGCCCTAAACAAAATGGCCTTTGAGTCTAAATGGAGGTGAACTAAATTGGCTTAAATTGTTGGGATCTATTAAATTAAAGAAAATGCAGAAATGAGTCTGCTCTGTCAGTACTTCAAACAGCTGCTCACGTTCTATTTGACCATTTGAATCTATTATGTCAGTAACTGTACAGTTTATATACTTTCTACTCAGTTCTGTTTAACGAGTACATGAATTCTGTGTTTATTGAGGTAGTCAGGTAACCTCAGTGGGAAATATTTGTAGCATCACTTAAATCCCAGACAAGACTAAATATTCATAGTGGTGAGAAGTCACCCACTCTTGTGTCAGTTTGCACAGCCTACACAGAAATGGTCCTGGATGCACCAGAAGGATCCCATACCAGATAAGACAGCTCACAACACCAAACTGCATACACTACCCTTCAAGGAGACACTTGAGGTTATCTGGGAGCCTTTTCCACTCTTTTCTTACCTTCATTTCAATTCTTGTGAAATGCATTGAATTGAATCCTCTGAATTGTCATTGATTTAAGCTGTTGTTGAAAATTATATTAAGCGCTTAAAGGGACACTATAGGCACCCAAATCACTTTATCACTTTTAACCTTGCAAGTGAAAACATTGCTGTTCTGCATTGCAGGGTTTAAATGCCTGTAGTGGTTGTCACTCAGTCAGCCACTAGAGGCGCTTCTGAGGAAATAGAAGGGTAAAACTCTGCTATTTCAATCAGATGGTTTCATAGAGACTATGCGTCTGATCGTCACGACGTTGTGTTTGGCTGTGCATGTGCACTAGCCTTCCTATGGATAAACAGTGGATTGGTTTTGATCATCGATCTCAATGATCTTAGGTAGTTGGGACAGCAGAGCAGAGATGGGGAAAATGTGAGTAAACAACCTTTTTTACTCCATACAGGTGGGGACCAGGAATCCAAACAGTTATCAGGGAACTATAGAGTTAGAAATACACATTTGTGTTCTTAAAGCTATAGTGTTCCTTTACGATAGCCAAATAGGCACGTTTAAGTAAATCACAGACTGTATCACGTTCACATTCATAAATATTAATTTCTGCATATTTACAAGTATTTGCTTTAGTTTGTTTTGCTCCCCTATTGTGGTTATTATATTATATTATAATGTGCCATACTTCCTGCCCACTAGCTCTGTGGTAACGTGTTTCCAAACTCCATTTTGGAACTGCTGTTATTAGCTCTGTAGAGGTATATTCTTTTTACTTGAGTAAGATAAAGATGAAGTCAGAATAGGTTTACCAGTGAAAAGGATATCATTAGCACATATCTAACTGGATAGCTCACAATTAGACTTTTGTATTGCTCAGATATCTTCCTACATGCAAAATTCCACAGCTATAACACATCTAGAACATTATACCTGCATCTCACGTTCATGACAATGCAGGTTACCTTGATAATGCAGTACATTTAAGGGCACCTAAAAAAAAAAAATCATGATAAACTCTCTTTAATTATAGAAGATGTTCTGGTCAAAATCACTCCAGTGCTGCAGAGGTCTCTTAATCATGTATAACTGGTCAGAAGATTCTAAGAATACATCAATACATCTTTAAAACTCTGTTACCCTGTATTATTTTGTTTGATGGGATCTTCCACTTATTGATTATTTTTTTTTAACAATCCAGAAATACAAGACTACTCGGTAAGCATTATGGCAGTCACATAGAGTTATGGCTAGTGGCGGTAAGTAAATGGTTATATCAGACATGTAGGATGATCTGTGAGATATAGAGCAGTTTTCAGATTTGGGCACACAGATAAAGTTTCATATTACATTAGACTTTGCCTCATCCCTTGCTGCGCCTGTGTGAAATAATAACCCTAAATGCACATAACTTTTGGAGTTTAATTAAAAAAAGAGCATTGTGGTTCCACCTCACTTATTCCTCACAGTATTTTTCTATAGTAATCAATAACCAAGGCTGGATTTCCCATTAGGTAGGGGGCACACAGGTGCCTAATTTGCCAGTTATAAGCAACCCCCCAAACGGAGGCTGCAGGACTCTGTGATTCCAGTGGTAGGTTTGAGTAAGCCTGATCTCAGCAAAATCCTTCCGCACTTAACACAGAGATCTCCAGCAGAGAGGGTAGAAGACTGGGTCCAGAGTGGCCGTCTCATATAAAATCTTGATGGAACACAGACACTGATTCTCACACACTACACACTACTACACAGACACACACTTTAAATTATCTGTGTGCATGTGTACAATTTTATCATATATATTAAAATAATCAAGTTTTTTTTTTCAGAAATTTGGAATTTATATTTAATTTGTGAGTCTCAAAAAGAAATTAAAATAAGAGGAAAGCTTAAAGCAGTTGACAATTAAAAGGTCTTCCAGTTAAATTCAAAATTCATTTTTGACTTATTAATATTATATTTTTTATCCTCTCATTGACATTTTAAAGAGGAGACAAAACAATGGCCGAGCATACGCTGTTTGTGAGTGAACTGCTAAGAAAACTGAAGGTCATGCCAATGGTTACCCCGTGAATTGCGCAACATCCAACAGCTTTCTGTGCGGTAGCAAGATGGAGGTCCTATTATCAATCTATCTATAGTGTAGATAGCCTTTAAATGCAAAGACAGAATATGACATAATTGAGGGTGTAGGTGCTTCAGTGACATATGGAGTTTTTAGGCAGTAGAAGAATGTCAAGTGTTTCAAATGTAAAATTTTTTGAGATTTCACGGACTTTGTAGAAGATTGCACTCTATTTGTAATGCCTTGATCAGAAGATTCTAAGAATACGTATTAGCTAAGAAGATCCTGTCTGCTTTGAAAAATTATGTGATTTAGTCAAGAAGGTGAAACAGCAACTCCTACTGTCTTTATCTTGTAGTCTCACTTTCTGGCATATGGTACTCTCCCCCTATCATTCCCCCCACAATCAATATTTTACTTATATATTAGTGCCTGGATTATGAAAGCTGTGAAATGAAGGAAATATTTACCGTGAGGAGCAAACCAAAGTGGACGCCATGTGGATAGAGTAAATATCTTAAAGACATGCATGAATGATGTACCTATATCGATAAAATGCACAGGAAATGCTTGCACATTGAGGTTCTTTCAGATTGTGTACGTTAAAAACATGAGTCCTAGCTAAAGAATGTATTCACTAAATAGCTGAATTCTAATGAAACACAGTTGGAAATTTATTTTATTTTTTTTAAAGTTAATTAGGGAAATTAGGGAAATAAAAATTTCAATGTAAATTTGTTGAGTAGTAGTAATAATTGCAAATGCAAAATACCTATTGAAATAGTGGTGGACACTAGTGATGGCCCGAACAGTTCGCGAACGGTTCGCCGCGGACTCATCATTGAGTAAACTTTGACCCTGTACCTCACAGTCAGCAGACATATTCCAGCCAATCAGCAGCAGACCCTCCCTCCCAGACCCTCCCACCTCCTGGACAGCATCCATTTACATTCATTGTCCAGGAGGTGGTAGGGTCTGGGAGGGAGGATCTGCTTCTGATTGGCTGGAATGTGTCTGCTGACTGTGAGGTACAGGGTCAAAGTTTACTCAATGATGAGTCCGTGGCGAACCGTTCGGCGAACCGTTCGGGACATCACTAGTGGACACACATACTACATTTACATAGACAAACCACATGCAAACATAACAAATATTGCTTTGGAGTTTCCTGGAATTCATACATGTCTCACAGTACTGTGAATTATATTGCTATATACGTCTGGGGTTTTCTCAAAAATACTGCTGATTGATTTTTTAATTAAATTTTTTTAACCCAGACAGTAATATATATATATAAATATAGAAAAATGTAATTAAGGTTTTGTATGGGGCACATTGCTCCTGTAGGCCCGCCTGTTGTGACACCTCCATCCAGTATGCTATTCAAAAGTGTCACTCATCATAGATTTCCTGTTAATAATTTTGATGACATTCAGTAGCAATACCCTGCCACCTTATGTATTGCTTTTAAGGCCAGAAGTATAAGTTAAAAAATTAACCACTACCAAGAGGAAGACATCTGTTTTGCCCTCTTTGGGCTCATCAAAGTGTTTCTGAGTTGGTTGAGAGGATAAAATCAAGATGGTTAAATAATAAAGATGTGGCAAAATAGATAACTGATTTAAGAAAATATATTTAAATACATTTTAGTATGCCTAGTATTATATACATGCTCTGTTTTCAATGATTGCAGTTCAGAATATTTGGAATATATATTTAATTTAATCAATGGAACAATTTGGTTTTCCTTTTTATCCTTGTCACCAGTATATTAATGTTTATGATAGAACCATTCAGTTATATGATCATGGCCTGTTTGGACTGATCCTAACAGAATACACAATTTTTATATTTATAGTAATTCTGATTGTACACCAGCGGTGTCTTTATACAGCAGAGAGAACATAAGTTCCACGGGTTAATAGTACTCTAGTGGCCTTTACGGCAATAACGGCATACATTGGGACTTTGTTTATGGATATCAGCACTAGTACAAGACATTTTAAACTTAAAGTCAAGGGTTACCTCTGCCATTCTAGATGATGTGGCCTACATCTCCTGTGTCTGTGGCTCGCAGAGCATCACAAGGGTGTAATCCAGATTATTTTTTAAACAGATGTGACATAGAAATAAAATTAGCCATCCAGTAGAAAATATTATGGCTTATGGTTAAATAATGTAAAATAATGATTTTGTTTATTTGTCAATTTCCCATAAATTCTTTTGTTAGTATAACTATGGTTGCTAAGTGTAGTTTGGCTACATTTCTGTGAATTCATAATTGTGTCTTCACCCCACAACCTATTGTCTCAATGTATAATTATGCAGATCAAAGCCCGACCTCCTAACATCCCGGTCCCCAGCGTGTGCGGCATTACTAGAGACGCCAACCGTTGCGGATCCAATTTTAATAGGGAAATAGTCTTTGCACGCACGTTTTGGGGTCAGAAGCCACATACAGCCAATTACAGCTTTAGGAGGGTTATTTAAAAACAAATTTCCTTTTGATCAGTGCCCTGTCGTGGTTTCCCTTAGCTGGTTATCCGAGAGAGTGTTCCTGATCGTAGTATTTCTGGTATTTGACTTTGGCTTCGTTTGACTTCCCTGATTTCAGGTATCCTTGACTTTTGGCTTTCCCTCATCGTTGTGTCTTGTTCTGTATCCCTGACCTTGGCAAGTATTTTGACTATTCTTGGCTACGTTAAGTCCGGCCATTCTAAGGTCCGGTTATACGTTATCCTTAGTCCTAGGTGTGATACTATTTCTGCGTGCTGGATCAACTATAATCCTGACAAATTCCCCTCTACATTATAAATTCATGTACAGGGTACTGGTCAGCACTGGTGTCTGGTGAGACTCAGGTAAGTGTCCAACTGTGCTAAAACAGTTTGATAGCTTACACTGGGATGGCACTATGGAACTTCGTGCACCATAACCACTACACTAGATTGTAGTAGTTATGGTGTTTGGAGTATTCCCTTAATAATACTGATTATACATATACCATCTACTTTTGTATTCATTAATTTTGACATAAGAGGCTTTACCTTTTTTTGAAACGCTTTTGAGTTATGATTTTTTAAATTTATTTTAAGGATTTTAAATATCCATATTTTCTCAGCTCCCATTCAGTATGGGAAGAGTTAACCCATTCTGTATTAGTACAGAGCTGAACCTGCAGGGTCAGCTTTGCTCCCCCTTTCATTTTCTGCTGTACAGTGTTTACTTTGATCTCCCGCTCGCCTGACTGGTGTTTGGCTGTGGTATGGGGCCTGCTATGTAAATGTTATGGCGATGAGAAATGGTAAGCATCAAATCATGACATTTTCTGTCATGATCTGAGTGGGAAGCTGGAGGAGGCAGCTGCAGTGCCAGCCTTACTTACCCACCCCCTCCATACACGGTACACTATAGGTATAGCACTTTAACTGATATGGGAAGACTGCTATTACCCTAAAGGGTTACAAGCCAGTGCTAGAGTTGTTTGTGTGTTACAACTGTAACAAGCTGTTCACGCAATACATCAATGACAGACTTAAAGAAACACAAGCATGAATGGGGATTTTGGGAGTTCAGGTGTCTTTATGACATTTTAGAAGATCTTAGTTCTGTTTCACAATGCTATTAACTAAGCTGCAAATTTTTGTTTCATTATTAAAAAAAAAATATTGTGTATTGTTATTGTGTATTATTTGAGGTAATTCAGACCATGTCGATGCAAAGTCAAGCACAAACGTATTTTCTAGCAAACTAAGTAGTCTTACTAACGTTTTGATTATTTTTTTGTACTTAACATTCACATAGGGAAATATATCATTGTATGGTTTCATGTTCAAATTTGCTGTAGATAGTAATTAAAAGGTGACTAAATCAAGAACTGTCTCTGTGTATGAACTATTATTTTTAATATTAGTTATAAAACACCAACATATGCTGCAGCATTTTATGAGTGTGTAAATAAATCAAATATATAGTAAATAACAAACTAGTTCTGGAATGCAGAAATAAAAACTATTAATAAAATGGGGAAAGAAACTGAAGCACAAAAAAAAATGGTAGAGCAGTTTTAGAGCAATAACACTTAAAATGAACTTGCTTATCTAAAGCCTAGAAGGAATGGTTCTGCGTGCACAGTGGTATTGGCACCGAAGCTCCGCTTTCCCTGCGGATTCTGGCCCCTTGGAGGGCACTTCTACATTGTGGTAGTTGAGGCCTACTCAGGTGGTGAGTTGGATGGACAGCCGTCGCCCCGCTATCAAGCTGAATACCTGCTGTATGATATTGGCCTCGTTACCCCTCCCCCCGTGCTCACCCTTCCATTGGACTGGTGGGGGTGATCCTGGTCCTTACCTTGGGGGTCTTCCTGCAACTCAAGAGTCACTGTTGTTTTGCTGAGTTGAACAGGAATTATCTCTCTAAAATGGCACACACCTCCTGTCAAGCTGAATACAGCAGAGAATGGGCTGAGCTAGAGGAGATATTCTCTGACTTTTGGGACAGGCTGGACCAACGTCTGTGACTGCCAGTCAGATGGGAGAGGAGTGAAAACCCTCCCCAAAGATCACTGTTCAGGTTTGAGAAAGAAGTGTCGGCTCTGCCTGAAGAACAGGTCTGTGGCAGATGGCAGCAGCTGGAGCTGCCTGAAATGGCGGTTGCAGTGAGTTGCAAGACAGAGGGCCGTGGCCCATGCAGAACTGCTTAGGCAGTGACCCAGAAGACTGCCACACAGTGGGAGATATCACTGCCTTCACAAGGCTTATATTGGCACAGTGCCTGGGTGCCTGGGTACCAAATCTGTCGACAATGGTCTTATGGTGCATACAAGCAGCCATACCAAACTAGGACTGTCCTGTGTCTATTAAAGGGGTCGGCTGACTTGTGACTCCTGCAGCTGTTATTATTTGTGCCTCGACCATGTTCCTTTTCCCTATGATGTAAAAAAAAACAAAAAACAATTCTGCTATTGTGTTTTTTTTCTAGCATAGCGTTTATTGTTACTGTGGGGCATTATTTACCTCTTGCATAGGCGCTGGAGTCTCTGGTGTGAAATAATACTCTTTAGCTCACAGTTAAGCAATCCAGCTCTCCATTACAGCTTCCCTATATATTGACTTTTTATATGTTAAAGGGATACTATAAGTACCTCTCTACACCTCTAAGGATAAGATGTTTAAACAGGAGCAGGACGCTATCTCTAACATTGCCTTTAAGAAATCGAAAGCAGTCAGCACTCATGCCAACAAATGGGGGGGGGGGGGAACGACACCCACAGAGGGCTAAAAAGCCAATATACTCGTAATGCTCTTATTTACCGCGCAACCTTTTTAAGTGAGTGCATTTGCATGCAGTAGAGTGTTAGAATGTTTCCTTATTATTGTTATGTTACTCTGAGATATTTTCTTTTTTCTTTTACATGTAATAAATCATTCTCGAAATTTGAAATATTTTGTAATTTATGAAATCGGTATTTTATGGTAAAAAAACAACTCTGATCACATATTGCACCACCTCTTCTGATGATGTCAGCAGACAGGGGCTGTTCACGGGCAGATGGGGCAGAGCCAGGAGCTGCAGACTTGAATACAAGTAAGATTTTACTATATTTAGGGAGGCAAGAGGGTGCCATGGGGGCTAGATGGTAGTTGTAACACATTTGTGTTCCTGACCCTACAGTGCTCCTTTAAGTGCTGCAAGTCTTTACTAGCGTAATATAACTCCTATTATCTATGAACATTGTATATATTACCTTACTCTTCCTTGAGGGCAATGATTATTTTAGGAAGTGCATTCCTTACACCCCAGGAATGTGTATGCACACATTTGGCAAGCCCACATTGCAATAGCGATAATTTGTCCAGAAATATCAACCCCTGTGAGTTATTGTGAAATTCATTAAAGGGATACTCCACACAAAGTAACAAAGTTAACTTTATCTAATTTAAACAGATTCAAACAATTTAACTTGCTGAAGTGCTTTATATGGGAAGACTGTGTCCTGATTTATTCATTTCACAAACACAGCAGATTTCAATACAAATTGACACTTTTATAATTCAACCTTGTTTTGTTACACCCCCTGGCTGTCAATCAGACAACGGGTCCTGCTACTTCCTGGTTTGGTTAGCTCAGTGGAGCTAAACTCAAGAGGTAGTAATTGCCCAGAGAACCTTATAAAGACTTCTCAGCTGCATTGGAAAGTCGTGATTGGACAGCCACAGAAAGTTTGTTTGTGGTTAGAAAGCGAGGGCTTGCAACAGCTGCAGACAAGAGATCTGTTTTTAGATATACTACCAATGAAAAATGTTTTTAAACAAATCCGTTGGGGTCTTTAAGGAAGTGCAGTGCACTCCTTAGATCTAGGTGTTATCTGGCTTCCAGCTACTATATCTTAAAGCATAATATTACATTATTTCACCAGGATGACTATATTTACCTGAACATAGGATAATTTGAATCTAGTTAGGTCACTAACCACAAAGCCATGTAATGGGCCTAAATATAAGTTAATTTCTCCACTGCTGTAGATTTACATGTCCTATTGCACTGACATTTCTAGTGATGCGTTCAAAGTAACATTAAGTCAGGGCCTGCAGTCAATATCACCATATTTCTTGCTTAGGGGTGCATTACCAATTAACAGAATAAAAGCTTCTGCACCTGAATGTAGATTCATCTCTGGATCCAAGAGGAAAAACAGACCAATAATGTGTAATTCAATTTGTGCAATCTCAAAGTGTAACATGCAGATACAAATTTGCACTTTGTAAAAAAAAAAAAAACACCACATTCTAAATAAAATAATGAATGCATATCTAGCAGATTTATTACATTTTTCCAATATTGATTTCTGTGGTGATAGAAAGCACATGTGTTATCCGTTCGTAGGAGTCTAATATAAATGTAGTATGTTGGCTGAGGCAGGACCTGTGATTGGCCGAAATAACAGTAGGTTTAAGAGTGAGTCTTAAGACCAGCTGCTACGAGGATGGATTTACGTACAGCTGTGAGTGTGCGATGCAGGATAAATTGCATGGAACACAAGAGGCATATTATACAGTTTAGGGATTTAGGTGTATTACTGGAACTATGCAGGGAATGCTAGATGAACCACAGGTCAGGCACCCTGCACTGTCAGTTAATAAGTAGTCATATTTGCTAAAATCGTTTTCTTACTTCATTGCATTGGCCGCAAAAGATAGACTGAAGCATCCTTTATAATCAGTATTACTGCCACCCGTGACACATTGTAAAGTTATAGAGTGGTGTCTTACAGATAAATGGAACATATTTTCATGGTATATGAATAAATCTCGCTTTACAGTAGCAAGTTTGGTCAACCATATGCGGGGCTTTGGTATTCTTCATTCCATGTTACCATTACTGTTAATAGTTATTGATAAAGCACTAGGAAATCCCAAGGTGCTAATTCTGTATAAACTTTTGAGTTGTCTCTTTATAATGGTGGCTTTGGCTTATTTACTCATCTGATTGCTATGTTTTTTTTTTGGTTTTTTTTTATTCTTCTTTATTTTAGAATGACAAAATAAACCAGGTACATATGAAAAACTGACTTCCAAATCAAGGCAGATGAATGTATATTTTAAATATAAGGGGATGTTTTCGTTTCATAATGGGTGATAACAATTAGGATGCACAACACATCTATGCAATCCTGAACTTTTGCTGTATTTGTTTTGTGAAATAAAACAAAGTTATCGTAAATCTTATGCAGCAATTCATTTTTTTGGACGTTATCCAAAGAAGGAAGTATTGGCCTATGATCAAGTTTAGAGGGAGCTTGGCCATAGATTAGGGCTACCGAACAGGTAGATCCCCAGATGTTGTGGAACTACAACTCCCATGATGCTGTGCATGCCTTTAGAATGCATTTAGAATGACAAAGCATCAAAGCATAGTTCTACAACATCTGGGGATCTACCTGTTGGGCAGGCCTGCCATAGATAAATATTAGTCCCTGGGGGAATAATAAACTGAAGGCACTACAATTTGCTTTCAGACATGGAACCCAGGGGCAGAAACATCTCTTCTTCTTATTCTCATTATTAGCATTTGTATAGGGCCAACATTTTCCACGCTTTACAAATATAGAATAGGAATATTTAAGAAGAAGTAATTGACTTACAGCATACAATAGGAAGTGAAGAAGGCCCTGCTCAAATGAGTTTACAATCTATGAGAAAGGGGTAAAGACACACAAGAGGAATATGTCAGAGGGGAAAATGGATGGATAGGTGTGAGGTTAATTAATAGTGGGTTTGCAGTATGATGGAGAAGGGAGTAAAATGTATGTTAAAGGTTTTTGGGCTCACGAGAAAAGGTGCAGATGAGAGAGAGAAAATTTTACTAGGATGTCACTTGTAAACCTCACTGCCACTTACCTTTTTTCTGTCTCTCTAACAGATTATTATTATTGCCATTTATATAACGCCAACAGATTCTGTAGCACTTTACTATATTATGAGAGGGGGGATGTAACTATAAATAGGACAATTACAAGAAAACTTACAGGAACAATAGGTTGAAGAGGACCCTGCTCAAATGAGCTTACAGTCTGTAGGTTACAAACTTATATCCTATTTTGTGCACTTTTTTTCTGCTTCACCATGTTTTTTATTTTAACTAAACTTTAGAATTTAAGCTAGTTTGCGCAGAGCTGTCTTCACCTACTGTTCCCATATGTCGAAATGTTTTGTTAGAATTAAATGTTTGTCTTGTTTATGTATTTGTTTTGGGAAATAAAACAAAGTTATCGTAATGTACAGCGCTCTGGAATAATTGTAAATCAGGAACTGTGTGGTATTGATACAAGAATTCCAGGTACTATGGCAAAATATTGGAGCTGAAAAAATGTCTGGAGAGCAGTTTTTCTGTTTTGACCTAAAGTTCAGCCATTCTGACCTCAAATTCCCTTGTCATTTCTTTAAAACTTTATGTCCCCCACCTTACAGGGCAGACTGTGGTTAAAAACTACTGTGAGAATTTATTTTTGCAAAAATTACCCATCATTAAACGTGCTACCCTATGCATCATGTGATAATGATGCTGTTTTCGCCATGTAATGTGTAAATATGAATTACAATACATTAGTTCTCTTGCAGCCATGGAATAAAAGCAATATGTTAACCTTTGTATGCCATGCAGTCGCCACATTGCCTCTCAGGGGCTTAATGTGCAACATATAAACTGTTTGTGTCCAGAAAGGAAATGAATTGAATCTCATAAAAGCCTTACTGATCACCAATACTGTATGGCTCTATTTATTAACCAATTATTACACTGTACATTACCCTTCTGAGAGGGCAGAATAGTGTTCCCCTGACACTCTGTGGGATAATATATGGTATGTAATTACTTATACAATACACAATGCTGTGTCTATCGAGAAATGTCTGTGGATTTTAACACTGCCTACGTCTCTGGCACCACGTTCATATAATGCTGTATGTTAACCTTTAAGTGAAAGAACGATTGCCAATTTGGCAAGAGGTTAACATGGTGGGGTGAGTGCAGGGGCGGATTGGGAATACAAAGCAACACTGGAAGAAAATGTATGCAACCCTATAAATCATCGTGCCATATAGTGTGTGTATGTGTGTGTATATGTATGTGTATATATATATATATATATATATATATATATTTAAAAAAAATTTTTTTATGTATATAAATTATTCAACCATCTGGGGTAGCAAGACAGCCATATTTTAACTTTATAAAGTAATATTTAACATTATCACTGAAGAGTATAAATACTCACTGACACACACAGACAAGCTTTCTAGTACACACACAAACTTAGTACAGGCAAACTCTGTGACACATACAAGCTTACTCACTGACACACACATAAGCTCACTATAGACAAGCTCACTGACACACACACATAGAAGCTCACATACACTCAAGATCACTCTCAGTCAAGGGTTGCTGAGTATTTGAGGCTTACCTGGCAGTGAAGGAGGAGTCGTCATTTTCCAACCTCTTCCTGTCGATGAGATCAGCTGCTTTAGGCTGGGGGTGGAGCTTGAGTATTGGGGTGGAACAGAAAAGGCACAGAAACGCTGCTGGGTAACGTGAAGGGAGACTAATAAGTGCTTACTCTTGCCAGGACCGCCACCAGGGCATGACAACCATAACTGTTGTCATGGGCCCAGCGGTCCTTGGGGGCCCGGACTGCTCTGGGAGTCCCGGGCCCCACATTCCATTTGTGCACATATAGATTACCGCTATCTATATGTTCACCTCAAGCCCCGGCTACCTGTACAACGTGGACGGAGGTCAGCCAGCCCCATCTTAACTCTCCAGCAGCTCCTGTGCCTGTAACTCTCGCTAGCTCCGGGGCTGGAAGAGCGTTGTCACAGGTTACCATGGCAACGCTCCGCGCGGCAAACAGGCACAGCTTGCGAGAGTTACAGGCAGGAGGTGATGGAAAGTTAAGATGGTGCTGGCCCCCGTCTACATTCTACAGTGGCTGGCTCCCTACACCAGACCACCGGACCACCAGGGATGCAATCTCCCCCCTCCCTGGCTAGGTAAGAAGCAGGGAGGGGGGAATAACATGTAAATACCACCAAAATGTAAATACCACCCCCCAATGCAGCCCCCTATTTTACACATTTACACACACTAAAACCACAACAAAAACACACACTGCATACACACGCTAAAACTGCAACGCAAACACACACTGCATTCACCATACACACACTAAAACTACAACACACACACACACTGCATTCACCATACACACATTAAAACTACAACACACACACTGCATACACACACTAAAACCACAACACACACACTGAATGCACACACTAAAACCACAACACACACTGCATTCACCATACACACACTAAAACCACAACACACACACTGCATTCACCATACACACACTAAAACCACAACACACACTGCATTCACCATACACACACTAAAACCACAACACACACTGCATTCACCATACACACACTAAAACCACAACACAAACACGCACTGCATTCACCATACACACACTAAAACTACAACACACTGCATTCACCATACACACACTAAACCTACAACACACACTGCATTCACCATACACACACTAAAACTACAACACACACACTGCATTCACCATACATAGACTAAAACCACAACACAAACACGCACTGCATTCACCATACACGCACTAAAACCACAACACAAACACGCACTGCATTCACTATACGCACACTAAAACTACAATACACACACTGCATTCACTATACACACACGAAAACCACAACACACACACTACATTCACCATACACACACTAAAACCACAACACAAACACACTGCATTCACCATATACACACTAAAACCACAACAAAAACAAACACTGCATTCACTATACACACACTTGAACCACAACATAAACACTCTGCATTCACTACACAAACACACACTTTATCTAAAACACACAAAACTACATCTATTATACAAATGTGCAATCTGTATTCATTTTACACACCACACAGGGCATCCTTGTGGGCGGACTCAGAATGGGCCCCGGCGGCAGACTCAGGGGTGGGCCCGGGCCCAAGGGGCCCACACTTTGAACTGTGTCAGGGGCCCCAAAATTTCTGATGGCAGCCCTGACTCCGGCCTCTGACAGCCTTAAAGCAGTTGGACTAGCGCCCAACTTCTCCCTCCTTAATTCTCCATGGAAAATAATTTAAATGGCATTATGACTGCCTGTACAGCCACAGGTGACTCAGCTCACTGGGTAATGTTACAGTATCCCAGTGGGCCAATCCGCCCTGGGTAAGTTAGTAAGGCAAGACATGGAGGGTTTGTTTAGTAAGATCAGGTGAGAGGAAAGAGACTCGGTTTCAGTGAAATAGGAAAGGATGTTGAGAGAGGGAGAATCACTGTTTGTGCCATACCCACATGTACCCACGCACTTGTCTAGTCACAATGGACCCCAAGAACTTGGACTGTGGACTCAGGGAATGGGGGGTCCAACTGACTTGTTACAGGTATGTCGTGAGTCTTGTCACAGATCTGTCTATTTCTATGGGGGGAGTCTATTTCTATAGGGTGAGACTGGAGCATCCTTTATAATCAGTATTACTGCCAACCTCCTCCATACCCCACCAGCTTCTTGGGATTGAAACCCCAGTTGTTTTGTGTTGGAGACCCCATGTAGGGGTCTGTGCCTGTAAAACCTTGTGTGACAAAAAAGAAACGGCAGTCATTCCTGTTGTACCCTTCATCAAGTCTTGGCTGATGTTTGGGTAACCAAGGGCTCTCTGTTTCCTTTGGGATTTGGGAGACATACAACGGATGTACTCAGTCGGAGTATTGGGGATCTGTTACACTGTTATGTGAGCATAATTTTTCTTGGTACCCATTACAAACATAAACTTGAAATGCTGCACTATATTTTGCACGGGATAAGTGTGTCTGGGAAATAACCCACCCCTAAACCCTCAAACATCTAAATTGTTCAGAAATTATGTTGCTCTGAAACAATGTGGTATTGCATAAAATATATAATTTTAACGCTCTCCTTTTTTTTTTAAATCCGCATATGTACAGGATTTGAGGCAGAGCAAGTAAAAGAAAGGAATCTGGAGAGAAACAGATCAAGTGATCAAGGACAGCTAGTGAAAGAAAAATTAATGACTATATAATAAACCTGAATAAAACTGTGATGGAGTAATACTAGAACAAATAAGGGTATGGAATTGAAACAGGTCAAATAAAGGAAAGAATTGAATGGAACAAGGAAAGTTGGAGTATCTGCTCTCGGTGACTGCTCTCAGTGGGTGCTGGGGAAATGGATTGTGCTCTTCTTCTACTCTGAGGGAGCAATGGCAACATGTGTGGGGCCCAGTGTCAGTAAGGGTACTAATTGCTCATCGCTCCTCAGCATTGTTATTGATTAATTGCTACCGAGCAGAATCATGGCAAGTCAATGCATGTCCCTCGATTTATGTCTCAGCCCTGAAACTTCACTGTCTTGGGAGACTGGGGCTGTGCTGATTGACATGGTGCCAGTCAAATCGCCAGCATTAGACTAAAAGAAAGGTAAAATAATATGCATTAAGAAATGACAGCTGATCCCACTTGCCAACCGAATGTCCTCAATGGCCTTCTAGCAAATCGGGGCGTGTGTGTGCAGGTTTGGTATATATATTGGTAAGTGTAGACAGGGTAAGGCATTTCTATGGGGTGCAGCAAGCTATTGCTTCCTTCTTTCATTTGCATACATGGTACCTAATGGTACTTTGAAACTGAAGTCTTATCCATTTCCTCTGTCAGAGTGGACAGAATAATGAGGAGGGGAGAAGCAATGCACGTTAAAGGACAGGACACTGCAAATACAGAGTTGTAGGCAATGCCGCGGACACTTCAAGGAAGAATAATTTTTAAATAAATGTTATTTATTTTTATTTTTTTTATTATTTTTGTGTAGGCATACAGGAACAAACACCACAAGGCCCTGTGATGTGTATAAGCCTTATTTTGTTACCGTTTTTGCCATCCATTAAAAGCTGTCTTGCCTACTAAAATTTCCCTTATGGGTGCATAATTCAGGATTTCCTGGCTGTAATCATACCTATGAACCTGTTGGGGTTCACCCAATATCTTTGGGTTTTCCCTTTTCCCAGGTCAGGGGCAGTGGCTTAATAAAGCAAGACCTGTCTAGGCCTGCCCTCTTCCTGTACCGACGTGTTCCAAGTTCTGTAATGGCCCCAAGAGTATATCAGCATTGGGCATCAAGTGTTTTTTAGGGAGATCCAGTAAGCTAATGGAAAAAAATCAAGTCAGTGAGAAAAAGCTGATCAATGTTCACTCTGATCATAAGAGGTACTTAGTTCACTCAGTTTTCACTGATCTTACCATTGGCCTTTCTCCTATACATTACACCTCGGGCTACTTGTGTTTGAAGTCTGCATTCATCGGCTAGAGGATACAACAGTGACATGGAGCCTCCAGGATACAGTTTAGACGTAAAAGTTATTTATTTTTTAGGTTACTTCTTTGTGCTAACTGCTATGCTGTTGAAGACGTCCGTCACCAGGAGTTATAATTATAGCAGAAGTTAATACACTCGGATGATTGGTGAACTATAAAACCTAACAAACCTTATTCAGTTCCACTACTTTCTAGGAGTATTTATGAATAACTGAGATACAGGGATAAAAACGAATTGAATGGGTTAAATACTATATCAAATGAAGTAAAGACTCTATGGCTTACGTGTATGTAAATGTATGTTTAATGTCCATGGGGGCCAAACAATAAACTCTTCTTTCCTGATTTTAATTTTGCTGCGCAGTTATTGATGCTGAATTAACATTGAATCATAGTGGACATCTTCAGTACTGCATCAGTTAAGAAGCACAAAGTGCTGGATCCAGAATAAAATAAATCTTTAGCCAACTGTGTATTTTATTTTGGGATGGGGGATTTTGATAGAGTAAATGTTTCTTAAAGAACGTGGAAACAAGATGTCCCAGTGATATCTGGTACGATAGGCTTGCTGTGATTTAATGCCGTTATGACAGCTTTATGGTCTGTCCACAACCGAGCCAAGACAGTCATGGTAAGTTTCAGAGTGGCGTCAAGCCCTGCGCGTTTTGAGAAGCCCCTTTCGCTTGGTCCAACAGGCCAAAGGGATTCGCAGCATTTAAATCATCCTTGCACTGCAGATTGAGTAGTTTCTAATAAATAATTTCTGCAAGGAAATGCAAAGCATTTATTACAGGAGGGCTCGGAGGCCGTATATATTCCTGCTCTTCGTCACATCTCATGAGTTCCCCCCATTCCCTCCCCTGTTGTGAAACCCAAGTGAGCCCTTGAGAGAGCAGGAGACCTTTGGTGTGGAGAGGCAGTTAATTCATGGGAATGAAATATGAATACACGATGCCATGTAATGTGTGTGCTGTCTGGAGGTTAAGACAGCATTGCATGTTTTAAGAGAAATACATTACATTTATTCTTCATACCCCTTCCTAAACCAGAACGTGGTTAATTGTAAAATGGTGTTAATTCCACAATTTCTCACCCTCAAGAAAAATTAAGGCCTTCTTTCCCAAAATATTTCCAATGCAATATATAAGCACAATGGTGCTTTTCAGATCCTTTTAGCACAGAATGGGTTACATTACTCTGTGGATTAAGGGGTATTCTTATGTTTCAGCATGATCAGGATACGGTGATTTTGAAAATGCAGCTCTTGCACACACATATTTGGTTTCATAAATTTTGCGGCTGGGATGCTAAGAGAAGGTGTTGAGCACCAGGCAGGAGCAAGTTTGAGAAACTGGAAAGACACTAATACTCATCTGCTCAGTTCTATGTTGTGACTTACATAAACATAAAGAGTTGCCTGATATGCTTCCATCTCCACGCAATATATTTTAAGACTCCTGTTTTCGTCAAAGGAACTGTGTCACGTTTTCTGCAAACATTCTGCAAAGTTTACCAAGTGTATCAGATATAAAACAAACAAGATGCGCAAGTCTTAAAGAGATGGGGGAAACACCATAACAATCAAGCTCTTAAACTGTAGTTGTTATGGTATACACATTCAAACGCTCAGAATCTAGGATTATTGGGCTTAAATTGTGTATGCACTTCATAGAACAATTCCATGGCACATTAGGCTTTAGTATAAATCTGTCAGGGTGGCAGTCTGAAGACCGGGACCCCTGTATCTGATGTGGAAATGAGCGGAGTCTTCAGCGAGGAAGTTGATCAGTAAGGCCTGGTGCAGGGTAACCACACACCCTCTGGTGTTGAGCACCAGCGTTTGTGCGGCCACATTCTAGGTCCCTGATACAGCTACTGCGGATCCCAAGAGCTAGGAGCTAGATGATATGCAGATCTCCCAGGAATTAGATAGGGAGGATCTGCAGCAGGAATGTATCCAGTACAGAAACAAGGCAAGACTAGGATAGTCACCAAACATGAAAACAAGACAAAACTAGTAGAACCCAGAACCAGAGAAGGATAGGAAGCTAAACCCAGAACATGTACACAATACATAAGGGAAACATAGACATAACATGGGCAGGACAGGACTGTACATGGACTGGGAATACAAACTAAAACAAGACAAGATATGAATGGCAAAACAAAAGGAGAAATAACTAAGTACTATATATGAAAATCATGGGGACATAGTCACATTATATGATCATACATTGCATAAGCCTGCCAACAACGCCAATGTATCCCATATCTGGCAGGTCCTACTCTGCCTAATGTAAGCTAAACCAACCAAAGAAAACACACATAGTACTTACCTGCAAGAAAGGGCAGAAGCCTTGAGCAGCTGCCTGCAGGGACACTGGAACAAAAGGAATGATGGAAAACAAACGGGTGTGGCAACAAAAAACAAACATTTAAAGGAAACCTGGAGACTGTGAATTCCAGGGATGGATTACAGGAATGAACCCAGAAAAACCCAGCATAAAGAAAACCAGACATAGAATAGAAAACCAAAAAAACAAGAAAAACTAAACAAGAATTGTAAAAAGAGTACTGGATACCAGAAGCCATCACCAGACTTCTCTGCAGAACATGGCCTGATGTGACAAAATCTTAACAAGTCTATAGTTCATCTGTATCTCTCGTTTGCCCCTTAATTTATCATATTTCTTTTTCCAGTTGTTGACAAACTCTAATTTAGGCATTTTTCTCTCCAAACACCCTTCACATGTTATGCAATGCTTATGTCCTTAGTAGACTGTGGTAAAATAGTCCAAACTGTCCATCTGAGCAGAAATAATAGTCCAAATCTATCACTTTCTCCAGGCTTCTTTACTCATTCACTCAAGTCCTATCCGCACTCTTCATCAGGATTAAAACCATAACATTTCCCTTAGACAGTATATCTGGGTAAGAACACTCCATGGTAACAATCTTCATAATCTACAACAACCTAAACAATCAAATGGACTGAATTTACCCAATCTACATTACTCAAATTTGTCATCTTTTTTAAAACACACCATAGAATTGTTATGACAAGGAGACACCTTCCTAAGAGATCATAAAATGTCCAATTTACACGCCTTCCTAGCTTAGCAGCCCTATGGCAAACATCACAAATTTAACTAACAGAATAGATATCATTGAATCTTCTGTTAGATACAGCTAATCTGGAACTGATATATTTATATATATCCATTATTTATTCCCATTTTAGGTAACCCACTATTTGAACTTGGCCAAGCCATCTCTATAATTTATGGGTTCTAGCTGATGTTCACGACGTACATATGTACATACAGCCCTATACTTGCATGCAATACAGTGTTACAATACTTCCATGATCCATCCACAAACAAACCCTTCTTTTCCTATCTCCAACATTATTGTCTCTTTATTCCCAAATGACAATCTTTTCATTGGAACAACCCTCTAAACCAGGGGTTCTCAACCCAGTCCTCAGGACCCCCTACCAGTCCAGGATTTGGGGATTACCTGGGTGTGTCTCAGGTGTTTAGAAAAAGGGGAAAAAACACCTTAGACTCTAAGGTGTTTTTTTTTTCTTTTTCTAAACACCTTAGACACACCCAGGTAATCCCTAAACCCTGGACTGGTAGGGGGTCCTGAGGACTAACGTTGAGAACCCCTGCTCTAAACAATGTAATATTGAACATGGCTTATAGTTTCTCTTCAAATAATTCTAATAAAAATATACACAATAAATTGGTGGAATATGCCCAAAGTTAAACTGCCTCTAGGCCTGGAATCCCAGCCTACGACCCCATATTCACTCTTACAATAGAGGGCTCGAAATAACACATGCGCCTATCAGGCTTTACCTGTATATTTGAAAACATTTATTTATAATCATCCATAAAACATCAAATTTGCCACAAGCCTAAGGTCACAGAAAACGTTTTCCTCACTGCATAGAATTCATGTTAATGTTTCATTGTTTTATATTTATTTCCCATGTTAAGTGTAGCTTTGTATTGCAAACACTCTCCAGTTTAACAAAGTGTGTCAATTTATAATCTTCTTTATAAAATGAATACCAAAGGTGTATGTATCTAGCAAACTCACTGATACAGGAAACTCTAACACATGTTTTAGAAAGTATGTTCAATTTGTGGGATATCACTCTGGATTAAGAAATGAATTATATGAAAAACGGAGCCAAATGTCTTACTGTCTTGCATTAAGTTGCCGTAAAGCCTCTTTTATGTAGATAAAGTCTCATTCCATTAAAAGGGCTTATTAACTGCTTCCTGCATAAGTCATTACAAGTTCTTGCTTAGAATGCTTTAGAATTTCCGGAAACTTGTCACTCAGAACTTGTAGTCATCCAGCTGAATGTATTGTGTACGCCTGACAAAAGAATTGTTTGGTATGTCAACAGTCACAGTAATTACTACAGTAGCTACCCAAAAAGGTACAATTATTATGATTTTTACCAAACTCTACATTTATTGACACTGATTATAACAATTCACTTGCTGTGGAGCTAAGTGTATCTACTATATTCATCTAAAACAGTTATCTTTTAGTATATGCACTAGATGTGTATAAAGACAGGAGGGTCAAACTCTACCAGTTTGTTCTGAGGAGAACGCGGTGTAGCATTACTGAACTCGTTAGTTAGTGTTTACACAAAATAGAGAGTGGGAACCTAAGATTTGCATAAACGTAGGTCAATATATTACATCTGTAAGATTAAAAAGGGGACAGTAGGCTTGACCTTTTGGAGAAGGCCAACCAGTCCTAAATGGTAAACTTTTGGAAATTGCAAACTAATGTCACACCCCACATTTGAAGGATCCCATCCAAGGTGTCACCACACATAAACACACGTATGACACAGGTCACAATTAATGAGTCTAGTCCTTGCAACAAAGGCTGATTTCATATGGGTATTTAAGTGTCACATCTATCACCCTAACTCTTTCCTCTCAACATAGTGTGAGGGTATAAGGTAGTTCTTGTCAGTGTGGATTATTGATGGCTGCCCTTACAGGCAGGACTCCAACATAAATCATTCTACCAGAATGTAAGCTCTCTGGAATTCAAGCGAAAGTGCTTACACAAGGTGTTTCTTCAACTAATGTTAAGAAGGTGATAGTAACCAAACTCTAAAGATGATCTTGAAGGGTATACATGTTACATAGAAAGAGGTCCATCATACTTAATATTTCTAGATCACATTCACAGTATGTGATACAAACTAACAAATCCCAATAAAATAGTATTGTGGCGGAAATAAATATTTTCTACACTTTAGATACTCGATATTCAAATATCCTCCATCAACCTAAACTGCTATAGACCTTTATGTCCCTCGTAAAAAAATGTGTCTAGTGTTTTGTTGGAGTAAACTCTAATTTGAGAAATAAAAACACTGCCTTGATAGCTATGGTGTTATTGATAACTGTAAATACTTTAAAATATGCATTTTATTGCTGCACTTAAAATATGTACTGATTCAATTATGCATTTTATTTTTCAAATCAAACTGTATTTATGTAATTATATTTTTAACAAAAGAGTTTGAAAAAGTCACTATCTGCCGTCACTGGACTTTAAGACGTGAGATACCTAGATAGCGTGGAGGAAGCTGAGGTTGGCAGAATAGAAGGTGGAATTCTAAATAGCCCATCAGCATGGCAGTCAATATTCCATTTACTGAAGATTTATGTTTCATGTTTTACCTCACACAAGAAATTTAAGTAAAGCTTCCCCAGTGCCAAATTATCCATAGACAAAAAGAACTCCCCCAATTGTATAGTGAAGCAGGAATGGGGGAGAGGCGGCAGCAGGTTTAGAGTAACATAACATAATAGCACTGCACCACCACTATGTCGTTGAGTGGTGTGAGTTTGAAACCTTCTCATGATTCCTTCTTTGCAGTGAGCTGCACCACCCATGCACCGTCCTGTGGGATTCTGCCCCACCCCCGGGCACCCCTAGAGTCCACCGGCCAGGGCTCCTTCGTGGGCCATGTGCCGTGACCCCAATCGTAGTCCTCCCAAGGGAAACCAAGTAGCGGAGCAGCAGGCCCCTCCCAATGTTTTAGCAAAATATAATATATATAAAACAATATAAACATAAGAAATAAGATATAGTTTATGATACTCCCTATGAGACAGATGAGGGAGAATTCACCCCCTGCCTCTGGGTCTGAGGTCCCCAAGGACTGTCTGACCCCTCTGAGGGGGACTATGACTCGTATTGCTCTCACAGGTCCCATACCTTGGAAAGTGGTGGTGTTTATTATAGTTTATTACAATGACAAAAGGGGAAATCGGATATTATGTGTGCATATCGCATTTCTGAATGTGTGCAATATCGGTATATATGTATGTTAATGTTCCTTTGTGTATGCAATGCCAGTACATGTATGATATGTTTGTGTGTGTGCATGCAAAATGTCATGATAACATTAGGCCCAACATGCAAGGAATAGTAATAGACAGATGTTATTACCAGTCTTTTGAACTGGCTGTAATAGAAAAAGAGCAACCTGCTGAACAGGTCAAAGCAAAGTCAAGGATTAGCTGATGTCTGGAATCACAGAAAGTAACAGGGACTGTTAAACAGGTTCACAGTTTATGGAATGGAGAATGGTCAAGAACAAGCCAAAGTCAGAATATCAGGAATACAACTACATAACTACTTGACCTTAAATAAGCACAAGGGAAACCATAACAAGGCAAGATGGAAAATACAGAGAGGGCTTAAATAGTCTTAGGAAAACTGTGATTGGTCTGTATCATTCCTGCAACGCCAAATGATCCAAAAGTGACGCAGAAATGATGTGTCTAGTCGTGTGTCTGAAATGACGTGAAGAGTTTGAGCGTCATAAAATGATGCAGCTTTGGAACATCAAAAATTAAGCCAGAATAACATAGTACGCTGGAATGCGTGTCAGCATGACACACTGATCTAACAGTTAGTATGATACAAAGCTAGTTGGTGTGTATGTTGGTGTTCCTGTGTTATTTTGTGTTGGTGGATACACTACATTATCAGAATGTGTGGTTGTTGTTGTTCCTTTGGTTATATGTGTTCAATGTTAGTTTCTGGTTGGTATGTTTGTGCTTGCAATATCATTATGTGTGTTTGTATGCACTGTCAGTAAGTGGGTATATTGGTATTCCTGTTCATGCAATGTTAGTGTGTGGTTCTATCAATGTTCTTGTGTGTTCTTGTGTGTGCAAGGTAACTTATTGTCATGGTACCTGTTGTAGCCACTGTAGAGGAGGTTGGGCATCTGGACGCCCATTCTCTGGAAGGCACACAGGCACCCATCTTCTTCAGCCATTTCGGACGTTCAGACGTCTGTCGCGATAGCCCCGCCCCCTTTTATGATGCGGCGCAACTGCGCCGACGTCATGACGTCACGGCCCACCGAAAAGTCCAAACCAAGACGTTTTGGGGGCATGGACATCAATTAAAGAGCCAAGGTATAAAACTTACTCACTTACAGTGAGTCATTGCCCTGTCGTGGTTCCAGCTTGTCTGTTCCTTCAGTGCTATTTCTGTGATTGATTTTGGTTATTGACTTGGCTTTGTATTCTGACTTTGCTACTTTCTCCTACCCTTGTACTCGGCTTGGCTTTTGCTTACCTGTCTTCTCATTCCCTCGACCTCGGCTTGTCCCTGACCATTCTTTGTTTGTGTGACGTTAGTCCGGTCACTCTAAGGTCCGGTAAACGTCTTTATATTTGTTAGTACTCTGCGTGTTGGATCCCTGTCTAGATCCTGACACTTATCTCTCCCCAGTCATTCCCATTATCTCTTTGCAATTATCTTTTTATAGCCCTTAATAATCTATCTTTTCCAGTTATTTCCTTCGAACCTCATATAATATCCTCTTGCCAACCTCAACATTATCTCTTTATTGCCCCAACATTTTTTTCTCCCCAACCACCAACATTATCTATCAACAGCTCCCCAATTATTTCTCCCAACTATTATCTTTCCCCAACATAAAACTTGCTCTCCCAACCCTCAACTTTCTCTCTCCTAATTTATTTTCCCCTATTATTTCTTCTCACATCAAGGATATCTCTTCTCAACCCACATCATTATCTCTCTACGTGTGTTTTATGCTGTGATGATATCCATTTACTATTATGGGTACTTACTTTGAAATAAAAGTGGATTAAAAAAGTCCCAATAGTACGCCATTTGTTTTCTTCTCGCAATCAATAGAAGAGGTTGCTAAATCACTGCCCATCTTTAGAAGGTTACATTTTATGCATTGTTAATTAAATATGTTATATTGATTTTATAAGTAATGTTTATGGCTTTGTGAATGATAAATCTAATCTGTGATTGGCTATAACTAGTTAGAATTATATATACACTGCTCAAAAAATAAAGGGAACACAAAAATAACACATCCTAGATCTGAATGAATTAAATATTCTTCTGAAATATTTTGTTCTTTACATAGTTGAATGTGCTGACAACAAAATCACACAAAAATAAAAAAATTGAAATCAAATTTTTCAACCCATGGAGGTCTGGATTTGGAGTCACACTCAAAATTAAAGTGGAAAAACACACTACAGGCTGATCCAACTTTGATGTAATGTCCTTAAAACAAGTCAAAATGAGGCTCAGTAGTGTGTGTGGTCTCCACGTGCCTGTATGACCTCCCTACAACGCCTGTGCATTCTCCTGATGAGGTGGCGGATGGTCTCCAAAGGGATCTCCTCCCAGACCTGGACTAAAGCATCTGCCAACTCCTGGACAGTCTGTGGTGCAATGTGACTTTGGTGGATGGAGCGAGAGATGATGTCCCAGATGTGCTCAATTAGATTCAGGTCTGGGGAACGGGCGGGCCAGTCCATAGCATCAATGCCTTCGTCTTGCAGGAACTGCTGACACACTCCAGCCACATGAGGTCTAGCATTGTCTTGCATTAGGAGGAACCCAGGGCCAACTGCACCAGCATATGGTCTCACAAGGGGTCTGAGGATCTCATCTCGGTACCTAATGACAGTCAGGCTACCTCTGGCGAGCACATGGAGGCGCCAGTGGCGAATTTGCCAATCTTGGTGTTCTCTGGCAAATGCCAAACATCCTGCACAGTGTTGGGCTGTAGGCACAACCCCCACCTGTTCGTGTCGGGCCCTCATACCACCCTCATGGAGTCTGTTTCTGACCGTTTGAGCAGACACATGCACATTTGTGGCCCGCTGGAGGTCATTTTGCAGGGCTCTGGCAGTGCTCTTCCTGTTCCTCCTTGCACAAAGGCGGAGGTTGCGGTCCTGCTGCTGGGTTGTTGCCCTCCTACGGCCTCCTCCACGTTTCTTGATGTACTGGCCTGTCTCCTGGTAGCGCCTCCATGCTCTGGACACTACGCTGACAGACACAGCAAACCTTCTTGCCACAGCTCGCATTGATGTGCCATCCTGGATGAGCTGCACTTCCTGAGCCACTTGTGTGGGTTGTAGACTCCGTCTCATGCTACCACTAGAGTGAAAGCACTGCCAGCATTCAAAAGTGACCAAAACATCAGCCAGGAAGTATAGGAACTGAGAAGTGGTCTGTGGTCACCACCTGCAGAACCACTCCTTTATTGGGGGGTGTCTTGCTAATTGCCTATAATTTCCACCTGTTGTCTATCCCATTTGCACAACAGCATGTGAAATTGATTGTCACTCAGTGTTGCTTCCTAAGTGGATAGAGTTTGATTTCACAGAAGTGTGATTGACTTGGAGTTACATTGTGTTGTTTAAGTGTTCCCTTTATTTTTTTGAGCAGTGTACATTGTGTACACATGCCTGATATCATAGGAAGCAACAAGTTAACTTGAAAAACTGATAACTGCAAGAAAACTGCTCCATATAATAATTTTTCTCCCAATGAGAATATCCACTAAGGAGCATTGCAGACCGTAGAGCTGGACTGAGCAGAGATTGGAATGAGTTGACATAGCTACATATGAGGAAACCTATTATAGACTTACACATATTGGGCTTGACAATAGTAACACACTGCTTATATCTGCTTTTACAGAGATCCCATATACATTGCTGTTTTTCATTTATTTTACATTCCAGTGAAGTATGTTACATGTAACTGAAGTCAACATATGCTACTAATTTTAATTTCTTTGACATATGAGGATAATTCAATTTTTAAAATTGAGTTAATTACTAATCCCTATCATTATGTGGTCCTCTTCGAGTCCTGATGCTTCCATTCAATCAAAATGCACAAGGAACATACAGGTTTATCCAGAGTTGCCAAAACATAGACTATCTAGCACAGGCGTAGGCAACCTTCGGCACTTTAGATGTTTTGGACTACACCTCCCATGATGCTTTATCAGCATTATGGGTGTAAGAGCATTATGGGGGGATGTAGTCCACATTTCTAATTTCTGGCCTATACTTAGGATGCTTCATCTCTACCATTCTTAAGACCTTATCATTGACTGGGGCAGAACGCTTTTCAAAATATTAAAAACGTGTCTTCTGCAATAGGGGTTGTAAGCCTCTGAACAATGTTACCACCAAAGCTAAGTTAAATATGACATGGGGATTGGTACTTTGTAATCCTTCTGGAAAAAAAAAACATTCTAAGATGTTTCTTTTATTATTATTATTATTATTATTATTGGCGTTTACAAAGGGCCAACATATTCCACAGCCCTGTACAATTGGGGGAAAAGACAGTAAAATATACACAGCCCAATAGAAAGAGGGTCAAGATCTAGTCACTGAAGCTCTTTTATACAAAGTGCTTAGGTAGATGGTCCGTGAGTTTACAATCTAAAGGTTGCTTATAAACGTGAGTTAATTCGTGCAAAATGCCCTCCTTATGCATGTTAAGTGAGACATTTGAAACATCAGAATGTTTGTTTTTCTTAACCATCAAGACATATATAAAAACCAACACCATGCATAAAAAATGTTAACAACACAAATCACAAAGTGACCCATTTTTTCTGCTAGATGAAAAATATTAATATAATGAAATTTCCTCTTTAGCATCTCTGTCTAAGAAACATTTATGATCCAGCTAAATGCTTAGTTTCAAATATAAATATAATTCTGTACAAATATAGATCTCTCTATGTTTATATGACTCTAAATAATAAGTGTTGTTTAAACATTTTCCAGCAAAAGAAATCAAGTGACTGAGAAGGACCCCGTAAAATGCAATATGGTGGTTTATAAACGCAGACATTTAAGCATTTGTTTCTTATATTGGAATTGATGGAATTTCTCCTTCCATGCATGTCAATCTGAACTTTAGGTGACATTTCCACCTAGACATGGTCAGCCGACTCTGTGACCAATTCACAAGCATTTCATTCACACAGGGGAAGCACTTGAATAATTACAGTGAGTACTTGGCCTTCAACCAAGGTGTATGCCTGATGTATTTCTTTCTGAGTCAAGTAACATAAAATCCAGGTATATTTGTTGCCAGACCTTTTGCAGAACTCATGTTTTTTTTATTTTTTTGGATAATAAGGGAAAACTGATATGTGTGTTTTAACCCTTTAAGTGTTCGAAGTGTTTTCATAGCTATGAAAATCACTTGCATTCTGAAGGAGGTTCTTGATTCACCGGAGGAAAGAGTTTATACAATATTTGAAATAAAGGGATGCTATGTGATTTATTATAAAATCTGATGGCTATAGGATGATACAAATATGCAGGAATGCATGAAAGTGTCCTGAAAAGCAGATAATGGGAGTTGCGGTCCACCGGATCCCAGCGTCGGCATATCGGCAGACAGCCAAGATAAGTGTAAGAGGGCTGACACTTAGATTGTCTGGGCTTAACACAATGCCTTTAGCAGGCAAAATAGCAGATTTAAGTAAAATAAAAAAGCCAAGGTCAATAATTCTAGAAAACATAGTATCGAAAAGCCAAATCAGGTCAAGGAATGAGGAGATCGGAGTCGTCAGACAAGCCAAAATAGATAACCAGAAAATCACAGATAATCAGTAACGTTGGAATCTGGAATTACAAGGAAGCCACAACAGGGCAATAAACAGACGTAAAGTTTGTGTTTGTGGGCCTGGGGCGTTTCCTTAACAGCTACACCCCCAAATCATGAGTAGGCATTGTTATTGATTGATGCGATTTTGTGCCAATTATGTCATCGACATCATAAAAAGGGGCAGAGCCGCAGCATATATTGTCAAAAATACTGGCAAACGTGTCTGAGGGTGTGAAACGAATGTGGTCCCTACTTGGCAAGGTAGGGGCACTAGGTGAGTGGTGCACTGCACCACTCACCTGGTGCCCCTACCTTGACAAGTAGGGACCATATTCGTTTCACACCCTCAGACACGTTTGCCAGCATTTTTGACAAAAAAAGGGGGGGGGGGTGCAATAGTCCCATTTCACCTTGTGAAATGGGACTATTGCACCCCCCCCTTTTTTTTTTTATTATTTGGGATTGTTCATTTAATCCATAACTTGATGTTCTGGAGAATAACCGTATTTCTCCCTATGGTTTGGCCTGACCTGAATTTCATCTGGAAGAGGATGAAAAGCCCCCTGTTTCTTGTTTTGATCGTAAAAAGGTTTGCAATTTCTACTTGGTCCTTTGCATTATACCATCTTTTTTTCTCCGTCATTTTTAGAAAGAGAAGATGTTTATACAATGTTCACAACTTGTTATGACAGTGCGTTTGACATTGTAATTATAAAAGGAAGGGCACTTAACCAACTATTTATTTTACATAAAAAAAGAGGTTCTTGGCATTTCTATCTCTGAAACTTATTCCTACGCCTTCATAAAAAAATATCTTAAATTTAGATTTCAATTTGTATACTCAGGAAGAATCCTTCTGGGGCTATCTTAGATCTAATGACCTTACCTTTTTTCTAATAGTTTTAGTAATTTTTAGTTACAAAAGACAAGGCATATCAATTTCAACATTTCAAATATCTATTCTGTTGGAGGTAAATAATAAAGATAGATAGATGGATAAAAAATAACTTTGCTTCATATTATTGTTTATTTATTCCACCTCCTTTTCATCTGTCTGCTTAAAATCATATAAGTTCTTGTATGCCAGTATGTTATGTTTGGCTTGAATAAAAGTATCATCAAGTATCATGCAACTTCTATCTCCAATAGCACATGTCAAAAACTTTACACTTTATTTCTGTCTCTTAATGAAATGTACCCCATCTTAATTGGATAACTTCCCAGTCCAATTCCTTGCATCCTCTGTGAATATTTTTATTTGACTGTGAACTGTGGTTAGTGAAAAAGTCTATCATAAGCTTGGTAAGGAATACATTTCTGGCCATATGCTTTATTTTATGACTTTTATCCACTTTTAATATCTCTGAGACATTTGCACTTGTAATGCTATACAATATTAATAACAACTAATTTTCTAGATCTGCAATAAGCCCTGGGGGATGGAATGTTCTAAATACATAAATCCATTTAGTTATTTTTTTACAACAAAATCACTGCCCTGCTTTCTCTAATCTCTTTGGCTTTAAAATAAGTTATGTCTATAAGCCTGTGAGTGTCAAAATTTAACTTGGATCAGGAATTTCAATGTAAAGTTACACGATCATTGCAATATTCATAATATGCGTAGTGTTCATGGGAAACCCCTGATGAGCTGTGCTTAACAGTTACAAGCGATTAGATAGATGACTGATTTAGTTTAACGTGGAATGAATTGTTCCACAATGCAAGGAATTCCAAAAACAGAGCAAAAATATTTTACTTCTAATCTTTTAGGAGAAATACGCTCTTCTATCTTGTATCATATATGAAAGCTCATTACTTCCTACAAATGTAATTGATTAGGGAATGGTGCATCAAAAAATTAATGTCCTCAATTTAATCTGAAATGTGGGTTGGTCTTTAGTTTTTCTGATATATGTGTGTGTGTGGGGGGAGGGAGCCTAGATTGCGAATTCAGCACTGATGGATCTAACCACCGCTTTTGCATTCTTTGTGCCCTACAACCATGTGTCATCAGGATGTTTTATTGGCAAACATCACAATTTGACAACTACAGTATAAGGAAAAAAGGTGGTTTGATTTTGGCCTGCATCTAAAATTATAGACAAGGATCACACACTTTGTTTTATCTAATGTGTACAAGAACAGATGATTATATAGGATAGATGGATAGATAGATAGATAGATAGATAGATAGATTAGATGCTATCTCGTATACATGAATAACAACTTGGAATGAGTAGGAAAATACTATTTTATTTATCTACCAATAGCAAGGAAAAGGTGTTTCTTGTATTACTACATGTTTGCTTATATGAACAGATAATATCGTTTTGAAAGAAATAGGCAGTATTTGGAAATTAATAAAGGTCTGTAATAAAAGGACCCATTTAGCCTCCATGTTTTACCCAATCAAGCACATCCATCTAATCTACCCAAACTTCTGAGATCTCATTGTTAAACATGAGTCTTCTGCTCTGATCTAGTGACAACCCACTGCAAATCTTGCAAAATGAATAACGACAAGCTTATCGTCTATAAAATCTAGAAGATATTGAACTTTAGCCAGGTGGGAGCTTTGTAGCTAATAAAATATAGTCCATGTTCAACTGCTGTGTACATCACTACGCTAGTGCCAAGAGCCAGATATCCTTCACTGTAACTGGCATCCAGGGCCGTCTTTAATATCGATTGGACCCTGGGCAAGCATTTGCTTGGGCCCCCTATACCTGCCCTTCCCCACTCCCCCGTGCCCCCCCATTCTCAACCCCCAGCTCCCTGGCATGCAATCAGGGCCTCCACCCCAACCTACTGATAGAACTAATGTAGAGAGGGCTGTGGTGCAAGAATTGTTTTCTCTCCAATAGCGCAAGAGTGGAGAAAAGTTAGATATCCATCTGTCGTACAACTTCCACGATGGGGATCCACCGTTTGGCCATTCTTGTAGGGTTGTATTTGTGAGCAGTGTTTGTGAATTTGAATGTAAGCATGTTTTTGTATAGAGTATATGTGTGCATATAGGGGTGTATTTGTATATACTGTTACTATTGGAATGCAGCTGTGTACTTTTGTGTAGTGTTTGTGTTTGAATGCAGGGGTGTGTGTTTGTATGTAGTGTTGGCTTTTAAATGAAGTTGTGCTTTTGTGTATTGAGTTGGCGTTTGTATATAATTTTAGTGTTTTATGTAACATTTGTAATTGCATGCAGGGGTGTGTGTGGATGTAAGGTTGTCTTTTAAATACAGATGTACATTTGTGTGTAGTTTAGTGAGTGAAGGGTTTGTATTAGGGGTGTGTTTGTTTGTATGTAATGATTGTGTTTGCTGTGGTGTGTTTGATTGCCTGGATATATGCACATACATACATACATACACAGACATATTTAGCCAGATACACACACTGACACACACAGCCAGATACACAGACTGACACAAACACAGACAGATACACACACAGCTAGATACACAGCCAGATATACACACAGCTAGGTACACTCACAGCCAGGTACAAACACTCGCAGTCAGGTACACACACACACACACACACACACACACATATAGCCAGATACACACACTGACATACACACAGCCAGATACACACACTGACATACACACAGCCAGATATACACACATAGCCAGATAAACACACACACATATAGCCAGATAAACACACACAGCCAGATAAACACACACACATAGCCTGATAAACACACACACATAGCCAGATAAACACAAACACATATAGCCAGATAAACACACACACACAGCCAGATAAACACACACACATAGCCAGATAAACACACACATATGCCCAGATGCACTCACTCAGACCCAGGTACACAGTTACATCATATTCTAGCCACCATCTTGTCTCCTTACCTTTTGGGTACAGAAGGGTGGCTTCCCTGGGGTCCAGTGGGAGCTGGAGGGCCAAGGCTGATGAGAGTCTGTCCTCAGTCCCTTTCCTCCTCCTGTGTATGCCTCCTCCTCCTCCCCAGCGGCACTCTGTTACTTGAGAGGAAGTGATCTCACCTCACTTCCTCCCAGCAGGCAACATCAAAGGGGCCAAGGCCGAGCACTCTTAAAGGGCCGAGGGCGCTTAATTACATCAAGTGCTGCAGTCCACAGGATTTGGACCCCAGCAGGGGGCCCACAGAGCAGCTACTTTGGGCCCCCCAGGAGTAACTGGGCCCGGGGCAGCTGCCCCTTTTGCCCCCCTTTAAAGACGGCCTTGCTGGCATCCCAATAACATCAGATGAGGGCAACATGTTCCCTTGGAAACCAAAAGGAAATTCTAGGAATTGTAGCAAGGTACCACCAGAGGTGGATGTATTAATTTTAATTACACTTACCAACACAGGCAGGTCGAAAACTGGAGAAATCACAGTTGAAAAAAATTTTAACGTTTGAAGTATTGCACCAATTTTAGGACTATCTCACAAAATTTTTCTTGATAAATAAACCCCATATGTTATTGGCCACAAATGTGAATTTTGGGTTATAGCCCCTGTTGATATTATAGCTCATGTTATAGTTTGTATTAGTAATTAAGCTTTGTAGTTATTTGTGTGAAAATCTATTAATTTGATTTACAGTAGGATTGATAAATGATGCTATTTGATAAGAAGATAGGTAACATTTTGTAGGAGTTTATGTATTTACCTTGCAGGACTATAATGCACAATATGAAGTTGAATCTGTGTTTTTCTCTGTTTACCCATAATCTCTAGAGGGGAATCTACTGTGTCATATTAGACATTCTCCTTTGGTGATAGAATCAGTGTCTACTGCTTAAGTGATAATCCACTATCACACTCCACGGCAAGTGTTCACACATGGTATGTTTTAGGGATTCAAGAGCCAGTTGGCTGACCTTATTTTTTAAGCTCCCCTCCACCCACCTCAATTATCTCTATTTTATCAGGGTTCAATTTCATCCAGCTGGCATTTGTCCATTCAAGTAGATCAACTAACCATTCACTGAATATTGATGATAGGTCCTTAGTACCTGTTTATGTCATGTAGCAAAGCGTATCTACTCAAACCTATTCCTCCCAATGATACACTATTTCAATAAACAGTGATATTTCAGCAACACCATATGGACCTATAACAGTACAACCGACTAGCACAATGGACGAGCATGGTCGTTTGCTTTGGGATTCGGAGTTTTACTTGTGGTGCCAAAAAAGGAGATGATTGATGGCTAAGAGACGGCCAATACATTTAGATTTTCTTGTAAAAATCAAGTGAGAGGTAACCAATAAAGAGAAAAAAAACAGTAAAAAATAAAATCTATTTTTATATATTGGATATTTAATAAATAAATATATAATTTTTTATGTTCCTCCTTTTCTCCCGTTATTAAATATATTATAAATATTACATATTTACTTAGCAATACCTTAACCCATTTTTCCACCTTTTTTTTGTATGTCCAAGTCATTTCCCATTTTTTTTCTTATTGATATGATATTCAAACAAGTGTCAAAGGTCACATACTAAATAATTTTTTTTTTTTTTTAAATGGTTTGTCTGAACAGAATTTGTCTGCCATGTGGAAGTCTAATAATAGCTACATGTGGTCTGTTTTGGTACATTTGTTTCACTTTTACTTTCTTATATTTCATCCTTAACAAAATAATTCAGATACAAGTGGAATATCTCCCTCTGCTATATTAATTGATAGATATATATTGATATTATCTTAAATTATTAGAAATATCAATCTAGACAGTACTTTTCTTTTCTCTTTTTTGATTTTGTTTTTTTTGCAGATGTTTATTGGAAAGCCCACACTTAATAAAAGAACAATAACAATTTAGACACCATACACACACTAGCCTTTTCCTGGTCTACATATAGCTTTTAAAAGTTAAATATCCTGAACTATTTTATTAAATATATCGTATTTCCTATCACCTATCCTACCACCAATATTTGTAAAGATTAGGTAACCTGACTTTGTGAAATATAAGATTCATTTAAAAACCAATTATTTTATTCTTCTTTCAAGATACTGATGAAAATTACCATTTTAATATATTTCACTCAGCATTCTTTATTTCATTTTTATTTATGGTAGAGCAATGGTTTTTAATAGAGTTGTCACACCAGCAGTCCATTGACATTCTCCACTTCCATTCCAATGACCCAGACAGTTGCTATGTATGGAGGGCCGCGTAGGGCTAGGGAAAATGTAAAACATTTTTTTTTTTAAAGTTTCATGTGAGTCCTTTATGGATTAGCTAAAAACATTGGGCTTACCTGCCTCTAGTGAAGTTCCATCTCTGTGAAGTTAGCGCTGAGGCATGTGGCTCAGATTGTGGTAGAGAGTCCTGAGGGAGTTCCAAGACTGATAAGAGTGTTGTGGGTGGCATTGTGGCGAATGCTCCCCTCGAGAAACCAGGAGAATTTGTCTGGGGTCTGAGTGACAACAGAGGCTAACTGAGGTGTCACTCCCACTCTGTCCCCAAATTCCTGCATATAAGTTATTAAAAATATTGCCAGGGCACGGTAAGCCTGTTATACAAACAGGCCAAATTGACCATTTAATTGGTTTGTAAGTCAAAAAGCAAGGCAAGTGTCATTATAAATGTCATTGCAGAAACAGCAAGCCTAAATGTGTGTAAGTATTTGTCACTGCATGGGTTTTTGTAATTTTGTGTATCGGTATTTGTGCTACTCTATGTGTCCCCCTTTTAGTATCTGTCACTAATCCCACAGTGCCCTTCCTGAGTTTGGGCTCTGAATTTACCCCTGCCCTGGCCTATTCCATTATTCAGTTCAGCCATGTTAGCATTGATCTCCTTATTACTCTGAAAGTGATCATAAAGACAGTTCAGGATGCATTTTCTGGATCCCTTAAGTGCCTGCCATACAGCTCTCCTCAAGAGCAGCCACATAATCATAGTATATTAAGGAACTGTATATATCATGAAGACATGTTTTAATAAGGGAATGATATCATATCCTTATTTATAGTTTGATGAAGGCTGCTAAGCAGGCGACTATATCCAATATCCTCAGCTGAGTGGTTATCGGAGGCTAGAAAATCTTAGTCCTGCAGAACTCCTGTCCTGGCCAAGAATCATTTTACTGGGCTTTTCAAGAAATGTCCAATGCTTCTACAAGGCAATGTCATCATTTTATCTTTAATTCATTTGTGCTCCATATTTATGATAACAGTTTACAGTACAACATGATAGAATCTATTTTCACTGTACTGCTTTGAATACTGGCACAAACACACAGAGGAAAAGGTACAGACGTTTGTTCTGCCTACTAGCGCATACCTTGTTAATCTCGAAGGACTTCAGTTACTAAACCAGAAACTGCAGAAAACTAACAAGGACGATGTAGATTTTAGCCCAGAACACCTGAGCTGGAAAATCAAAATACTATGGTTGGAAATGTGTTCCATTTTGGAAATTTTGACCACAAATTTGCAATTTCCTTGTCACTTCTTCATAAATCATACGTGACTAACTCCATGAGTTTTGGTTAGCCATTCATTTGCCCTATGTAAATACTGAAAATTGAAAAAAAAAAAACAAAAAAACTTTTAATAATTCCATTTTTAAATTCGGAATAAACTGGGATGGCAGATGAAGAAATATTTGAGATGTCACCAGATTGCTTGTGACATTCAGTAATCACTATCCAATTCTCGATGTTACAAATACAAAATGACCCTCATGGATAAATAGATGCGCCTACAACCGGCCGATCTCCACCGTTAATTTACGGAATGTCAAGTAAAAGCGCAGCGTACAGTACAGCTGATAGGACATTGATAAAAAGAGGAGAAACACACAAAAAGCAAATTCATCCAAACACTTTTAATGTAGATTTATAGCCAAGTATGAAAATACTCATACATCTCCAGGCAGTAACGCTGCTTTGCCAGTCACCACACTATATTAATGTGATTTGTGTTCTTCTTTCCCTATTTTACTGCAATGAATGGGGAACATCTCTTTTCAAAAAGCATTATTTGGACATTTAGTTCTTACATATGCACCTCATTCATATGCTCGTACAAAATGTTTACTAGAAATGACATTTCTATAAAGCACGGAGTTATTTCGTACCGTGTCTTTCGGCGTATAGCTCGGATATAATATTGAGCAGAAAACAGGTCAGAATAGGTCTCAAAACAGCATTAAAGGAATAATTAAGAAAAAAATGACATTGTATGGAACATACTGCACACATTTATGGCTGAAATATAGCAGAATCTGCTACTAACAGCTCCAAGGGGAATTCATTTATAAAGTAATTCAATTTATACTGGTTAAGGTCCATCCAAAAAATAATAATGATAATAAATAATTGAAGGTGCAGTTAACTAACAGTTTGAATACAGAGTAGACTGACACCATAGCTTACTCCTCATATTATTATTTGAATGCCAAAACCAGTAGTGATCTTGAAGTGATTTGAGATGTATTGGTGCTGGTGGCACTATTATCAAAATCTGTGAAAACTCTCAAGATTTTGTATCAGAAAATCTAGATGTCTTTTTACCTGTTAGCCTGTTTTCGTTTTTTGTTGTTTTGTTTTTTTAACATTATATTATTTTAAATTAAAGAAGATAATAATAATGAATGGGGGCACCATTATCACTTTTGCATTTTGCCACTTTACTAATTTATTGATTTATGGGGGCGGGGCCTGACTGCAGAACAAGGCGGATGCAGGTTGCAGTTGTTCTTGCGAGCTATTGCAAATTCTACTGAACCTACCCGAACCGGAGCTAGTACTGGGCCCACGCAGGCTGCCATATGACAGGGAACCTTGCGACCTTCCTGCAGATACCACGCAAGTGGATGTCCCTGCCTGCTCCGCTCGATAATCTCTCGAGGCCAAAAGCATGGGCGAAACGGGGAGAAGCTCTCCCACCGCCACGATTCTCGACTGAACCTGTGCGAAGCCCCCCCCCCTATGGACCAGCGGGGGTATCCTGGTCCCCACAAATCGGGCTCACACGCTGCCACCAGCACCTGAGACCTGCTATAGCCCACACTCAGCTACCTACCACGCTTCTGGACCTGCACCCTCTCAGCCCCTACACAAGTTACTGGATGACCTGCTCTGTTGCTATTTGGAGAAGTTGGAGCAGCGCAATGCCCTACAACCCTCTACTCATGACAGGGTGGTGGAGCCAGCAGAGGTCGTGAGGCGGAACAGCTTATCCCGGGCAAAGCTGCACCCCAAGTCCTCCACAGAGCTAAGTGCCCATCTACGCCGGAGGTCACCAGGAGATCCCCTCCGGGACATCGACCACAATGCAGAAAGGCCACCCGCAGTTGAGGGCGGACGACCAACAGAACCTTCCACAGGGCCCATAACGGGAGAGACACGGCCTCGCTGAGTACCCTAGTCTGTGGCCTAAGGATGTTGACCTCACACAAGGCCTGGAGCTAGGGAGAAGCCCCCTGCCACCCACAACTCCTCTCCACCCCCCGGAACACACGGATGCCTTCTCCTAGTATGCCCAGCAGAGGAATCGGCTGACACAGGGACCCAAGAAACTTGGTTTGCAGGGATGGCATACAGACTGACCCAGTAAAGCTGACTTGAACTCTACAATTTGCATTTATTTAGACCTTTTATTTCTCAGCCTCTGTGACACACACTGCCCACAGTCTGCGCTGTCGGGAAGCTATCACCACAATCCTGATATTAACTCACAAGTTCACCTATTTAGGCTGAACAGGGCAGCATTATGGTACTTCGCATTGCTGCACACGCACACCACATAAAGCTTGCTGATCGATGTGCCACACGCACAGCATATAAGTTTGACTTTGGGGTGTCAAGGTAATCACCACAGGCTGCAGGTGCCCACAGTCACTACCTTAAGGGCCACATTCCCTCATGAACCGTCTTCTTTATTTCATTTCCATTTCATGTATATAAGTTAGGTTTAAGTCTTGTTTTTCTTTTGCATGTAACCCCCATGGGTCTGCCTTCTACATCTATTCAATATTACCAACCGCGCTTGGCGGCAATAGCAACTGGGCAGACACCAAGAGCCAAACTATAACATTTATTTGATTTATCTTGTAACATGTCTATCAGTGATGCATACTTGGCTTGCATAATGTGACACTCTTCCAATAGTCGCATATCTTGAAGCATACTAAAAATTTAAAAAGTGCGATATAAACAATTGTCATAATGCTGTTAGGAATCACATGTTTTTTCTGTGTTTGCGGAAGCTGTTGTGGCTTACCAAGCATTCTGTTATCTTTACACACGCAATAAAGAAGATTGCCAAAAATATGTTTTTATTGATGTATAGTAAAGTAGTGTCAGAAGTATGATCAGGGTAAGACACTGAGTTATTTAGGGGGACAGCACTGCAGAATTTGTTGGCACTTTATAAATAATAATAATAATAATGTACAGTAGTGATTAGGAATGTGCTAGGAAATAAATGTGGGTTTAAGTAGTCTTCTCGGTCATTCATTTGTACAAGTGAGTGGAAGTACCCTGTGACCTTTCATTTACTCCCAGGAGTATTTCGCTCATATTTTTTCATGAATGAGAAGCAGCCAGCAGGTTAATATGGATGTGTTGCTATACATAGCTCTACAGCTGAATATGGCTGACATGTATAGCCCAGTTAATTTGTATCTGTATATAAATATATCGTACATCCTCCCCAAGACATGCTTGCAAATGACAGGTAATCTCAATGTATTCATTCTAGCAAAATGCTAGTAGTTTAGAATTTTACATTTAAAATAGTATCATATTGTGTTCTGTTTGTGCCATTTGAGACTGAATGCAGCCTCTCCACAGTCAACCAAAAAAACATGTGATATATTCTTATTTTTATCTGAATAGACTGAATGCAGCCTCTCCACAGTCAACCAAAAAAACACGTGATATATTCTTATTTTTATCTGCACATTTCCAGATGTTTCGGAGCATTGCCCAGCAACAGTTCTGCGTAAAACAAACAGCGTGGCCAGGTGCAGCAGGGGTAGCATCTCTGCCAGGTCCCTTTTAGCCTGAAAATGGGAAAAAAATAGCAATTACCATTTGAGCTAAGGTGCGTGCTGAAGTATTTCCCCCCCCCAGCAGGACAGTGTGACATGTATAGACAGGGACCCATGGTTCATTGGGTCTTTTCTGCCACAGCAGGATATTACGGAGCGCACACAAGAATCACGGTTCATTGGATTTCCCTCCACAGCGGGGTGGCAATAGAGTTGCCTTATTACCCATGAAGTCTGTGCTTGTTTGCATGAGGTGTTGTAGTGACAGAGATAAAAGAAGAACCTGTATCGTGGTGCGATGGTGGCACTGATATATTGTTCTCCATCTTGCTAGAATAGGGGTCACAGTCAAGTACCTCCTGTTCTGCAATATCTGCAATATTTCTATGTTCATAATGTTAGTAATTATTATTATTATTCTTTATAACGCGGCAACAAATTCTGCAGCGCTGTACAATGGGTGGACTAACAGACAAGCATTTGCAACAAGACAGTGGGTGTTGAGGCTCCTGCTCAAACGAGCTTACATTTTAGAGGTTAAATGACCACTATGACTATTGTATGACTATTATTTATATAGTGCCAACATGCTACATAGCACTTTAGAAAGAAAAAAATGAATTTTAAAAATTGGCAAACAAGTTAAGCGTAATGATGGGCACACTGAAACAAGTTAAATGTCTAGATGCTAACACTGTAAAAATAGCACATACCCGTCTTTTATTTATATGTTCGATATTGAGCAGAGATAGGGTTAATAGTCGATGCCAGGCTACACATATCTATTCTCCAGTCCAGCACGCAGCTGTTCAGACTGTGTAGGGGGTCTGCCAGTCTCTATAATCCCTCCACAGTCTCACCAAACCTCTTGGCTCAGTGAAATCTACACGCCTGGAATTTCATCTCTGAAAACCGATATCAAAAGTGGTTTAAAATCCACTTAGCTGATGAAAATCAAGGGAGAGAAGGCCCGTTTTGCTGTGACGGATCCTGGCCAAGAATGCGGTGGGGGCTGGCAGCAGCAGGAGACATATGGAGGAATGTGTAACGTTTGAGCGGCTTAACCCCTGTACTTTATGGTGTGACTTAGACTTGGTTCACTGTGAGTACCCTGGGAGTAAAAACCAGTGCAATATGACCTGTAACTGTGTCATGAAATAAGGTACTAGAATAAAATGCAAATAAATGGAGATTGTGATGTGAATTAGTCCATCTAAGAATTTACTCGTAATCAAATTTCAGATGGTTTTGTTTTCCAGGATTGCCTTTCTCACATCCCAAACATTACTGAATTACTTTAACGTGTTAGCCTTTATGATTTTTGATGGAACATTGACCAATAATTGATTCAATAATATTTTTCAGTCTGCGTTGTGTATTATTTACAGGGAGACTATAGTGCTTGGAATGCAAAGCTGTGCCCCCCTCCCTTACAGGCCCCATACCGCTGAAAGGGTTAAAAACCCTTTTGCCACTTACCTTATTCCATCACAGATGTCCCTTGGTGCAGGGTCAGGCTTCGTCTCCGCTCCTCCACCGACGTCAGCCGGGCCTAATGCGCATGTGCGGGGAGTGCCGCAATCGCTTTAGGACTACCCGATAGGAAAGCACTGAATCAGTTTTAGTTGACGCTGGGTGTCCTCATGCATGGTCATTTAGCGTAATTACATACCTCCCCAGATCTCTGGCCATCAACTTCAAATACTCCCTGCAACCTCATGTCTCAGCTCCTTGTTTTTACCTTTAGATTGTAAGCTCATGAATTATCTTGCTAAGTACTTTGTTGAAAAGTACAGAATTTGCTAGAGTGTAAGCTCACTGGCAGGGTCTTCTCTTCCTTTTGTATTGGTGCATGTCCATTATTTGTCTGTATTCCCTCTATTGTACAGAGCTGCGAAATATGAATATCAATACCAAATAATAATAATTCTCTGCAGTGTTGTAATAGGTCAGAACAGGATTTTGGAATGATGAGGTATGCAACAGTTCTACAAAATTCTTAGCACATTCTTGAAAACAAGGGGAATTTCTAAGTATTTTGGTAAAAAAATACTGATAGAAAATAAAAGTTTTATACAGATATTGTAGAAACACATACACTGTAGTAAAAAAAACATTTTTTTTTCACGAAACATAATGTTATTTTTAAATGAAAAATTATGTAACCTCTCTAAAACCAGTTTATCAAGCAGCACCAATAAAAGAGGAAATATGGTGAGACTAAGGCTTTAAGAATTTCACACATAAAAGTACTAAATTTCAGTACTGTCAGCGGATACCTTGGCCCCAGTTTTGTAATGTAAGGTATCTGGGACTGTCTCAGGGAAAAACCATGAGTGGCACTATACAGCTCCAGTACGACTGGGGCCAATAAGGACCAGGATAATTCTATTATATGTCTGTTCATCCAATATTGTAACCACAAGGGATCAGAATTCTGTGCACACAGGGCTCCTTAGTGCTCCATCAATCTCAGCTGAGTCTTTGGATTGAAGTGTGTGCCAGGATCTGATGTCTTATACTGAATGCACTGCATTACAAAAGGCAAGAACATAGAACAGGAATGGGACAGAAGAACCCGAATAAGGTTTGTGCCAGCACAGGCACAAACCTCACTCTCTTACACCATGATCACCAGGAATAGGGCCCCTCTAGCATTAGAAAGGTAACTTAATGGAAGTCAAGCTCATTAAATATTTTCTAGATATAACAAGACGATTAATTGGACCCTTAGCAATCACCCTATGTTGAGCCCATGTAACTGTTACCTGACATGCTTGTTTGGAATTTATCTTTCTTCTCTGTAAGAACACTTTTCTTAATTAATTAGACTAGAAAACCTCTCGTTCGTTGCTTAAATTAAAGAAGACGTAGTCTTATTCCCTGCAAAAGCAGTCTAGAGGAGATTCCCCAGGTTGTTGTTTCAGCTTGAAGTCAGCCTGCGCAGGTAAACCAGATGTGTGTTGACACTTTGAATCAAAAGGGTTTAGACACATGTTCAGGAATGTCTGCTATAAACTCTACATGTTCCAAAAAGAAGTGGCTTGGGATTGGTTGCAAAAAATGTTTGTGAATCAGATTCTGAAATCTCAATGTCCAATGTCATTGAAATAAATGTGGGATTTAATCACACTCCAGCATTATCCAATTCTTCATCAATGCCAGCTGTAGTCTGGTGTTTGTTACCTAACCGTATTACATTTCTTTTGACACAGAGACTGGATAAAAAAAATAATTACAATTTTATAACCCTTTTTTCATCATAGACTCTTTGCACCCTACAGGAGTTGGAGCATCTGCTTAGCATGTGAGATTGGGACATTTTCATTTTAATTCTTTAAAATATTATATCTTCACTCAGTTTCTTCCTTTCTTGAGGAATTCACTGCATTGTGATGAGCTCCTTTATTTAAAAAACACACGATAAATGTGAGAGGTAACCCAGTTATTTTCGATATAAAGCAGGAATGAAATGTGAGATGCAGAAGTCATGTTTTGAAAATGTCAAGTTGTTTTCCAAACAGTGCCAATATGACTTATGTTTCTGGGTTAGTGGGATATTTACACTTAACTAAAGCAGCTAAACTAGTCCCTTTTAGAAATCAGAATTTATTTTTGGCAAAACCATGGAATAACGTTGCAAATCGTGACTTTAATTAATAACAATCTCTCTGTAACCACTGTATGTCTCAGATAGAACTTTATAGTGCACTTGTTGGGGTCCTTTTATTACACAAGTAGTGATTTTGAGGTTATTTTGATAGCCCTATGTCCCAATGTTGATATTGCCTTAATGGAGCATTGTACTCAATGTACTTCCTTAAAATGTTGCAATCTCTGTGTGATCAACTGTATCTGCAGAAACATATTCCAGGGCCCACATGGTAATTAGAATACAGAGTTCTAATATACAGGTCAACCTGGTTAACTTACTTGCAGAGTTGAGGGGTCCATTTTTCTTTGCCTTCTTTGGTGTCCTTTCTGTTTCTTGCCCTTCACCTCAAGCTTCAACCTGATTAGCCATGTGTCATATGACTACAGTAAAGGGCTGAGCAGTCCTTCATGTGGCTTCTATACTCCAAAACAAACTCCAGGAATTTCAGGATAGCATATACAATACTAATAATAGAGTTTAGAGAAAATAAAACATTGTGATAGCTTTCACTTGTAATAAAATACAACTTTTCTTTTAATTCTCTCTCTGTGTCTATTTTATTGTTGCTCTCTTTTTATTTCTATATAATTAAAGAACCTTGAAGTAACACTAAATATGTGTGTTTTCTCATTGGGAGGTTTAACCTCTCTCACTGAGGGAAAAAGAAATCAAGTGATTTAGCACAGTGGGCATTTTGTCCTGCAGGCTGAGCCAATGGACTTGTGTTATCATTGGACCTAAATTAGTGGGAACACCAAATCCACGTGGGAGGAAGGGCAGATCATGACAGCAGATATATGTGAGACTCCTGGAACTATAGTTAGGCTGTGATTATGGAATAAATATGCATACATAAGCCCACAATGGAAGAAGTGCACAAGGAAGCCATGACATCATGAGGTTACAATGACACAAAGTTGATGTCACAATTTTAATGAGTTGGTTTCCTGATGCCTTAGTATTACGAACAAAAACAAGCAGAGTCACTGCAATCAAATGTTGCCTTTTCCCCCAGTCTCTTATTAGCAAAGACACAGGGTTCCATATGCATGGCCAAAATAAGAAAGACATATCTAGCCAGATTTACCATATGTGACCTAAGGTGGCTGCTAGAGCCCTAATGTTAGACAGGGGCCCGTACACCTTGAAAATACCTGGCTCTTTTCAACATCCCTATACTAAGCGTTAAAGGGGGGGCAAACTGGTAATCTGCCTCGGGAAATTCTTGATATTACTATTTCTATGGACACAAGGATCTGCAACAGAAGGAAACATTCCATGTTGTTACAGGCATTTCTGTTCATGTTTTACATTTACTACATTGCTTTAATATTCAAGACACACAGGGCTACTCACTAAGTTCTCAGGGCTAGTCACTAAAGTCTCACTTATTCACTTATTTTCATTATAGTGAGAATTGAAATTGAATTTCATATGCAAGTCCAAAGTAGCTGTATTGGAAGTGTTCAGCTATATTGACTTTAACTTTGTAATTCACTTTAGTGAATAATCCTGACCATAGTTTATTGAATGAACAGTGAATCTAGGGAATCGAAAATAGCAAGTGTTCACAGTAGGATTAAGATTACGATCAAGATTAAGGATTGCAAAGGGCCCTAGGCGGGATGACAGACTGGGCAACTGAGTGTTGTATGTGTGTGATCCAGTGTGCATGTGTACAGTGGCTATAGTGTGTGTAGGGAATCGTGTGTGTGTGTGTGTGTGTGTAGGGGATCCAGCATGTGCATGTGTATAGGGGACATAATGAGTGTGTGTAGAGCATCCTGAGTGTGTGTAAGTGTATTGGGAATACACTGTGTGCACAGTGGATGGAGTGTGTGTGTGTATCTGTGTGTGTGTTGGAGATCCAGTGTGTGTGTTTACAGTGGCTGTAGTGAGCTTATGTGTGAGTGATTGTGTGGTGTGGGATGGGATGTACTATGTGTTTAGAGTGAATCCATTTTTTTCCTTATTCTTACTTTGAAAAGAAATGTTTTCAGCCACTCTCTGCTTATTACCTTGTGTCAGGGATGGGGGACATTTAAAACCCTGGTGGTCCAGTGGTGCTGTACTCGTCTGCACCTCTTCCAGAAGCAGGCTTAGTACATGACTCCTGTGTGCTCCAGCACTGTGTAGTATCAAAGTATTGCTGTGATAAGCCATTGTAACACTCTGACAGCTCGCGGGATAGTATTAGCCATGAAAAAAATTATCTCCCCTGACGGCCTCTGCCCATGGCCAACGGGCAATTGCCCGATTGCCCAGCTGAGGACTTTTTTTTCGATTTTGCTTATTGTAGCCTAAATTCTGTATTTCAGTTTTAAATTAGAAATGCTTTCTTTATGGCTTATGTTTTATACACAGAATGTATTTATGTTACTGAATTCCTTAAGTGTACACACTGGAGCTCGTAGCTTGAAACACTCACCAGTGGTGATTAGCAGCTTGACTTTCTGTTACCTGTTTTGTACACTATCCAGAAATAAAGTGCAATCTCATCAGAAAGAAAAATGTGTTGCCTTGTGCACTAACTTTGTAGTCAGACAGTCTGCAAGACACTTACAGTAAATGCATTGCAGCTTAAACTGAAAGGTGAACATGACATGCGCACAGTCATTATTTGGCCTGTGGCATTTTTACCCCAAAAAACACAAACACCGTATTTCGGTTGGAAATATAAAGGTCAACAGCTTTATTTTATTGTAATAAAAACAAGATAACAAATTGGGGTCATTGCCGCATAATAATAATTTACTACCATCCCCTTCCGTACAGAATTACCCCTGCCGATGTCCCCATACCATAAACAATATATAACTATATAAATAACACATAATATATGACACACGGCCCACCAAAGAGGCCCCATAACCATAACTTCCTTAACTGTAGGGGTGTATCAAGACACCCCTACACCACCAGGTTCGGAGCCACCGATGAGCTCGAACCAACAGACCACTTACCACTCTGGCCTTATCCAGCCTAACCTTAGCCTAGCCACTTGATACTCCTCTTCCATCCCAATTACCCAAGCCCTATCCCGCCGCTGTGACCAAACGGGAAACTTCCAAAACCTAGGGAGGGTGGCCACCGATAATGCTGGCCAGAATACAAAAGGCCCTGAGCCAGTTCACAAATGTTTTAGGGATCTTCCGATACCTAAGTTTTTTCTCTTCTTCCTCCTTTTTTGCGTCCTTTTTGTCCTCCTCTTTTAAGTTGAGGAATTCTTCTAGGAGAAGAAGGGAAAAAACTTCCACAAACTCCCCCTTCCAAATCTTGTCTTTAACTTCTGTTTTTAGATGACAATCCAAAGGGCCCGAGAAAGAAACGTGCACATTTTCGTTTCGTTTCGTTCTTTCGCCAGGCCCCCCTACCGTCTCATTCGTAGTCAACCCGAGATCGCCACTCACTGCTCTGACTGCTCTATCTGTCTATTCGAGACCCTTCTCTTGGACCCATACCCTCGCGAACTGCGGTGATAAAACCTCCCCACTTGCCCATGAATCTAAGAATGATTTCAAGCAGCTTAACAGTGTTTCTGAGTGTGGTGCACCAGTTGACTCACCACCAGAGCCCCCGGCCGCGACGTGCCGCGGGGTCACTTTCCGTCCGTCCGCCGCATATGGCTCTAGAGTTGGTGTAGCGCTCCGCGACCTGTAAGGAGAAGAACACCTGGGTAGTCTGTTCGTGTGTCCACCTACCCGCCCTTCCTCCCTACGCTCAAATCCGTCTTCCCTTAGCCTGTCCCTCCTAGCTGCCTGGCCCTCCTTGCCGTATGTGGTATGCCGCTGTCCTTGTGAACTCCTGTCTGAAGACCCATAAGCGCTGCGCCGGTCCCTCCTTCTCCTTTCCCTGCAGACTGATCTCCGCCAACTGCACCTGCTTGCTAACGGGCTCCTCTCTCTGGCGCTCCATGCCCTGTCATGCCTGGCGCTATCTCCTCGCCGTTCCGTGCTGTCCTCCGGCCTGGGGTTGCTTCTACAGCCTTGCCGCCCCTGGGAGCTGCCCCTGCCTAACCCCACTTTCCTCTGTACACAACGCTGACCCTTGTGACTGAGCCCCATGCAGTGAACCTAGCCCTCTTTGGGCCGCCCTGTCCGCAGGGGATTCCCTGTGCTGTCCCTGGCAGCCAGATTCTCCTTCCGCGGCCGACCTGGCCTGCCTCTGCTGCTCCAGCTGGGTGGGCCCATCGGCCGCCCCCATGCTGCTAGACATGGCTACACCGCCATGGCCGTTCCCGCTGTGTCTCTGTTGCTGGATGCCCCCCCTGCCACCAGGGGAATGGCCTGCCCCCACTTCCAGCCTCCTGCCTGTCCCCTTGCCGCCCGGCTGTTACACCGTTGGCCGACTCACCGGGACGCCTCAGGTCTCCGCTTCCTCCTCCTCGTCCCTACGCGTTCCCGGCCTCCATGGGGGCCGCCATCTGGCGGGGGGCGCTCCGCGTTGTAGGCCGCACTGTAGGCCTCGGCCTGGCCGCCGCCCCTGCCCGACCTGCATCGCGTCGGACATACGGTGCCAGCTGCATTCTCTCCGCCTCCGCCTGGCCCGCATCCGCAGCCAGGGCCCCAACAGCATCCGCTGATCCAAGATCTCGTCCAGCGATGCCATGATCTGAAAAAGAAAGAAAATGCCAAAGACAATTAACAGGTAAGTGCAGATTCTGATTAAAATGACCACTTGCTAAAATGGTCGCCTAATATACTCCTTTCTTCTCCACCCCTTTTACACCCCATTCCTAATTACCCACTACTAATTCTTTAACTCCACCTGCCTGTTCCTTGGCTATGTCAAGGCCCACTCCCCTGACTGCGCTGTTCCATGGGCTTCAATCTGTTGACCGCTTTATAATGCTGACACCATTGTATAAAACTCTGAAAAGACAACAATGAAAATACATCTCTTTCATTATTATTTTTTTTTTATTGTGGCGCTATCTCAGCCTATTTTAATATAGAAATGTTATGTGCATTGAGCTTCCTATTTGCTGGGCTGGGTGCAAATCCACCTTAATTTTAACTAACTTTATTTGCCTATTTGACATTGTTAGTTTAATGTTCCTGTCACACACAATCACTTGTGTGACACAAACTCCTTCATCGCTGACGTTTAATAAAAGATGACTATTTTTTTATTGTTTGAAAAATGGGATGCATAACAAATGTATGTTATTATGGCAAAACTGTAACTTCATGTAACTTAAAGTAAAGACTACTGTTCAGGGATACCAAAAAAATTAAAAATGGCAAAATGGCAAAATTGCATGCACTGCTTTCTACTTAAATGGCTATTCCAGAAACTTGTAGTCACAAACTCGGACTAAGCATCACAGACTTGACCATCACTCATCACAAACACAAAAATTGTCTCTCCAAATGTTGAATTCACTAATGACTAAACATGGGATTTGTGGACATATTGAGCAATTATGTACTAATGTTTGCACTAGTCCAACAATCTATAAACAGGCAACAAGGGCTAATACATGGTACTCATAACAAAATGAAAGAACACTCTAGGCATAGTGTGTCTAACATTTCAGTGACTACCTGTTTTTGGTTTGATCTGACACTGAAGATGGTTCCTCAGGGAACGTTGGCTCCTCCCAAAGTATAGTTAAGGAGGAGATACACTCTACCTTACCCATTCCAATCCATACCACCGATTAATGGCAATGATTGGCTGAGAGTGCTCAGCCAGTGCTCTTAACCCAATCAGTGATGGGTAGAAGCAGGTCCACCATCATAGGGTGACAACCATGATGGTTTTCACAGGCCCAGCCGCCTGGGCCCGACGTGTAGCAACGGAACTGCCGCCACCCGATGGGTCCTAGATCTTCAGTGGCCCGGCTCAGCGCTGTGGCCGTGTAATAGCGTGACCGGGCCCCTTTAAAAAAATTGCAGAGCACCACAAGTGCTGCTGGGAGGAAGTGACTGCCTGTCACTTCCTCCCAGCTCACTCCGTGCAGGGAGAGAGACAGCCAGGCCATGAAGAGGGAGAGCCAGGCCCACTCTCATCAGCCACCCTCCTGCAAGGAAAAGGTAAGAAACAGGGGGGTGGCTGAAAACTTAGATGTATGTCTGTCAGTATGTATGTATGTCTGTATGTGTGTCTGTATGGATGTCAGAATCTGTACGTATGTCAGTCAATATGTATGTATGTATGTCTGTCTGTCTGTATGTGTGTGTATGGATGTATGTCAGTGTTTGTATGTATGTCCCTATGTGTGTGTGTGTCTGTATATATGTATGTTAATGTGTGTCACTATGTATGTCTGTGTGTCTGTTTATGTGTGTATGTCTGTTTCAGTGTGTGTGTCTGTTAGTATGTATCTGTGTGTGTCAGTATGTCTGTGTATCTGTGTCCTTTTGTATCAGCGTGTGTGTTTGTGTCTGTGTGTGTATTACTGTGGGTGAGATTTGGAGGCGGGCCCCAAGGGGCCCAGACCCTGAGCTGAGTTAGGGGCCCCAATATTTATGATGGCGGCCCTGGGTGGAAGTGATAGGCTTATACAGAAGCATTGAGCTGTGCAGCAGGAAGAGTCTGACAGATGGTCAGGGACCCTCATTCAGTGTTAAGGTGTCAAAGCCAGTTTAACACTGAACAGCAGGATGGGATGGTTCCTGGGGGCTTCCAATTATTAAATGAATGATGTGATAGGCAGCTATAATCACACCCACCCAATTTCAACTCCATCCACATCCCTACTTGTTTTCCTCCTCGGTTACACTCCCACAATTTTTTTCCTTTTTTATTTTTCTATTTTGTTTATGTTATCTTTATGTCTATTTCAGGATTACTAGTTGATCCAGCACGTAGAATTGTGTCACACAGATTACTAATAGGTAACGTATTACTGGGCCGGACTTAACGTACCAAAGAATAGTCAGGATACTATTGCATAATTACTGCTCAGCACAAACGCTCCTGTGGATTTGATTGCTGCTCGGCACAACTTTTCCTGTCAGAACAGTAAATGTCATTAATCACATTTTTATATGCGGATGAATACGTGACAGTCTACAATGGAGCTTTACTACAGAAAAAGATGCAGACATTAATCACCAGAAACCTGTTATTAATATTAATAGCACACTGTTATTAATGGTGATAATTTGACTAATATTGTTAGTATTGCCTTTGTTTTCTGTAACTTGACAACTATTTTATAAAAAAAATAAAAAAAATCCTACTATATATACAGTAGAAGTTACAATATGGCAAAGTGAAGATTATCATCATCTTTACTTGGTTTAGGTCACCAACTGTACGTACTGGAATATATTAAAGGGGAAAACGTTAAAAATCACCTGAATGTGGAATAACATTTGTTGTGTTTTCTTATAAACTTATATTAAAGAATTATTAAAGTTCATTGCAGGCACAGCCATGGTACACATCAAAGTAAGAACGAGAAAGATGGAGTTGCCCAGTTGCAGGGTAAAGACGTGTGGATTTCCATACTTGATATTATTTTTCCCACATCACAAATGTGAAATTAGATAGCTTTAGTTCTGTTTTTTGGATTTAGCAAATCTAGGCTTATCTAATTTCATTCATTTGTACTTTCTAAAAATCAGCTTTATTGAACATATAGAGGATGAAATATATATATTTTAAGTTAAAGGGACACTGCAAGTACTACAAGCATTTTATCTCATTGAATTGGTTATAATGCTTGGAGTCCTCTGGCACAGTCCGTTTATTTAATGGTGTACCATTTCAATTAGTTTAACATTGAATAAAGGTCCCTGGCCATCCACAGCCCTGGCCCTACTGGAAGTATAACTGAGGCAGAGATTACACACTTCCTTCTAGCCATACCCATTTATACCAGCAGTGGGCGCTGTGATAGCCTGAAAAGAGTCAGCTTATAGTACAATATGGCTATTAGCTACTAAAGTGAAACTTGGCTCTCTGTATCAGTGTAGGTTTTGTGTGTTCCATGTCATATGTAGATAGATTTATTATGTAAAATGGATGTGTTTGGCAGACTGCACAATAGGTGGAGCAGTATCAAGTATGTAGAGCTGGAAAAATGAGTATTTGTCTTTGTGTCCCTGTTCTCTCTATGACTCTCTCTATGGTTCCAGTTATGTGTGATTTTATTAAAAGACACTGAGGCTCATATTTGCTTATCCCTTTCTTCAATCCCTTAGCAGCAAAGAAAGAAAGGAATATACAATTGTAGAAAAATAAAAAGAACACCCAGTAAGGATTGACCATATAACTCATTAGCCAATAATAATATCTATCACGTGACCCTAAGCTACTCCTCTTTCATTGCTGCTGCTTCCTCTGCTAAGTACAAAATGTTATCTCTGTTTTGCATTAGGCAATATATTACTGTGGATTTGCTATTATTACATCTGTTATATATTTAATTTCTTCTTTGACATTTTTTTCTGATCCATCTTTAACCTTCTTCATAGCTTACCACCACTTCAAAATGGAGGACATAGTTTGCCTACAGGACTTACTTCAAGTGTGGGACTATATCCACAAGTGGGAAGTGGTCTCCTCAAAGAAGTAGTTTTACATCAACTGCCTCAAACTCCTTGCACGGTTCTTTCTCCTTTGAGTCTATTTGGGCCATCTACCAGTTTGTTCCATTTTATTGAGTCTGGACAACATTTCCGCAATAAGTTATATAAATCAAATTGGATCGTCATTGAATTTTTGATGGTTTCCCAGCTGTGAAGCATGTTTTGTTTGCAAACTACTATGTGCACAAACGTTGAAAATAAAGAATTTACAAAAAAAAAACAAGCTACTATGTGTTATTCGGTTTTCACATCCTCCACAACCTTGATATTCATTATTTTGGACATCAATATTGCCCTTCGTTTATTTGAATCCTCACCACATAACTCCTAGCTGTCTCTACAATAATTATCTGCAATTATGCTTTTATGTTTAGTCTCCTGTAAATATGTTTCTGATGTTCGGGCACTGGACATCGCTACGTGTTCGTATATACTGGATGACGTTTACTTCGTTATTTCCCAATGAACAAAATTGTCCCTCAAATCTGCTTTTAAACTGAGTTTCCCACACAAGTTGCAATTATGTCCAATCTCTTGAGGCTCAAAAAGCGATCTTCCATGATTTTTCTCATCCAGGTTTGTTTTTAGCTTTTGTTAAACCTGATCATCCAGTATCTACTGTCATTCATGCACGATGGGTGAAATGGATTATGACATCTGCTGAGATTGATACATTTCTATTTAGTCTGCCTTTGATGAGACATGTCATTGCTTCCAAAGCTTTTTCATTGGGTTGTTGACTGGAAGACCTCCTGAAGACTGTGGATTTGTCTCGAGAATCCCCAATTAGGGAGTTTTACTTCAGACAAAATTCACAATTTACATCTTAGGTTATTTCACAGCTTTGAACTAGTAAATATGAGCATCTGTGTCTTTTAATAAAATTACCAGATTTTACTATTAACATGATGTAAAGTCATGATTTTATTAGACATGGAGGCAAATATTGGCCCTCCATGAATTATGTTCTTCATTCATTCCCCTCCTCTATTTATGCTCATTTAGTTACCAATGGATTTGTCTGGTATTATCTGGTTGTTTTCTTTATTTCCATATTGTTTGCTTAAATATCATTATGTGATGTAACATTTTATTATTAATTGATAATTTATAGATTATTTAGTGAAGTATTTCCATTATATGGATTTTAGTTCAAGATTTATGGTCTTGCCATAACAATTTCTCACATTCTCTTGTATTTTAAGTTTGGCGTATCACTTCTGGTTTCTGAGGACTTGTTCCAATTGGATCTTGATTTACACTTTGCAACAATGAAGATAGGAGCCACACTCAATCCCAGCAGGCACCCGGTGCTCCGGAGCAGGACCAGCAATCCCACAACGATAAGGCAAAAAAAAAATCTCCAGACACTCAAGGTGTTCAAGCCGAAGGCAGTTTTAATAGAACAGAAAACAGCAGCAACGTTTCGACCTGGTAAGAGGTCTTTGTCTATATTGACCATGACCTCTTAGCAGTTCGAAACGTTGCTGCTGTTTTCTGTTCTATTAAAACTGCCAGCGGCTTGAACACCTTAAGGGCCTGGAGATTTTATTTTTTTGCCTTGATTTGCACTTTGTCTCATTGATCACAATTGGTTGTTTTGTTGAAGATCAACTACTATGTATTGTCTTTGTTCTTTTTGACTCTTGCTTATGGAAGGATCATCTGGAAAGAGAAGTAATGTTGTTATTGACTAATGAGTTATTTTGTTAACTCTTACTGGGTTTTTTATTTATTTGTTCTACAATTGTTCATTCATTTCTTTCTTTGCTGCTGAGAAAGTAAATAAAGAGATGAGCAAATATGAGCCTCTGTGTCTTTAAAGGAACACTGTAGTGCCAGGAATACAAACATATATTGCTGACACTATAGTATTTAACTAATTATTTAGGTCCATAGCCCCCATGCATCGCTTTGCAAAGATGATTTTACTCACCTTTTCTCCCACGCTGCACTTAGGAACGCAGTGTGAGGCTATTGTACATGCTGTGCAAAAACGATGCGCCAACCATCATCTCCTCATAGAGATGCATTGAATCAATGCATCTCTATAGGGAACATACAGTGCCTCCATGCAGAGTGGACATGCTGAACGCCAGTGCTGCATTCTGTGCAGCACTGAGACAGAAAGCACCTCTAATGGCCATCTGAGTGACTGCTACTAGAGGTGTTACTAGGCACCAATGTAAACACAGCCTTCTCTCTGAAAAGTCATTGTTTACATTAAAAAACCTGCAGGGGCTCCATTACAACTACATCAAAATGTGCTAAATTATATATCTATTTACCATAATGCCAAGCGTTGATTTAATTCGTACTAATATTCTTTCAGCAAGCATAACTAGAAGATATTACCTCACCACCCTAACCTTTCATTAATTAAAATAATCGGAGACAATTTAAAAAAAAAAAAATGTTAAGGGTTAAAATACACACAGACCACAAAAAAAAAAAAAAATAATTATATATAAAAATGTTGTATATGAATAATGCGCAAATGGTATGCATGTCAATGTATAAGACGATACTTACCTTACCACTGTTCCCCATCCCCTTTCTATTCTGTACCCTTATAAAACTGAAATAAAAATTGTCGAAGTAAAAAAAAAAATACACACAGACATTTATACAAGTAATGTGTTCCAAGGAGGAAATCACATATGGTTGGTCATCATAGGTTAACACCACAGATCCTTCTGTATCATTACATCAACTAGATAGGCATTTGGAAGCAAACCAAAGTTCAGTATGGAGAACTCAGGGGTCCTTCTGAGACTATAGAGTCAGAGAAAGGTGAGTAATATGTTCTGCCTTGGTATTTCTGCTAGCTTGAAAAGGTCAGCAGGAGACAAAACGCTGTCTCCAGAACTTTTCTCTTGCTGTCAATGCTAATTCCACTCCCTACCATCAGCAAATGTGGTTATAGAGGGAGTGCATCAGCATACATTACTGGTATGTGCGTAGCTAATGCCAGACGTGCTGGGATGATATTTACCCTCAGAAAAGTGGATGAAGGAGGGGGGAGAGAGGATTAGGACCTGTTTGACTACACCTGCCTGAGCGGGACAAGACATAGAGGGCTGAGCCAGCACGTACATTACTGCAGCTCCTAGCATCCCAGGGCTGTCTGTCTTATTGATTGTGCAAACTAATCAAATGAGTCACTTCTTTTCAATTCTTCGTTTTTTCAAAGAAAGTAATTTAACCTGTCCGTGCATTTTCTCTTCTCCAAACATATTCTAGACCTTGTTCTCCAACGATACCTGCACAGCCTGCATTATTTCTAACGAAAAAGCGAATTGTAATACTAATAATAAATTGCCCTTTTAAATAATATGCATTTATCACTTCCTAATAATTTACTATCAGTTTACTATTAATTTTTATGCGTATCTTATTGACAAGTGTTTTGTTTTTTTATATTGTTATTTGTCTGCAAAAGGTAAATTATTGTTTACGTTCTGTCCACACGATGCCACAATTTTCTAGGCAAGTGAGTTGAATAGAAATGTATATGATTTTTTTTAGTTTGAAGCTTGCTAAGTGAACATAGCCATTTCATTGTTAGCAATATCATACACCCCTATGGATTCCTGGTATGGGTTACAGCCACTGGCATACCTACCACGGTCGCAGGGGTCGCAGCTGCGACCGGGCCCCTCACTCCAGGGGGCCTGGCTGCAGTCCCGACCCCTGCAACCGTGGGCTGCCTGGATACCTTATGGCCCGGTGCACAGCCGCACTGGCCCGGGTCCGCGGTTCCCCGAGGTCTGGCAGGAAAGGAGAGCTGCACTGTGTTGCTCCCCTCCTGCCTGTGTGTAGCGTGGCCGAGCGGTCTGACAGGAAATGCACAGGAACCGCTGCCAGTAAGGTACAGGAGGTGAGGGAGCAGAGAGAGAGGATATGGGATACAGGGAGGGAGCAGAGAGAGAGGGTATGGGATACAGGGAGGGGAGGGGGTAGAGAGAGAGGGTATGGGATACAGGGAGGGGAGGGGGTAGAGAGAGAGGGTATGGGATACAGGGAGGGGAGGGGGTAAAGAGAGAGGGTATTGAATACAGGGAGGGAAGGGGGGAGAAATGGAGGGTATGGGACACGGGGAGGGAGGAGAAATGGAGGGTATGGGACACCTCGAAGGGAGGGGGGAAAGAGGGAGAAATGGTCGGGAGGGGAGGGGGGAGAGAGGGAGAAATGGGACACCTGGAGGGGTGGGGGTAGAGAGGGAACAATGGGACACATGGAAGGGAGGGAAGGGAGGGTATGGGACACATCGAAGGGAGGGGAACAGAGGGCAGAATGGGACACAGTGGGGGGGGTGAGAGGGAGGGTATGGGACACAGGGAGGGGAAAAAGAGAAATGGGATACATGGAGGGGACGGGAGGGAGGAGGATATGAGAAACATGGAGGGGCTAAGGGGGAGAGGGAATGGGACACATGAAGGGGCTGGAGGAGGAGGAGCCTATGGGACAGATGGAGGGGCTGTGGGACAGAAGGAATGAGGCACATGGGGGGGCCCGGACATGGGAATAATACACAGAGGGGGGATAAGACACATGGCAGGGGACCTCAGGACAATCTTTCACACCGGGGCAGTGGATTCTAGTTACAGCCATTATGACCATAGTTTACTACCGTTACTTAAAGGTTTCTGATGAATGCAAGGGGTGATTATGATACCCTACTACAACCACTTCAATTATATTCCCATGCATGTGGCGTGAAAAATGTGTTATTAGCAGGTTCTATGTTTTTATATGCTCTGAATGTTTTGGTAGAATGAACACATTTTAGCAGTTGGTATCAGAGGTTCATGCCCAGTGAATTAACCATTCTTTATTGAATAACTATTTAAACCTCGAGGGAGAAACAGATTACCAAAGCAGACAGACAGGTATTAACTGAGTTTTCCACAAAAGCATGTTTTTTGTTATATCTTAATTATTTTTTATTTATTTTTTTATTTAGAACTTGTGATATTTTAATCCACTGAAAGACCTGAAGAATTGACCACAAACATGGAGATCCAGGATACTTCACCAGCAAAGGGATTAAAATGCTGTGCCATTTCTAATACTCCCTCAATGTTTTACGGCCCACAAGATGGTGTCTTCACCAAATGTTAACACTAGTGGCAGCTAAAGCTCAGTTACATCCTGCTTGTGAATATATATATATATTTTTTTTTTGGTAATATTGTGTAAATTGAACATCCAGTAAGTAACATCTCAGCATATTAACAGTGCAAAGATGTAGACTAAGGATTGGCAAAAACACAAAGGTAGGCCAATCCTGAAACAAGTGTTACAGTACCAACAAAAGAAAATGGGATTATGAATAATAGGATCTGGTAACAATGACAGCTCGCAACTATTAAAATTGCACCCAAGAGCGGCCTGAGCATTCCAGTTCCCTGAACTACTACCTAAGGATATTCTTTCTGTATAAAGCAAGATTATGTCTTTCCTTGATAGTCACACAATTACAGTATTTATCTTCTTCCAATGCAAAGGGTTGTTGTCTCTGTTGTTGATGTTACAGCCTGCATTATTTTTAATGAAAAAGCTAATTTTATTACAAAATCCTGATGTTGATCACATGTCTGGAAAGTAAGCAACAGGCATGGAAAAGCTGGAGAGGGTGATATCATTTTTCTAGAGTTGACTACAAACATGGAAGAGGGATCCCGTAATAAAGAACCAATATGAGCATGGACTAAAAAAAAAAAAAAAAAAAGGACAAAATAAGATAAAGGACAGGGGGTGTAAAATAGCATACTATAGAAAGAAGAGCTGAATAAATAAATAAAAAAGACAGGAACAAAAGTGGGCAACAAGATAAATTTTAAAAAATGGAATAAAAAAAATATCCAGCAATTGACAGACACAATTTTTCACCCAGGCAGTCATCATCTGGAGAAGACTGGAAATATCTGCCTAGAGGTCTATCCTCATGAAAAAGACAGCTCCACAGCATGACTCCCATCATATCGTGCTTTCCCCTGCTGTCCATAGAGTGGATGTTCAATGAACTTTTTTAGAATTTGCTCCCTGTAAGAAGAAAACCGCCCTAAGGCATAATACAAAATAAATCTACTAACCTCTCTCATCCACCATTAAGTAAAGTCAGCAAAACTAATGATACAGTTTGTGTATGTAATAATATATAAACAGGCTGCATTACAACATTCAGCTATGCTGTTAGGTGGTCAGTAGACTTGCGCAAGGTGAAAAAAAATTAAGTTCAGCTGAATTGATTTGATTGAGGGGAATAAAGAACCCAAATAACTAATGATAGAACAGGTTGCCACCAAAACTGATCTTTCTTAAAATTGAGACATATATATTCACAAGTTCAGCACACTCACTCATTAAACACCAACTTCAAAGCTCACAAATTGTAATAGGTTCTTTTTTTGTCTTTTTTTTTAAACACCTGACTTAAGCAAAAATAATGGGGTTTTAGTTAAGTACATGATCATACATTGCATCAGCGTGCCACAACGTCAATGTACCCTATTTTTGGGAGATCCTTCTCTAACAGCCTAATGCCTGATCTTATGAGATTATCCCACTTACTTAAGAAAGCCTTCCTCCTGGGATTTTCTGCAGTTCAAGTGTAAATAGGGCCCTGAAATGAGGGACTGGTGACAAGGAGGGGTTCAAAGCCACAGGAGTTGGCCTACTCCTAAATATATTTGCATATGAAACAAAGATGGCTGCCCTAACCTGAACATGCATACATTATATGGATGTTGCTGGGACCAATTAATACTACATACAAGATCCAGTGAACGTGCTCCACCCCCAAAACGTGCCATAATGACATCAACACGTCTGACGGGTTGCCATAGTGACGTGGGAAGCCACAACATCCCTATGTAAACAAAAGTGCTACTGTAATGTGCCGATATGATATATGGAAGAAAAAGTGATTGGTGCAAATATGGAAGCTACTAAAGTATATATACTATGGCAACCTGTCAGAAGTGTTTACATGAACACGGCATGTTTGGGGGTGGAGCACCTTCATGCATGCGCAGTACACTGGGCAGGACGCCGACGGTTACAAGCCACAGCTGGGGTAAATTCACTTGTCATTTACTTACACATATATATTGAATGCATTTATGTTTCTGTTATATGTTGTTCTTTGATCCTGAAGAAAGTCCCAGAGGTGGAAAGGTAGCCTCACCCTTTCATGTTTGCCAGCTCATTAATGTTATATTGTTGGTCTGGTCCTCTTATCCTGAGTTCCCTGTATCCAGAGGCCTGTCCTGCCTTTCCTATATCCAGATGCCCTTCTGCTACATTCAGTTATCTGGGTTTTTATTTTATTTAACTGCTTTCCTTAAATATCAATACACTTGTTTTTGTGCCTTTATTTGTGTGTATATTAGTTTCTTTGCATTCTGGGTTCCACCTTATAGAGATTGCTGCACTGGTCAGCACCCCTTCCCGACCAAACCCATGACAATTACAGTATGCCAGAGGCGGTGAGGTATGTCAAGGTGTTGTCTACCGGGCTTGGTATCAAGAGATCCTTGAAATTTCCACTTCTTAATAAGTGATTGAACAGTACTGACTGGCATTTCAAGGCTTTGGATACCTTTTTATATATTTTTCCATCTTTTCAAAGGTTCTTTACCTTTCTATGCGGGTCTTTTGAAAGTTCTTTTCTGCTCCCCATGGCTCAGTATCTAGGCTCCTCAGTGCATCCACGTGAGAGCTAACAAACTAATTGATTATACACAGACACTAATTGCAATTTAAAAAGCCACAGGTGTGTGACATTAACCTTTAATTGCCATTTTAACCTGTGTATCACTTTGTGTGTCTGTAACAAGGCCAAACATTCAAGGGTATGTAAACTTTTGATCAGGACCATTTGGATTAAATCTGTTATCATTATGATTTAAAAAAGAGCCAAACAACTATGTGATAATAAATGGCTTCATATGATCACTATTCTTCAATAAAATACATTTTTTTGCATGATCAGTCATATTTTTAAAATCAATGCCAACATTTTTACAATTTCTTCCAGGGTATGCAAACTTTTGAGCACAACTGTATATGCATATATATATGTGGAATTATGAGGCAAAAATTAGCTCATTTGCATACGCCTACCCAGAATCCTTTGCAGTAGTGAGAGCACTGTTAAAGTGAGATTTCTGTGGGAAAAAGAAGTCTTATGGCTTGACTGGTATGTGTATTTGTGTTTAGCAATGTATTAACTGTATATAAAAAAATTGATTTTCTCACCCCTCCTGGGTGGTATGTTTATTCCTCATTCTCGGGTCCTCTACCAGAGACCTGGGAGTTTGAGGGTTCTCACAGTATCTTAGCTATTCCTAGAACTGCACTCTTCTGGAAAGCGATCTCAGATGTCCCACCTGGAATCTGTTGAAGCCACTCCCCCAACCTGAGTGCTCCTATCACAACTGGGGCTACTACTGCCTTCACTTTCCACATCCTTTCTAGTTCTTCTTTCAGTCCTTGGTATTTGTCCACCTTCTCATGTTCCTTCTTCCTGATGTTATAGTCACTGGGTATTGCCACATCCACCACGACTGCAGTCTTTCGTTCCTTGTCTACCACCACGATGTCTGGATGGTTGGCCAGCACTTGCTTGTTTGTCTGGATCTTAAAGTCCCACAGGATCTTACCCCTGTCATTCTCAACTACCCTTTGTGGTATCTCCCATCTGGACTTAGGCAGGTCCAATCCATATTCTGTGCAGATGTTTTGGTACACAATACCAGCAACTTGGTTGTGTCTCTCCATCTATGCTGTTCCTGCTAACATCTTGCATCCGGCTACTAGGTGCTGGACTGTCTCAGAGGCCTCTTTGCACAGTCTGCACCTTCGGTCTTGCCTGGTGTGATAGACTCCATCTTCTATTGATCTGGTGCTGAGTGCCTGCTCCTGTGCTGCTAGGATTAGTGCCTCAGTGCGGTCTTTCAGTCCTGCCTTTTCCAATCACTGGTAGGATTTTGTCATGTGAGCCACATCCACTATCTGCCGGTGGTACACCCCATAGAGAGGTTTGTCTTGCCAAGGAACCTCCTCTTATTTTGCATCCTCGATCTGTGGAAGTCTTTAGCATTCCCTTAGCAGTTCATCTTTGGGAGCCATCTGCGTGATGTACTTGTGGATGCTCTGTGTTTCATCCAGGACTGTGGCCTTGACACTCATCAGGCCCCGACCTCCTTCCTTCCGGCAGGTGTACAGTCTCTGGGTGCTGAATTTTGGGTGGAATCCTCCATTCATAGTGAGAAGTTTCCTGGTCTTAACATCCATGGTGACCAGTTCTTCTCTTGGCCAGGCTATTATTCCAGCTGGGTACCTGATGACTGGTAGTGCATATGTGTTTATGGCTTGGATCTTGTTCTTGCCATTGAGCTGGGACTTCAGGACCTGTCTGACTCTTTGGAGGTACTTGGATGTTGCTATCCTCCTTGCCTCTACCTCATGGTTGCCATGCGTTTTTGATACCCCTAGGTACTTGTAGCTGTTCTCTACATCTTCTATTTGGCCTTCTGGAACTTAAACTCCTTCTGTCCTGATAATCTTCCCTCTTTTTACTATCATCTGCCTGCACTTCTTTAGTCCGAACAACATTCCGATGTCCTTGCTGTATATCCTAGTTAGGTGGATCAGTGAGTCAATGTCTTGCTCATTCTTGGCATACAGCTTGATGTCATTCACGTAGAGTAGGTGGCTGGTGGTAGCTCCTCTCTTGAGTCTGTATCTGTATCCACTCTTCTTGATGATCTATATATTTAAAATCTCAAGTATAACATGTCAGGCCTTAAAAGGTACTCACCACTGCAATCCTGGAGGGTTCATGGCACCATTATTAGGGGTTAATTTATACTTACCAGAGCTAGTAAGGATGCCATTGCTATTTGCAAATGGAAAAATCGAGCCACTAGCTATTGTCAAGTAAAAATGTATCCATCCATAAATATAGCATTTTATTTTGAGTATACTGGGAAAAAAACTACATTTTGTTTCGTTACCATTGAAAACTACAGTTTAATCTCCTATTCAGCAAGTTTATAACCCCTATTAAGCCTGCAGGATGAAGGATACTGTAAAGAGTGCCTTTTATTTTAGTGAAAAATACTATTATTTACCTTACTAGCTGTGTTTGAACATTTCTATGATGTAATTTATCTATGCGTTACTGTAAGAAGGTTTTACATGCTGTAGAATAGTCACACAAAGACCACAAAGAGACCGATTAAATGCTGACCTTCCTTTGCACTGGGATGTTGCCTCTGGTCAGAACACCTGTCGCAGGTCCATGTGAGTTGGAGAAGGACCAGAGGCAAAATGAGGCAGTCTGTTCAGAAAAAGGTCCAATAACAATCCAAAGGTCAAAAACCAAGAGAGAATCATCAAACAGGACCACGAAGGTCAACACAGGCGATAAATCAGAAATAAGCTTGACAAGGTCCAGAGATCAGACCAATGCAACAGAGAATAGTCTGCAAGTCAAGGCAAGCTTGAATTGCTGATTCAACAAGAAAGAGAAGCTTGAACACCTTAAAAATAATGTAAGTGCAAATATTGCAGAGCAGGATATTCTACTGAAATGGTGATAAAACCATACATATGAAAATGCCAAATAGTGTGCATGACTATTGGTGCATATATATGCTATCATTGTTTATGAAGAATAAGTATATTAAGTTTATCTCCACACTTTATCTAGCAGAGCAGATATCTTTATAGTTCTGTACTTCTTTGAATGTTGTCCACTTTATTAAAGACTCCAGTTTGATACTTTGCCTAACTTTAAGATAATTTGTAAATAAATATATATATTTATTTATTAACTGTTTTTTTTTTTAACTAGCTTATTGACTCCTCTGTTTATTTACTTTTTATGGCTATTCTCAGCCACCCTGCACCTTTCACTTTCAGGCACATAATCTGCTATTTATGACACCCCACTCACCTCCCCTCCTTCCCCTTCTCTAACATCCATTGTTTTAAGTGATAAACTCTATCAGATTGATCAGTATTGCTTCAGATCTGAGGAAGAGAGGAAAACTCTCAAAAGTTTGTCTTTGAAATATTATGTTGGTCCAATAAAAAACTGCAATACTCTGGTATTTTAGCATCTTGTCTACTGGACTAATACGATCTATATTATATATTATATATATAATATGGTCAGGTCACGTTCTTCTTTTGTCATTACATTAAATGTGACAGACCTTTTGTAGAATTAAACCAATCTTAATTGTTTGAAATAATCCAAAGTGAAACCACTCTGAAAATATCCAAATTAAATTTAAAAAAAAAAAAGTGGCAGAGTTGCATAAATCCATCCTGACTTAGACAGACTTATTGACTTAGAACATGTTGGTGGCAATTCTTTATTAAATTTAAAGGGACACTGCAGTCACCAGAACCACTCCAGCTTAATGTAGTGGTTCTGGTGTCTATATCCTGACCCTGCAGTCTTTTAATGTAAATATGCTGCCTTTTCAGAGAAATGGCAGTGTTAACATTGCTGGCTAGTTACACCCCTAGTTGCAGTCACTCACACGGCCAGCAGAGCTGCTTCCTAGCCAAGTGCTTTACGGTGGCACGCTGTGCATGGAGGCTTTGAATGTTCCCCATAGAAATGCTTTGATTCAAAGCATCTCTATGAAGAGGTGCTGAATGGGGCCGTGTGGCTTTTTGCAGCAAATGCTCAAAAGCCTTGTAATGCTTTCTTATGGCAAAAAATTGGATTGGCTGAAATGATCAAGATTGATGATCTTAACCTTGGAGGTGGAGCCAGGCAGGGCCAGCCATGGCCACATCAGGTTTATAGTGTCAGGAATACATGAAAAAAAAGAGGACAAGCTAAAGTGCTTCAGGTATATGGAGTGTTACTTTAAATATGCGTTATTTATTTATTATTCACATCAACTCAAATTAAAGAAATCCTAAAAATTCCTATGATCACTATATTTTATTTCTAGCCATTTGGGGGAACTAGAATATTTGGTAGAGTACTTATTGTTGTTGCATGAACTGATTAAATTCTGCTTGGAACAGCAAGCAGGTCATGTGTGATGAAGGTCATTCATTATGGGTGTAGAAAACCATACAGCTTGATCAGTCCGTATAAACAAAAAGGACACAAGATTTACAACAGAGGAAGTGGACAAATGATTATTTTCTTCCTGCGTGTGAGAAATTGCCTCTCTTTTCGCAAACCTAGAGTAATTATAGATTTAACGGAAATTACCAGTAAAAGCCTTACTCTAAGCACAGGTAGGTTTTAGTGATACTCATTTATTTATGTACCTAGTAATGTAGCTATGTATCAAATGTCGAGTGCTTCAGTGTATACCTTTACACAACAACTAAATCAACAATTCTACATCTGCCCTTGGTATGTTAACCTGTAAAATTGGGTGCATATTTCTCTTACTTATCTTTATTGCTGCATGTCCCTCTGTGATGCAATCAAGGACCACTGGGCTAATAGGAGAGAAGAGGCACATTGACATAACATCTTATAAATGGAAAGTAAGCAGTGAGCCACTTCTGCAATGCTTAATTAATTGATGTTGAAACTTTTTATAATATTAAGACTTTAACCCATTAGAAAGATTCTATCTAATAAAATGCTGATCGTGGCAACATACTAGGGGTTCATACAGTGGTGTATTTTGGTTTTGTGCTGCCCTAGGCATGACTAAACCGGGGCACCCCCCTAATCTAAATTTGCCCCACCCCAACGGTCAAGGCCGCACCTCTTCCAGATTAAGAACCCACCCCATCCTTTCCTACTCCTTTTAAAGGGATACTATAGTGCCAGGAAAACAAATCTGTCCCTCGCCGCTGGATCAGGCTCCTCCTCTGCGCTTGCATTAGGCTTCCCATAGGGGATTAAGCAGAAGCTGGATGTCCTCATGCACACGGATGTCGAGCATCAGTTAGGTGTCTACCAGACAGGTGTCTACCAGACAGCCACTGGAAGTCCCTCTAATGGCTGTCTGGTAGACAGCCACTAGATATGGAGATAACCACTCAAGGTAATTATTGCAGTTTCTGAGAAACTGCAATAATTACACTTGCAAGGTTAAGCGGACTGGGACACTGCACCCAGACCACTTCAATAATCTGAAGTGAGTAAAGTATTTAAACAAGAGAGTGCAATAAAGATAGTATAAGTACAATAATGCAAAAATAAAATCACAATGAGATAAAATCTGATAACAGCTGCTTAAACACCAACAGAATCTCCCAGATTCTGAATAAAAGATAAAATGGAACACAAAAAGTGTAAGCGCTTAGTTAATATGTCCCAGTTTACGTGTAATAAAATATAAAAATATATAAAAACTTTGTTCAAGAGTTCTGGTGTTAGGTATCAGGGGTGAATGGTATTAACTGTAATGCTCGGTTTGCATCAGTATCCATCTCCTAATTTTTGTTATCTCGTCTGTATCCAGTATGTAATATTGTATCCACCTTAAAAATAATAGAGAAATGGAAACCTAGCATGATACAGTTTATTTGTTAAGAACTCCCTTAAAAACCCCTACATGAAAACTCTTACGAGAGAATATGGTGGTCATCTCCAAGTACTACTGAAAACTATGAATACACATATATATATATATATATATATATAAGATGTTTATTTTCTAAGGAGGCGATGTATAATTGATTCAATGGAATGGAACACTCAGAAAGATATCAGTGTTAGCTCAAAAAGCTAAACATATATTTTTATAGATATACACATTCCCTATAGATACCCACACCTTTAACTAAAACCTCTTAGATGCCATTCTTTTCGATGCTAAACTATATGAGATTTTTGAAGGACCAATAAGGTGGTTTTGCATGAAGTATGGCACTTGGGTATCTCAGACACAATAGGTAAAACCAATATATCTATGAGTTTATAACTTAATCTATCCTGTTATATATGTTAAACATTAGCCCTTTTTTAAAATTTATTTTTATATATTAGTATGTTAAACTGTATGAAATGTTAGTTATTCTGATGTCAGACACTGTGTATATTCCTCCTTTTAAACATGCTTATCAGCTATGCAAAAAATTAGAAAGATACATGGGAAATCTGACCACACTTTGAAAAGTCTAACCGAGTATAGACTTCATTCCAGAGGGAGCAGCGTTTGGCGTTCTTCAGAGGGATAAGCCATCTCACCCGGCTCAAGTGCACTGAGCAGATCTCAGGTAACCCTGAACTGTTTCCTGCATATTGTGCCGTACTTGGAGGCAAGCATCACCATATTCTCTTGTAAGAGTTTTCATATGGGGAATCTTAAGGGAGTTTTTAACAAATAAACTGTATCACGCTATGCTTCCATCTCTCTATTATTTTTAAGGTGGATACAATATTACATATTGGATACAGGAGTGATAATGCCAATTAGGAGCTGGATACTGATGCAAACCGAGCATTACAGTTAATACCATTCCCCCTGATACCTAACACCAGGACTATTGGACAAAGTTTGAAATTTTTTTATTTTTTTTTGTTACACTTAAACATTGGTCTGGGACATATTAAATAGAGCTTACACTTTTTGTGTTCCAATAAGCTGAAGTGGTCTGGGTGCCTGTAGTGTCCATTTAAGCACACACTCTGACAGACACACACATTCACTGACAGATACACACTGACAGTCACACACACTCTCAATGACAAACACACAGACGTCACTGACAGACACAGACTCACTGATTTGACACACACACATTCACTGACACTCATTCATTGACAGACATTCACACTGACAGACACACACAATGACAGACACACACACTGACACACATACACTGACAGACAGTCAATGACAGTCACACACTGATAGTCACACACACTTAATAACAAACAGACTCTCGCAGACACACACACACATACACTCACAGACTCACAGATACACTCACAGACTCACACATACACTCATACACACATACAGTCATACACTCACAGACACACACATATACTCGTGCACACATACACACATACATACACTCACAGACAAACACATACATATACACACTCATAGACACACACACACACACACACTCACACACACACACTCACACACACACACACACACTCACACACACACTCAAAGACACACACTCACTCACAGACACACAAATATACACACACACACTCACTCACTCACAGACACACACACACATACACACACTCAGACACACACACTCACAAATTATTAATATTATTATAATTTAACATTTTCCATCCAGCCTTCCTACCTGAAGAGCTGGCATTAGTCTGTTGTTGAGGTCCAGTGGGGCTGCTGTAAGGCAAGCGGCTGTTTTAGCATCAGAGGCAGTGAGGGAGCTGTGATCTTTCTGTTCTGCTCCCTCGCACCTCGTGGGCCGTCTACTGATGCCGGGAAACGGGAACGACGTCATACTCAGCAAACAGCGTGCGAGGGAGCAGAGCAGGAAGATCACAGCTCCCTCGCCGCCTCTGATGCTAACACAGCCACCTGCCAGAGGGTCCATAAGGTGGCCAGCTCTTGGGTACCCCATGTCAAGGGGAACACCGGAGACATCCAAGTGGCCATTAGGGGGCGGCCTTTTTTGCCGCCCACTGGTTAGTACTGCATAAGGTAACTGCCTTGTTTGCCTTGGGCTAAATACAGCACTGGGTTCATAGGCATTCATATTAAAACGGTGATTTTCTGCTATAACATAATGGTAAGGAAGTCGATAATGGAAAGCTAAGGCATCTTTAAATTATTGTAATGTCTAATGATGTCAGCTACTTATTGTGTGACCTTGAGAATCGGTCCATTCATCCTCAGACCCTAAAGCAAATAAGCTGCAGTTTGAAGTTATGCTTGTATCATAAAAAATAATACTTTTTGCTGAACTATACTGTTTTTACTATGGCACTGGTGTTATTTATATTGCGTACATAAAGAAAACTAGAAAAAATAATACTTGTTGAAATAACACATCAACATTCAATTTCCATAACAGTAGGAGATTAGAAGGGTGACTTTAACCACATCAAGGGTTTTAGACATCATTCCTTAAACACACAGAAGATGGGGGAGCCCAGTTCCAGGGTAGCGGTGAATAGAGTAGTGTGGATTTCTTAATTTAATTTTAGTTTTCATACCCCACAAACTAATACATGTGACAGAGTTTTACTTGGTTGTTGCAGTTACTGTAACAGCCACAGGTGTGTTTAAAGGAACACTATAGGGTCAGGAACACAAACATGTATTCCTGACCCTATAGTGTTAAATCCACCGTATTGCCCCCGTGTGCATCAAATAGCTCAGCAAAGTTATGTAACAGAGCATGTGATCATTTTAATCTAAATGGTGTTCTCAATGTTTTTGGAACTGAGTAAAAAAGTGAATGCGAGATGTCTCATCCCTTTAAGGACATAATGTAACTCTTTGCTTTAGTCCAAATCTGGTCTATGGCATAATGACATCAAGAAACATTTGGTAGTTCCACCCAGCCTCACTGCTATTAAGTATATATTAATTATATAATATGATTTGATTTACTTTACAATGCTATTCTGGACACTGTTAACTTTGTCCACGCCTCTTTTTTAGTTAAAAAACCTGAACAATAGGAATAAGTTTACCAGGAACCCAACACCATGGGAACTTTTCCTCGAATCTTTCCATGCCCGATCTGTTGTCACACTGCATCACATTATCCCTCTCTGATGACCAATCAAATGCTTCTCAAAGAGAAGCATTTGATTGTACCAATCTCCAGGCTCAGAGCATATCCTCATGCTCTGAGCTCAGGAGGAGAGGGAGTGTGTGGTTGGTAAGGAGTGGGATTTACAAATACAAATGAATGTAGGGAGCTGTGAAGAGTTGAGAGGGAACATAGGAGGGAGAGCGGAAACATATAACATCCTCTTGCAGGTATGCTGGAAAAGCTGCCTCTAAGGGTAGACGCGGATTATGTCTTTCACCAGCACTCAATGCTTGTTGACATCAGACATGACAGTATTAACGTTAGTCACGTGTGCCAGGGGTGCAACAAGCCTGGGGCACAAAAGTGCAGATATCTCTGTATGTGCAGTGTTTCAAGCAGAAGCTCTGTGTGAAGGTAGTCACCCTGCACATACAGATTGCCTACTCCATGACCACTTCCATGAACATATGTAATCACGAAGGCTGGCGTAACCTTTTTAAAGAACATAGTGTTAGCATGGGCGAAGCCATTATTGGTCTTTTATAGGTTAAACAAGTTTCAAAATTGTCCACATCTTAGTTTACTATTAAAAATAACATAGAAACCTCTGAGAAGTGTTACTAATGTTAACATAATGCATTTTTTTTTTTTTAAACTCCGCTTTAAGCAAAGACATAAATTTAAAAAAATCTCTCAAACAGAAGCAGTTTGTGTCTTCTGAGATGTTATACTGTACTGTATAAAGCATCATTTGCATTTTCTGTATTTGTCTTTGGACTAATACTAAAGACATAGAACATATAATACTTAGTATTCTAGGAGACCAGGAATATGCCTCCCTTGAGCAGACTTAATTAATACTCAGTTATTAATTAGCTTCAAACAGTTGGTTCCTGACTCTAAGCAAGTCAGCCTGATATTTTTCACACTTTTGAACCATTACCATACTGAGCTGAATTCATCAGAATAATCTGATTTCATAGATACATTTTAAAAAGCTCACTAACTTTGATAACCACACGAAGCAGATCTGCATATTTGTGATAAAAAATAGTTTTTGTATTTTTATCGTATCTTTGTTTGGTATATATGTTCTTGGTCTGCCTCCAATAAAAAATAGCAAAACTGTAATTAAAGGGCAGTTTAAAAAAATATATATGGTGCTAAATATTTTGTTGTTGTGGGTATATCAGATGTAAATCAATCACCGACTGAAATAAATGACATTGACGCCATAATGGCATAACATGTATGTTTTTAAAAGGGTACAAAGATAAGCATTTTGTATCTTGATAATATATGACAATCATAAAAAATATAAATATGAAAAGATAGTTCTTAAAGGGGAACTGGTATGATTGTTTATTATTATTAATTGAATAATACATTATATGTATTATAGCCTCTGTGTATTTTATAGTTAAGCATATATATCATATTATTACCTGAACCTGTAACTCGCAGGCGCTGCCATCTTCTCCCGGCAGGTCCTCTTCACTTCCTGGCACTGCAGAAGTCAATGCTGAACTCTTGTGCATTTGTGAGGGTACAGCATTGGGGTTTATGACCTCAGGATCCTCCAGAGATAAAGGCAATTCCCTGCAGCCATTACTGGTGACAGCTGAGGGGATTGACACTTCTAGAAGTTGTAGTTCCACTTCCACCCAATGTCTACAAGTGTCTCAGTATATCTCTCGATGGAGTTTGATTTCAGTGAGATTCCGCACACTCAATAAGTATTTTATAAAGATTTCATCTTTAAAATACAAATTTTTCATGGTGGGAGGGGGGAGGCAACAGTGTCGCTTTAAACAATAAAAAGATATAAAGGTACTCCTCACTTACCGACCGGGTTCCGTTCCTACTACCCGGTCATAGAACGAATTGGTCGGTAAGTGAGGAGTTAAGGGATTCCTTGCTCTGGTGCGCTTGTCTATGTTCGGGGAAACTTCCCCGAACATAGACGAACACACCAGAGCAGGGAATCCCTCTAATCTATGTTTGGGCAAATTTCAACGAACATAGATTAAAGGGATTCCCTGCTCTGTTGCATTCGTCTATGTCCGGGAAATGTACCTGAACATAGACGAACGCAGCAGATCAGGGAATCCCTCTAATTCACACGACGGCTTGCACTTACCACCTCGCGAGAGAGCTGGTCGTAAGTGCGAGCCATCGTAAAAAAGGTAGGTTGCTAAACAAGGACCACGTGTAATAGGATCTACAGAGAAACCAAAGGCAGACTATTTGAATTTCATGTGAGCCACTTATTATTGACTAAAACCTAAAAACTTCCTGTCTCTGCGTAAATTTGGAGTAAGTTTTTTTTGTTCAGGATCACTGATGATATTTATGAATATTTTTTGTTTCACATTAATAAACGGTATGGTACTGTGAAAGATCACAGACACTATTTATGGTGTATGACAGCACTTTATAAGACCTGCCAGATGAGGTCAAAGATCAACTCTGATCTAGAAGTCAGGACCAGGCAATATATGTGTATGGAAAGGTTACTAGCCACCTGGACACTAGCTAAGGAGTGATCCCCTAGGTGATTTTAGAATTCCTGCAGATTGGTTCTCTGTCCAGCCCTTTGCAAATCCAGTTTGGAACCTTGGAACAAGATGGCAACTTTCCTTTTCTATAGATATGTTAATATTTTTGCCAAATGCCCCATGATCCATTGATCAGATAAATGTCAAGGAGTCCCAAAGACTGCTAAAAGTAATTTGGTAATAAAAGGGTTAATAACAAATTCCTTTCAATCCATGCCCGAACAAATCAATCCGTCTGGGATTTACATTTGTACAGTAGTATTATTTACTGAAACAAATATTTCCAGAAGTCTATGGAACTCCTATTGATATTGATATTTATTGCTAATCCTGCTATAATTATATGTAGTAGCTCTTGCCATTTAAAATAGTTCGCCATCCCTCTAATAAATTCAATTAGTTATCTGGTATATTCTTTAAACTGTAAACTGTAAACTCTTCTGGAACTTAAAGGGTTAAATATGAGATGTTTTGGAAAGGAAATATTAGTGCCGGTGTTATGATTTCCTCTAATGTTTTCTGATCTGAAATATGTTCCTATAAAAATATTTTGTGTTTAAATTATATGTATGCCATTAGAAAATAAATGTAGTTAAATTGTCTTTAAAATATGCGTAGTTTGTTATTTTTCCTGCTACTATGCTTTTTTTGCTATTACATTATAAATATTATTTAAAATAAGCAAAATATGGTTATAGGAGCAGCAATCATACTATTATCTCAAGTGAGAAATAAATAATTTTCGGAGCTGAATTTTATTACCTGTGATAAATTTATAACTGTTTTTTTTTTTTATCTTCAAATATTCTTTTATAGGCTATGGGGGAGTTTGGGTATAAAACCAGTGAAAAAAAAGGAACTCAGGTAGGAGAAGTCAGCCTTTAATCTCTTGTAAGAAAACGTTGCTTGTGAAGTGTTGTTTAAACAGATTTAAGTGATATTAGCTTTTCTCACTTTTAGACTACTTAGAAGCTATTTTATCAGAAAGGCTTCTGCACACAAGGTCTTCTGGAAAAATTATGTGGCTGATCCACCAGCCTTATTTAGATAATTTTTCGAATGTTAGAAAACCACAGCTACATTAATCAGAAAGATGTTGAAGGGAATAATTATTATATATTGTTTAGTTAGGAGAATAATTTTGGTTTAACAATGCCATATTTCATTTGATCTTAAAGAATACTATAGCATTAGGAATACAAATGTGTATTCCTAAAACTACGGTGCCCTACTTGCAAATTAGTTTTACCCTTTCTCCCCTCCTCTTTTTTAGTAAAAACCTGAAAAAAGGTTTTTACTTATCTTTTCTCCAGCACAGAGACTCCTTCAGCACTCCTTATCCTGCAACTGTCATCTGACTCTCGAGCTGATGGCGAATCCATTGGAAATGGATGCACATGCGCGGTGAGCACAGTGCGCGCATCCAAATGCTTCTGATAGGTAAGTGTTGAATTCAGTGCTTTCCTATGGGGTGAGGAAGCACATCTAGTAGCTGTCTGGCTCCCATTGCCAGTGGCCAAATTGTTCTTCAAATGATTAATTCACTTGCAAGATGCATTTAAAAGCTTGGCAGCAAAATAGTGAATTTTAAATACTGACCATGGCCTGAGCAATAACAGAGTGTCACTATACTCATAAAAACAAAGCAGAGTTACAGTGTCATTAAGATTGGAACTGTTTATACTGTTGTCACTAGGATAAGGATAGTCAGACGGGAGATTAGGGTAAGATTAGTGTTTAGAGGAGATAAGAGTTTTAATCTGTTTTATTTGTATTTATAAAGCACCAACATGTTCTACAGCACAGTACAAAAAAGTAAATGCGACATACATGTAACAAGTAAGAAAACAAGGCTTTTGTACAAAAAAAGGCGATGAAGACGCTGCTCGAGTCTACTGTAGTAACTTTATCAAAAACAGTAAACTATGTATACAGCAGTCAAAAGCATAACATCTTATGCAGGCGATGAAACAGAAATCTACAGTACAAAACTATGTTTAAATGTAAACAGTGTTACTACATCAACTAGTGATTCCCTTTAAAGGAGTGCAGTGTATCTGTAGACAGAAAGGCTTCTGATAGTAAGCATGTATAATAGCTAAGCATGGGTAGTTTAAGTGGGGGTATGCTGTGGATGCCTCCTTCTCAATACTGCTCCTGTTGTGTATATAAATGGATAGTTTGGGCCGCTGCTGGGCAATTTCCTTCCTTCAATACAGAGGAAAACACACTGCCGTTTCTTAGCTCAATTTGTCATATTCACTGTTGTGTAGAACAATTTCTCTGCCAGTCACCCCCGCGCTGGATATCCCTGAAGGGCATTGGAGAAACGGACAGTGGTAGGCCATTTTAACTATTTTTACAAACTCTTTGGAACATGGCCATGTCTTTCTCAGCAAGGATTAATCTGTGAGTGTCTACAGTTCAAATTCGTTTATTTGGGTTCATACGGAGGAATGTGCCCGTGCACAAATATTTTTCTCCACTGTTTGTAATACCACGACAAAGATGTCAAAACACATCAGCCAGAGAGGATTGTGGGAGATAAGTAACAGTCAGGCTCAGATTAACTCCTTTGACACGAAGGAAGCCTGCAACATATTTTGTGTCCCTCCTATAAAAACCAGCAGGATTCGTTTGAAATGAATGCAGAAATGTTGAAGTGGAAATAATTTCCAATGATTGTATTTAATTGTACGTACCTTTTGTTATGCCTTTACCCATGGTGCCTTGCAACCATTAATGCTGAACGAATTGGTTTGGGTTAGAGAAAGAGCAGTATGTAATTAGATGCAGATAGAATTGAGGCAGGAATTCTTTCATCTTATAATCAAGTCTTAATTGCTAAGTAGTAGGTGTACAGTAGAGGTTAATCGCGGGATTTAGAGATCAGGGTTTCGAGAATCAGATTAAATGGAAGATCTGTTCTGGGGGAGATTGATAATAAAAGAGATTCATTTAAAATACAGCAGAAAAGGCTGAGAATGAGATATAGAGTGGACGGAGGGGGTTGAGCAGACTGACCAGGATAATTGAATTTATTTTACCTCTGGAGTCAGCATGCAAAGTATGCTGACGCCGGGTGTGTGTGCAATGCTTCTCTATGAGGATACAATAGTCATCATGTTTGGTGACTTCAGCAAAGCCCGATCAGGCTGCAATAGGGAGACAGCATTTCAGGTAGGTTTAAAGGTGATTTAAACTTTATTCCAAAAAAAGCGTGCCTATTAATCGAAAAGAATTACAGGTTACAAGATTAATTTAAAATACAAGAAGAAAAGCTGGACATAAGACAGAGTGTGGGCCTTGGGGTGGGGGCAGGGAGGGGCAGTAGGCTTGGGAATTCTTGAGTTGTGAACTCCTGTCCTGGGATGTGTCTAACATCTTTTAGGCTAGAATAATCATTAAAAGACATTCCAAGCACCATAACCACTATAGCATGCTGTAGTGATTATGGTCCCACACGTGCCTTTCTTATCTGCCATCTGCCAAGTGATGCTCTTCCTCCTCCACTACCTCAGCTAGAAGACGAAGCTCTATGTCTGAGCTAAGACCGGCAGTGCAGGGTTTAGCTCATTGGCTGAGACTAATCGGCTGATGTTCTCAGCCAATGAGCTAGCCCCGCACTGCATTGGTTAGCTCAGTGTGAACAGAGTCTCTGGCTCTCTGGTTCTCTGGTTCACGTAGTGGAGTGGGGAGCAGACCCCTGTTAAGAATTTAAAAAGTTCTAAAAATGGTTTGAGGCCTTATAATGTGGAACTTTGGAATTATGCCCACTACAGCGTGCTATAGTGTTTATGGCGCTTGGAGTGTTCCTTTAACTTTGCAGGCTGCAGCTAGGACAGATGGTGAAAAGCCAATCTACAAGAGTGTTAGTGATATAAAAAAAAAAAAGTTCTTCACTAACACACCACCTCTGCATTACAAGCCCATACTACCCTTCCTGTCCAAACTTGACAAGTACGATGGCAGAGGGTTGCAAACTTGTTTAGGCTTTCATTGAACAGAAGAAAATTAGACAAATGTTTAACCGAGTTTCTCAATGCCTCAATCCAGTAAACAGTATTGAAACATTTACTGGGTAGTGGTGTGCATTGGAGGTAAGTGTAAACTATACATACCTATGCAACACTTCCAGGTGTACACCAATACCAATGGCTTCTACACACAGCATGCTGGCACCAGACAGCCAATGGCAACCCCTGTCCTCCCCCATTGTGTCCTCTCTGACCTCCCTACTCCTCCGGTGAGGGGGAGTGACAACCAAGGAAGATCAGGCTGGGGCCCCAGGATGCAATGGAGATTCATTTTATTGTTTATTTTTTTTCTTGTTTTTTAAAACTTTGGGGGTGAAGGACAACCACATAAGGGTTACTCTAACCAAATCATTGTTTTATGGAGTAACCCTATAAGTGATAATTATGCTAAATTTTACAATTTCACAGATCTGTGGCATTCATTTATTTACTTACTTGTTTGTTTGTGTTAACAAAATAATGAAAAACCTTTTTAAATTGTTTAAAAAACAACAACCTGAAATGATGGACAGTAAAGTCTGAATTTACACATCTCCCTCTGGTAAATAGATTGAATTACTGTTTTTATACATATAAGGTAAATAAAATATAGAAAATTAATTTAAGGAATTAACCATTTTATCTCTTTCCATCAACAAAGGGGACGTTGTCGGTGAGTGAGGAGCGATTGGTACATTTGCAGAGTTGTGGGAGTAAAAGTGTGAGAGGACCAAACTGAAGATAATCTACAAACTGGGATGAATTGTTTTAGACACACAATAGACAGGCTGCTTTGAGCTGGGTTCATCAAACACTTAAAAATCAAATTGACACAGCTATACTGTTATACTGAGGGCCAGCTAAAGGAATCATATGTTATTTAGCTTGGTTCCGCCTCAGTCTCACATTGATGAACTATTATTATACCTTTGAGTTCATTGCCATTGGTAGGATTTCAATTTCCTTGATTGATTATTTAGCATCACCAATTCACAATGCCAGAAATGCATTTACAACATTTTTATACAAGACATACATGTACGAATGTTACTCTAATAACTAATTTATTATTCTTAGAAAAATAATTATAATCTCTACACATTAGTGCATAAAACATAGTACATAATAAAATCGTGTCAGCCTCTCAAAGCACTTGTTAGAGAGATTTGGATAATAAGCACTCTAGGCACAGTGAGTAAGGGTCCATTTCATATGAACTCATTAGACATAAAGCGGTTCTGTCACCCTACATCAAAAATTAGTATTTTATGAAATATTCAGATTGACTGTCAAATACAGGAGCTCCGCCATCAACTTTTGTCCAATCCCAGCTGTCACATGTGAAGACTGTGGGATTCAAGCATTGTTCTATGGAGGATCCTGCCATCTGTAGACTTCAGTGCTGTGATTTTGTGCATGCGCGGCTCCTCCTGGCAATCGAAGTACCAGGAACTGAAAAGAACCTGCGAGACAAAGATGGCGGTGGCCATCAGGGACAGCTTGAGATACATAAAATGATGCAAAAACACCTGAAGGTGACAGATCCGCTTTAAGGAGACCCTAAGATGCAAAGTTTAATAGATATTTTATATTAAATAAAATATAATTAGTCTTCTCTGCTGGTACTAATCATTCAGGAGTCCCACACAGCGTTTTTGTGAGTTCAGGGATCTCAGTATTCACAATTCTTGCAGGTTTTTTCAATAGATGTGATGGTACCAATGTCGCGTTTTGATGTTTTCACATTGACCATTTCACGGTTTCATTAAGAGCTGCATTGGATTAGAATGGAAAATGGTCTGAGACAGTCAGATTTACAAGTAAAACAAATCAAGCACATTTTATATGATCTTTCCTGCAGTCCACCAAATGCACAGCACTGCAGAATATATAGGCATTATAAAAGAAAAACAATCCCTTGCAACATTGTACTATCTAAGATTCCTTTTCTTATTGTGCATGTATGCATCTTTCGACAGTGTCCTCATGAACCTATTTTTCCTGTAACATTTTGTAGTTGTCTCATGTATTGTTAAATTTCCCCATTTAGAAATCTGTAAAACATAAGTTGACGCTATATAAATGGCAATAATATTAATAATTAATAATAAGATTCAAACCCTAATAGTAAAAAGGACAAAATAATCTCCAAAATAGAGTGGAAAAATAAGGGTTGAATTGGGTATATACAGGAATCACAACTCTCAATAATCTCAACTGGTTAGATAAGGCCCCATTAATATCTTAAAAAATGAACGTATGCATATTAGGATGATTAATCCATTTCTCCAGGTTTTTCGGATTAATCATCCTAATATGTATACGATAATATTCAAACCTTGCCCATCCATGGAACTGCAGTTCTAGGTCACCATGAAAACTTGTGTTGACCTTGTTTATGGCTGTAACAGTATTGATTTTGTACAATGATGCCGTGTCTCCCTGAATCAGCAGCTTAAGTGATAAGGCTAGACGTAGCCATGGCAGATTTGTGTAGGGCGACCTCTGAGGTCATATTTTAAAAATAGGGCTGTCTGAGTATTTCCCTTAAAATGTGTGCTTTGGAGGTCGTCTGCTGTTTGGGTGGATCTCGCAAATCATTGGACGTTCTCTTCTCCATCTGGATCCAAGACTGCATATAATGACTTTCCTTGTGCCTCACCTAGACAGATGAATGGCTGTCTGGGTAACCTTAGTACTCCTACATCTGGTAAGTACACAGTGCCTTTGGAATGACTGTCCTAGTGTTAACATTAACCAGCACGCAGTGCCTATGTCAGGCAATGGCTGCTAGAAGCCCATGCCTAGAGGTCCTGGACAATCAGCCATCATCTAAAAGTCAACATTAGAGCCATTTTTCACTATATATAAATATATATATATATATATAACTCCATGGTTGTGCGATCACAAGCATGCCATTAAAATCAGCTGTTTTGCTGTTACAGAATGAGACGGCTTTAGAAAGTGATGTTTTCTTCCTCCTTTCATGGATTTTTGCTTATTTATTCATTCAGATAACAAGTCGAGGGGGCATTTAACATCATGTGCATGGGAGCATATCGGTGGTAAATTAGGGCCTGGAATACATATAAGGAGGGTGGCTTGCTGCTGTGTGCAACAACCTTCCACTTGAACTCCATGTAATATGCATATTCCACGCATGGCAACATCAGACCACATTATATCCTGATATGCCTCAAGCTAGAATCATCAGAGGAGGCAAGAGATTTAAAAGCCATGCACCCAGCACTCTTTATGCAGCTCTAGCTAATGGAATATAAGGATTAATATAACAGCCAGTTTCTCGTTCTTATCATGTGTTTATCATATTCCAACCTTTCTAGCAGCAATGTACAAGGTGGGACTGATAAATCCCCATATGACAGACCTAGTCCACTCTTAGATTTGAGGATGTGGGCCGCTGCCTGGGGTTGCATACTTAAGATAGGACGGGGCACCTTACTGTGTTATTATAATTTAATAGGTAACGCTATTAATTTATGGATTTCTCTGTGTCCAGAAGGCCATCACGCTCCCTTAGATGTGATCAGTAGTCAGTTTAAAATTATGCAAGACTGGATGGGTGGCTCAGGACTCATCACCGGACAGTGTGATATCACATCATTTGCATAAGGATGTTTCAGGGAGTGGGAAGCTCCAGTATAAGTCTTGCATGGAGTACCATGCAAGACATTGGTCTGGCTATTCACAAAACTGAAAATAAAATGTTAATGTTACGGGGATTGCAAGAACACATTTTTAGGCCAAAATAGCCAACTTGGAACTACAAGTGTATTTTAACCTGTGCAATTCCCTTTCTAGAGTGTAACCAAGTTGTATGTTTGGATACATTTTATTTAAATAATACTTTGGATTCTGATAGAGCTTGTAACACATCCTTTTAAGGCATGGAATCATTTTTTCCCCTAAAGCAGTCTTAAAAACATTTTTGACTATAGAGAAGACATGTAGTAGTTGGAGAGAAGATATTTTTATTGGTTTTATGAATCGCAGAAACTATGATTGACCTGGCTGTTTTTGTGTTTGGGAAAATGTAGCTTCATTTTATTATACAGTAGCAAGTTATAAAATGTAAGAGTCCCGAATTTAGACTCTTGTCGCCTTGTCCTACTTTTATTCTCTGGTATCATGAACATATCATTGGACAGCACACCAGGCTGACACACCCCTTTTTTGGGCTGGACCACCCCTTTTCTAAAGAGTCTTGCTACCATCACATTGAGATAACACCCCGTCTTAACCCACCCAATGTCTTAATCTACATTCATCCATCCCAAATGAAAAGTGTGATAATACTTACTAAACAAATTATATATTTCTCTCTTTAAAATATATATATTTTTAAATGATCACTGGTCTTTAATTTACTCTACTGCCACCTCTAACCAACATACTGCTATAAGGACTGTGACGACTAATAACTGTAATATTATATCAACGTAGTTTGACTCCACCTCGTTTTAAAGTCTAGTGCGTTTTAATAATTTGTATAATGTTAAAATATCTTATGTACTCTGTGATTATATTATCAATTTACTCACTAATAATGCTGCCGTTACTAATATATATATATATATATATATATATATAAAGCTTCCTAAATATGAGTATCATCTAAGAAATGTTAAAGAAATAAAAAAATTATCAGTTTGCGTTCATATTTGTTCTCTCTTCAATTTGCTGCAGAGCAGTTTATTCGGTGTGTACTGCAGTGCAGTCTGAAGTTGGGATTTATTTACTAAACTGTGATGTGTAGTGAATTAATAAAAATCACATTACAAAATGTAGGCATCAATTGCTGATTTGGAATCTGAATGTTGCAATTCCATTTTAAACAACGGTTTTGCAGCAAAATTAGAAATTTAGTTTTATATCAAATAAAAATGGTTTCAATTTAATCTCTTAACTCGCTTGACCATTTTATGTTTTTGCCGTCTTGAAATAAAATCTGTAATGTGATATCTAAAATCCATTTGGACAAAATCTACTGTTAAAAAAAAACTAAACGGATTAAAATATGCTAAGTGTATTTGTTCTAGGTATTCTCTTCTTTTGTCTATGCCTTTGTTGCCTGTGTTTGATACTTGATCATATCCCATCATCTATACATCTTATTGCATTATGGGTCACTGTTAGTTTCAGTAGTCAGCTAAAGCGTAAGACCCAAGGGATATTAAAATCCAAGGACTCACCATTTATCCCATGTTCTCTACAGTACTTATAATAATACCCAATTTATAATCTGTCAACCTGCCACCCAACCCGTGTTTTATGGTAATAAGGGCTGTCTTATTGGCTCAGGGTCAGCCTGTGACCAGGTCAGTCCTGTCCCGAGGCCAGCCTGGGGTCATAAGATCAGAGGTCAGGGAAAGAGTAGTTTCTCTGTATAGATTTTTCAGAACGCCTATGATGGTGTAGGAGTTCAAATAGTACTGCCTGTAGCAATAGCTACTTTTTGGAAGACTTTCCTGTATCTTTGTGGCCACAAGCTGTACCAACACTTTGTGTGCAGCAGATGCACTAAAACGGCCTTGTAGTCTTCTTGCGTTGCGAAATTATGGTTCGTATTAATCCCTGCTATCATCCGTAGCCCAGAGTTTTCAGAGAATTCAGCCACATTCCTTACCCCCTAGCGAGGAATTATGTGGGACTTGGCAAAAATAATAAATAATAATTAAAAAAGAATTGTGTACTTTTTCAAAACACCACTAAACATTATTCAACAAAGAAAATAGGCTTTGTTTTTCCCATTTACAATGGAACATGACAAGCTGTAAATTGTGGAGAATTGAGAAGGTAATTGCAAACTGTAGGCCAAAATAGTTGAATAGGTCAACACAATATTGAATTTTTTTTTCTTCATATTATATCTTCAATTCTGCAATACTTTCATAATTCTCCAATTTTCTTTTTACAAAGATAATTCTGCTTATTAATTTTTTAAAAATGCATCTTCTAAACGTCTTTGCAAATTCTTTGTAACATTCCACCCATCACCCGACTATACCAAAGACCAGACAGCCATTAATCTGCAATGTCTTCCCCATATGTCCTTTTTACTGAGTTTATGACTAGCCAGTTTGCTCTTGCTTGCCGTATTGCCTCTAACTGGCATTCTTGAACTTCTGGTGTTGAATGCCTTGTGTTCCTTGAGTAAGTAACATTCACCTGTATCGTCATTTCTTTGTCTCTCCGTCTGAGTGTTTCATCCATAATGTATCATTATTTTTGTTATTATTTATATAGCGCCAATGTATTTGAACAATAATTGCATCACAGTGACTGATTTTTGAGCATGCAAGTTAAATGATTACATTTGTTAAGAATATTGGCATGCAAGATAAAGAATTAAAAAGAATAATTAAAAAAAAGAAAAAGAAAATATGTTTAAAATATATTATGCAGTTCTTTTGCAAAACTGCAAATATGTATTTTAATGAAACTTCTGTTAAATTAACTCTATAGAGTTAGGAATACAAAAGTGTATTCCGCAAGCTATAGTGTCCCTATGCACTAAAATGATTGTCTGCACCCTGCCAAGTAAAAAGAGTTTTAAAAAAACCCAAAACTTTAAACACTTACCTGATTCTAGTGCCGACGTCCCTCAGCAATGGGTTGCAATTTGGGGGATCCTAATGTGCAATACTTTCCTTTGGGGACTTTGAAGACGCTGGAAGCTGGAGCTTCGTTTCACTGAGTTAAAGGGGATATGGACAGTGCACCCAGACCACTTCAATAAGAAGAAGTGATCTTGGTGCCTATAGTGTCCGTATAACTCTTTTACCACTGAACAACTCAGTAAGCATTTTTCCAACAACCTTACATTAAAATAGGAGTTAATTCACAAAATAATTAAACGTTAGGCATATTAATTAATAAGAATTCAGGCAAAAAATCATAAATTTTTGTTTAATAAATAAATCCAAGAACGGATTATTATGCTTCCAATTTATAGTGATGATTCACTGAAGACCAGTGGTGATAACGTTTTTTATTAGTGGTTTTTAAACACTGGACCTTAGTATTGATCCTAAAAAAGGGGTTAAGATTTATTTCCTAGATCCAGCTTATTTGCCATACTTTTTCTGCTGACTACAGTAAGGATTTTTTTGCATTTAAATGTAGAGATCAGTTTCTGTTTAGCACTTCTGGTTAGTAAGTGCTTTGCCTATGACAGCTGCTCAGTGATGCAAATAATATAGCAATCCAACCAGCTATTCTCATAGGTGCTGTCACTCATAACGTGAAGGCTGTAAAAAATAACACAGCAGTCTAATGGAAGAAAACAAGCAATCTTTACTTTATTTACTTAATCACATAAAAGCATAGTGTTCTATTCACTAGACGGTGAGATGACAACCAATTTACAACATTTATAGGGTTATTTACTAAAGGGAGAACTGTCAGAATTCACTCTGAATTTAAATTGACTTTCCAAATTAAAGCCAAAGTAGTTAAACTGAAAGCATAACTGACTTGGAGATTTGTTTCCATTTCAGCTATTTTGTAATTACATTTGAATTCTTTGAATTCCCAATAATTTTAATAACCCTCTATGAACAAAATAGTCTTTAAAATATACAAAATAAAAAAATCCAAAACAACCTGTGACGAGACCAATCTCGCCACTGTGCATTGGAGGAGCCTGGTTGCCCGCCTGCTGCCTTTAGACTATGGCCCCATGTTGAAACGCTTGATTTTCCCCTGCGGAGACACGAAAGCCGGGTCATTCGGTGCTGGCCCTGTTTGAGCGGTGATACCCCAGATAGCTATGCCATGGAGCCCATTCTTATAATGAAAGACTATGGGAAAGACTTTGGCTCCATGGCAATTGAACTGTATGTGTGTGCTCTGAGCGCCATTCAGTAATAATGTGCGCTCAGATCTGAGCTATCTGGGGATATGTTGAATGTACCTGTTTTGTGCAATGGCTGCACAGTTATATGTTTTTATGTGTTTTATTGTCTTTTGCTGCCATGTGTTCAATGGAGTTTTGCCTCTGTCCTTTGAGATAATTGGATTACTTCCCAATTATCTCCAGGATAGAAGACTCTGTGGAACTGGTTTTGGACAGAAAAGCCATGCTTCCTTTGGTCACAAAGGACTACGATCTATCTTTTGAACCACTGGACCAATTTGGATGATTTTGACATGTTTGTATTTGGATTATGTGAATGTGATGCATACTTTTCAAGTTATGAATAATGTGGAAAAATTGTATTTCTCTGCTTGTGATAATTACATTACCCATTGTGTAAGGTAATTGTATCACAGGCAGAGGGGAGGATTTTGTGTGGGAGTGTCTGAGTGTATTTTATGTGTTTATTGGTTGTGTTCCAAAACTCTGTGGGTGGTACTAATGTGTATATAAGAACAATAAACCCACAGCTCTGTCTGTTCACTGCTTGACCCTCAACACGGAGCTTTGTCTCATTCTTGGGGGGATTTATTGTATGCTGTTCCAGTTCGACTGCTAGGAGTGTAAACCTATTCGTATGGTTTTTCCTATTCGGCTGTTTACAACATTCATATGGTTTCCTGTTCGGCGCATTGGTGTTCTGCAGTAGCTGTGCCTGTGTCTCTGGAAGGGAAGATCTACTAAACGGCGGTTTAACCCTTTTATGCTTGGGGGTGCCGTTACACAAACGCAAACCTATTTTTTTCCAACGTTGGCTAATTTAGAGGGACGCTAAGCACCAAATCAACTTAAGCTCAATACAGACTCTATCAATTACCTGTCGTTTAGGAGTCAAATCACTTTGTTTATGTAGTCCTAGCCACATCTCTACTGGCTGTGATTCACACAGCCTCCTACATGCTTCCTGAAAAGAAGGTCTAATTTTTTAACTTCTATTATACAGTGTGTTTAATTTAGAAGTTAATGCCCTATTTGTTGCCTATTAGAACTGTAATAGAGTGGGAGATAAGAACATCCAAGTAGACACACTGTGCTGGAAGATCTGCTGTACAAATTAAACCCGTTTTTTCTTGAAGGCTATGTGTCAAAGCCAGAGATGATGTGGCCATGGCTACATAAAAAAGATGATTTATTTCCTAAACAGCAGAGAATTGAGCAAAGTGACTGCAGTGGCATGATTTTCCCAATGTTCCAAATGGCTGTTGGTAATGCACCCCCTCCCTACTTCATTTCACTTCTACAAATGTGGTATGACTGCCCAGTAGGTCAAGATGTGAGATGTCAATGTAGCCTTTGACTAGATTTCAGATGGAACATTTCTCTTGTACCCTGCACAGGTTCTTCTACACCACAAATCCTAATGACTGTCTCCCTAAAAAAAATTTTTCAAAATTATAATCAAACATTTACCCAGCTTGGCAATTGTAATCATTACATTGCTCTGAGGAAACTCCAACCCCTCTACTTTTACAAGGTGGATCTTCAAAGATCAAAAAGAGATAGCAATGAAAGACTTAAGACATACTTTCCACGGTAGGTCTCCTCCATATTACCTCTCCTAATTTTAGTGGGGCATGTATTTAGAATAGAAGTTCCTACCCAATACTCAACAGCCTCCTTCCCTGGATAGACTGATTGAGACTGACCCTTGGTCCTTGGCCATGTAATGTCTTCTCCATCTCAGACACACTACTTAGAAAATATTGTTGTCTTTGTGGCATGTTCTCCCCAACTTCTTACTTCTCTATTCTCTCAGAGTTTATACTGTGTACTCATAATTAATAACTCATAATATGGTATTGTACATATGAATGTGCTATCCACGGTTTGTAAACTATGCAATTTGTACAAATAAAACAAATTAAAGATAAAAGCTGACAATCCATTGCTTAGTGAATGTACTCCTAAATAAAGCTCCTACAGTTATTCTCTTAAATTAGCATTTATATTGACAGTTATTATTATTTATAAAGCACCACAAATTCCACAGTGCTGTACAATGAGTGGACTTACAGACACCAGATGAGGTGAACGTATAGGAACATAGGGCCCTGCTCAATGAGCTTACATGCTAGAGGGAGTGGGGCATAGTGACACAGAAGGTAAGTATAGGGTAGAAGGTAGGGCTTTATGTTTTGCTTTGATGACAGTTGCAGAAGAGGAATCAGGGTGCAGGGAGGGAAAGTTGCTAACAGTTTAATTGATATGCTTTCCTGAAGAAGTAAGTTTTCAAAGTTTTTTTGAAGGAGTGGAGACTGGGTGAAAGTATAACAGAGAGGGGAAGAGTGTTCCATGTATATGGTGCAGCCCTAGCTCTAGCTCGAGCCTAGGGACCTAGACAAGACATATTTGTGTATTAGTGAAGATAGGTAGGTCGGAGCAGCATTGTGTAGAGATTTGTAAGAAAATACCAGGATCTTAAATTGAGCCCTGTATCTTACTCAGTGGTATATTCTGACTTTGTGCTGCCCTAGGCATGACAAAACTCGGGCACCCCACCACCTTCCAAACTTATCTTCCTAACAGACACACGCCCTCACTGATGCATGCACTGACATACACTTACTTACAGATACACGGTCATTGTCACACACACTGTTTAACCAACACACACTTTCATTGAAACATACACATTCACAGACATACACACACTCATAGTTACACTTACTCACAGTTACACACACACTCACATTCACCCACAGACACACATATACACTAACTGACAGACACACATTCACCGACAGACACATACACACTTACTGACAAGACACACATGCACACTCACTGACAGAAATGCATACACACTCACTGACACACTCAGTGTCAGACACACATTTACTCACTGACAGATACACACGGACAAACACACATATACGAGACTCACTGACAGACATACACATTCACTGACAGACACACACTCTTAGTGACAGACACGCATACACACACTGACAGACACTCACTCTCAGTAACAGATACACACACACACTGACACACATACACACTCACTGACAAACACTTATACACTCTCACTGACAAACACACATACACACTCACTGATAAACACATATACACTCTCAGTGACAGACACTCTTACTAACACACACTAACTCTCACTAACACACACTAGCACACACACATTAACACTCACAGACACACACTAACACTAATAGAGACACACTCACTAACAGACACACACTAACACACTCACTAACAGGCACACACACTAACACATTTTTTTTTTAAGTTCAATCCACCCAGCCTCCCTTCCTTTGGGTGTCCAGTGGGGCTGCTGTTGGCAGGCATGGGCGCAAGAGGGCATATTGAAAGCAGCGAGGGAGCTCTGATCCTCCTGCTCAGCTCCCTTGCGTGCCTCTTAATGATCCTGGAGCCGGGGTGATGTCATAGTCCGGCTCTAGCATTACTGCAGGGTGCACGATGGAGCTGAGCAGGAAGAGCTCAAGGGAGAGTGCTCCATTGCCGTCTGCCTACAGCATCAACAGATGCCAGCCTCAAGGGGGCCCAGGATGGACAACCGGCCTGCTCTTGACGCCCCCCCCAAGACAAAATGGCTGGCAAGGCATCTGCCAGGGCGATTGGGGTGGCTTTTCTTGCCGCCCCCCCTGAAAGTGCCGCCTAAGGCAAATGCCTTGTCAGCCTCGCACTAGATACAGCGCTGATCTTACTGGAAGCTAATTTAGAGACTGACATGAAGGTGTGGGAGGTGCAGGTGGACAGGAAAATGAGCCTCGACGCAGTATTCATTATAGGGGTAAGTTGGGAACATGTAAGAGAACTGAGAAGCGGATTACAGTGGTCAAGGCGAGAGAGGACAGTGGCGTGGACAAGCACCTTAGCTGTATCAGGTGTTAAATAGGGGAGATGCACGCTAGATTTTTGAGTTGGAAGTAGGAGGATTTGGTAATTGATTGGGCATGAGTGGTGAAGGAGAGGTCGGAGGCAAAGATAACAGTTAATTCAGAATTGTGAAAAATTGACAGATTCCAACCAAAACTAACATTTTGCTGAGGGACATCAGCACTGGATTCAGTTAGGTGACTTCAGGGGTTTTAACCGAGGGAGGGGGGCGTGAGGGAGGGGGGCACTGTAGGAGCCTATATTGCCAGGAAAACAACTTTGTTTTCCTGGCACTATAGAATTCCTTTAAGGTTAACTGGACACAGAGGACACCGGCCAAGGCGCTTGGTAATTATCTCTCCCCAACAGCCTATTTGAGGTTAAAAAAAGCACATTATAAGTGCTAAAAACAGGCACCCCTAGTGGTCAGGAGCTTGTAAGCAGGTGCTGACTCACAGTTTGGGGAGACACATGGGGAAAAACAGGAGACAAAAGCAGACAAATAAAGGAATGCTAGAGTAAGGAACAAAATTAATGAGAAGATGCTTGCAAATTCATGAGGCAAGTATGACTCATACATTTCTGGTTGCCATGTGCAGCAGGGGAATTGCATGGTCTGTGAGTTGGGGCATACAAGCATGCCACAATAGTCTGTTGTGGCTAATCTGTTTGTGAGTGCAGTCAGACTATAATGATGTCATATAGTGAGCTCATACAGCAATCAGTGACAGACCATGTGAGTCCACAGCCAATGTCTATGTGTGAAAGTCTGGGGATATTTGAAGATAAGCCTAAAATGAATTAATCCTAAAAAAAAGAGTGGCACGTTTTAGATCCAAGTAGTCAAACATCAAGACATAATTAACTTAGAACATTTTTCCAGTCTAGCTATTTCAGCCAACACGTTGACATTGTCGTAGGTCAAATCCTACAAAAGCAGAGCATTCCAACAGATGTGATCCTGGCATCACTATTTATACTCCCTGATTTCAAGAAACCTATTACTTCACTTCTCTGTAACCTTTTAAATAGTAGGGTTATTCACTAAAAAATCAATCAATCGGGAATGCAAAACGAATATCAAATTTAAGGCCAAAATATCAGATATGCTCCCAGTTCAGCTACTTTAGCCTTAAATTTGTAGTTCACTTAAATTCTCACTTTGGTGATTAACCCAACTGGTATTTAAATTGACAGGTTTATTTGCTAAGTAAAAACTGTCAGGAATTTAAAGCAGATATCAAGTCTAAGTCTAAAGTAGCAGAACTTGAAGTATATCTGACTTGGAGAAGATTTCAAGTTCAGCTATTTTGGCCTTAAATTTGAAATTCACTTGAGTTCCCGGCATTTCATGCTTTAGTGAACAGCCTTGGAAGTCTTTTTCTGGTTGCTGAAGATCAGTCAGGCTTACTTTATAATCTCAGGTTCAACAGGCCGGTCTGGCATCCCCGGAAGAATAAGAAATAAGAAAAGCAAATAAAGAGACGGTGTGCCTCCTATGCACGGGGCTGTGTTTCTGAATGAATCAATGCTGTGTATAGAAGACACTGCAGGCCTGCTTGTCTATAAGGGTAGTTTATGAGCAGCAAGGTTACTCTGTAGGAATAATTTATTAGATAAGTTATTACTTACTCCTAGCACATACACCAAGTTTATTAGAGTGTGTTAATTTGTTGCAGCAGCCCAACATATGGGTTTGTCAGATTCTTAGTAGTTTTTTGGGCAGGCCATGTTCACACAGGAGGATCAATAACTGTTATCAGTGTGATGCAGAGGGGAATCATTGTAGTTATCAGGAAGAGCTGCAAACAAGCTGTTGTGATCACTTAATTGGTTTCTTTCATATTGGTCTCTTTCTCATCAACATGGACATATAAAAGCAGGGTTATTCAGTAAAAGTGAGAATGGTCACAGTGAATTTCAAATGTATTCCTTATTTAAGGCCTTATTTAAAGCCAAATAAACTGGACATATTCTCTAAGTTAGCTGGGCTTCCAATTCAGCTAGTTTGACTTTAAAGGATTGCATCACACTAAAATTAGAATAAGTAGACAGATATACCCATAATGCATACATGTATTATTTTGGGGTATATCTTCAAGGAGCTTGCAAAAGCTCAATTTCTTATGAAGTGCAGGCTTTGCATGTCCTCCCTTTTTCCACCGTGGGAGACTAATAGTCTGTTTGTGGGGAAATAATTTATCAGAGGCTTCTCATGCCTCTGTAGTTATGTCCTGTGAATGTGCATGTGCCTGTTCATACACACATCTCCTTGTATGCATGCGCACACACTGCACAGAATTCAGAATGATCGCAGGTGGTTACCTAGGATCGATGCAGGATAAGGTGTAGGTTTTCCAGATCCACCTTTTTCCTGAATACATATCACTTCATCTTGGCAGGCAAGATAGGTATATTACAGGATTCTTCAATAACTAATTACTTGAGTTCCCTATTGCAGCATTTGACTTCTATGTGTTTGATGTGCTGCCCATCAACAGAAAAAAAATAATTTGGCAAAGAATATGGTGCCCAGTGCAACATTAATACTCAGCAGGAGTGAAAACAATAAGCAAGAATTTCTAATAATTATTTCCGCTTTTGCTACGTATAAATGCTACATACTTGGCTCGGGCATTTTCCACAGCCGTACAGTAAGATGCATTCACATGGTCCAGAATCTGGTAACCCTATATCGTGCCAGGTACTTACTACCCTCTTTTCAAACGCTTTAATATAATACAAGCAGTGACCCTAGGTTTGTGCCATTAGTAGAGTCCTAGCGTATCGTAACAGTGCTTTGTCTGGAAAGGGTTATGATAAGGGCCATGGCATAATGCTCCAGAAACACAGTGTAGGCTTTAAGGTCATCTGGTCCGCCCTTGATTTAAAGAGCTACTCATTGCAACCCTTATTATCCTGTCCTCACCCCTCAAAAAAAGTTCCACCGGCAGCCTGATCCACCTTCAGTGATTTCGCTGACAGTGATGCCAGCAACAAAGAGTTGAGGGGAAGATTTGGGCACGGCAAGGGGGAGCCGAGCCATTGTTTGCCTGTTCCCAGCATCCTGTGTGTGATGACTATAAACTTCCTATATGCACAGAATTGACCTTAGCCAGCCAAGAAATATTGTTCTGGGCTGAATAATGACAAGCTAAAGGTCTCAATCAACAAAAGGCTAAATCTCTGTGTACAGACTGCAAGCCCACTTCAAATAACTGAATTGGTTATGGTGCTTGTAGTAACCCTTTCACACATGCTTCACTACCTAACTCAGGAATAAATGTCTACACACCTTATTGGTTTTCAACGCCATAGCTGTAGACATAGCATAACCCCCAACTGCCCAGTTGCACATTTTGCTCTCCAGTCTTAGGCTAGTTTGCTGGTGTTAAGCATCTCGGGACACCCTAAAACTGTCCTTCGCAAGCACGCCATAAATGCGAACGCACTGTGCTGAATCAAGGCACTAGGTCCTTGCAGAGAGCACTTCAGTAGTGCATTGTTTGCCCTGAGTAGGGTTGGTCAGGGAAGCTGCCTGCAGTGAATGCACGACCCTTGTCTACTGGTTTCCACAATGTCTCCAGTCAGCAAATGACGCAAGGCTATCTACACCTGTAGAGGCCTCCTGATCTCGTCCCAATTACACACCTCTCAATGCTGGGAAATATGATATAGCTACAGATGTATATTGATAAATAATTATAGCCATTTAGACCACTTTGATTTCTTAAGTGACCCTAGTATTTAGCATAAAATGAATTCTGAAAGGAATTTGGGTCCAAAATGCTTTGAAGGCCTCACTGGAGTTTTAGTTCAGCAACAGATGTTGGTGAAGAAAATGTTTTGTTCTTCCTGATTACAGCTTAGAGCAGAACTTGGACCTGTGCTATCAGGGCCGGACTGGGAGAAAAATTTGGCCCGGGCATTTTTTTAACACAGCGGCCCACTAAAAAGGGGACGGGGCAGAGGAGGTGTGTTTTGTCATCACCAATGACAAACACGCCTCCTCTCAAAGTGAGCATGTTGGTTCAATGCTCTTCCAGGGCATGTTTAGGGGTGTAGTATGTGTTTGCTTACAAGGAATCTAGTGTGTGTATAGGGGATCCAGAGTGTATATGTTAAAGGACCACGATAGTGCCAGGAAAACATACTCGTTTTCCTGGCACTATAGTGCCCTGAGGGTGCCCCCACCCTCAGGGACCCCCTCCCCCCCGGCTCTGGAAAGGGAAAAGGGGTTAAAACTTACCTTTTTCCAGCGTCGGGCGGGGAGCTCTCCTCCTCCGATCCGCCCCGTCGGCTGAATGCGCATGCGCGGCAAGAGCTGCGCGCGCATTCAGCCGGTCGCATAGGAAAGCATTTATAATGCTTTCCTATGGACGCTTGCGTGCTCTCACTGTGATTTTCACAGTGAAAGCACGCAAGCGCCTCTAGCGGCTGTCAATGAGACAGCCGCTAGTTTTGGGGGAAGGCTTAACCCACTGATAAACATAGCAGTTTCTCTGAAACTGCTATGTTTATAAAACAATGGGTTAACCCTAGAAGGACCTGGCACCCAGACCACTTCATTAAGCTGAAGTGGTCTGGGTGCCTAGAGTGGTCCTTTAACCCCTTAAGGACCAAACTTGAATAAAGGAATCATGACATGTCACACATGTCATGTGTCCTTAAGGGGTTAAGAGTGTAGTGTGTGTGTGTGTATATATATATATATATATATTTGGAAGTATTGTGTGTGGTGCAGTGTGTTGGGGGTTCTGTATGTGAGGGGTGCAGTGGGTGTGTGTGAGGGGTGCGGTGTGTGTGTGAGAGTGCCGTGTGTGAGTGATGGGTGTGAGAGTGCTGTGTGTGAGTGATGGGTGTGAGAGTGCTGTGTGAGAGAGTGCTGTGAGTGTGAGAGTGCTGTGTGTGAGTGATGGGTGTGAGAGTGCTGTGTGTGAGTGCTGTGAGTGTGAGAGTGCTGTGTGTGATGGGTGTGAGAGAGAGTGCTGTGTGAGAGAGTGCTGTGAGTGTGAGAGTGCTGTGTGTGATGGGTGTGAGAGAGAGTGTTGTGTGTGATGGGTGTGAGAGTGATGTGAGTGTGAGAGTGCCGCAGGTGAGTGATGGGTGGAGAGGCTGTGTGAGTGATGGGTGGAGAGTGTTGTGTGAGAGAGTGCTGTGAGAGAGTGCTGTGAGTGTGAGAGTGCTTTGTGTGATGGGTGTGAGAGAGAGTGCTGTGAGTGTGAGAGTGCTGTGTGTGAGTGATGGGTGTGAGAGTGCTGTGTGTGACGGGTGTGAGAGTGCTGTGTGAGAGAGTGCTGTGTGTGTGAGAGTGCTGTGTGTGAGTGATGGGTGTGAGAGTGCTGTGTGTGAGTGCTGTGAGTGTGAGAGTGCTGTGTGTGATGGGAGTGAGAGAGAGTGCTGTGTGAGAGAGTGCTGTGAGTGTGAGAGTGCTGTGTGTGATGGGTGTGAGAGAGAGTGCTGTGTGTGATGGGTGTGAGAGTGCTGTGTGAGAGAGTGCTGTGAGTGTGAGAGTGCCGTGTGTGAGTGATGAGTGTGAGAGTGCTGTGTGTGAGTGATGGGTGTGAGAGTGCTGTGTGTGATGGGTGTGAGAGAGAGTGCTGTGTGTGATGGGTGTGAGAGTGCTGTATAAATGCTATTGTGTGTGTGTAGGGGGGGTAAATAAACAAAAAACAGACATTATTTCCCCCCCCCTCCCTTCTTACCTTTAGCCTAGGGGGTGGGGGGTCTGGCACGCTGGGAGGCAGGGTGGCGGTGTTCCCTGGTGGTCCTCGTGGGTGAGTGAACTCTAGCCTGTGAGGCTAGAGTTCACTCTCGCGAGATCCGGTCGTTGCCATGGCAACGCGCCGGATCTCGCGAGAGGAACCCGGCGTGGCTGCAAGTTAGAGCTCCGCCGGGTCCTCTCTCCTGGCGGCTGGCTGGCTCCCTCCCTCCCGGCCGGCGGCCGCATGTGGGCCGGTGAGGGAGAGCTTTGATCTCCCCACCGGCCCGTCGTTGCAAACAGCGGGGCCGGCGCTAGGAGAGTGCCAGCCCTGCATAGACCGGCAGGGGAGATCCTGGGACCTCCCCTGACGGCCTCGGCCCCACGGCCACCGCGGCCCACCGGGCATTTGCCCGGTGTGCCCGATGGCCAGTCCGGGCCTGTGTGCTATTACCCTTCCACCTTAAGGTTCATTCATGGGTAATGACATTTTAACATCTAAATCAATGGAGCCCAAAAGGTAGATCCCCAGATGTTTTGAAACTACAGCTTCCATGATGCTTTGTCATTCAAAAGGCATTCTTAAAAAATGCAAAGCGTCATGGGAGTTGTAGTCCAACAACATCTGGGGATCTACCATTTGGGAACCCCTAATCTTAAAGTTCTGACATTGTATTTATGTTTACTAAATTGAATTGCAGCCACTTGATTCACACTTTGGCTAATTGTGTCAACAGCAGTTTTGCTATCTGTGTTAAAGGGACAGTTAAGTCACCTTAAGGCACCATAACAACTAATGAAGTTGTTATTGTGCCAGGAGGCCCTCGGTGCACTTTTCACTCACATGGTTAACCCACCAGCTGATGGCTCTCAACCAATCAATGGCGTCCATGCCCGGCGGCACTACGCGCTTCCTAAAAGTGACATTTCAGAACCCGGATGCCGCCTGAGCTGAGATCAGAGCTGGAGGCAACTTAGTATAGTGACTAGAACCACTAAAGCTTGTAGTGGTTCCCATGTCTATAGCCTGTCCCTGCAGGCTTTTCAATGTAAACACAGCCTTTTCAGAGAAAAGGCAGTGTTAACATTGCTGCCTAGGAACACCTCTTTTGAGAACAATTTAACCCCTTGAGATAAGAGTGCACTGGAGTCCTCCTGGCACCATAATAACTTAATTTACATGTAGTTGTTATGGTGCCTAGAGTGTTCATTTGACAAGCAGATGGGAATATAATGATATAGTGTACACTTAGTGTGTGTTTTGGGGTGCATTTAATATTTAGTTGTAATATATTTTATTAATAATTACTTTAAGTTGTAAGCATTGATGCTAGTTTAAAGAATAGGCCTGAGATATTCTTACACGGGGCTGATTTAGGCAGACTTTTCCTTCCTGGTTTCCCACTAGTCAGCAAGCTGGAGTGCATCAGCATTTATTTTCTGATCCACTAGGTGTCAGTAGATCATTCTAGGCTTTTGTTGCAAATTAACTATGTTAACTATTTGGTGACTGAACGAGACAGAACACTTACCTGTGAAAGAGCTAAGAGCTAAGAAGCACCTGTAATTAGTAATGAGTTTAAAAGGAATGTTAAAGGACAGAAGCACAGACAGAGGAAGGAAAGACTTTGAGTAAAGGAGAAATGCATTCAGAGTGTTAGGGATTGTGGGGGAGGGGAGCGGCTGAAACATGAAAGAGATCAGGTACAATACGAGAGAATAAATACAGACAGTGCCAAAACTTCAAACTATTTACTCACGTATAAGGAATGTACTAAACTGCAAACATTACACTAAAATAGAGATGTTTGAAAAACATAAACTTTAAATATTTTCCAATTCACCAATCTGTGCCTAAATGAAGCCATTTGTTACCCATTGTACAGCGCTGCGGAATTTGTTGGTGCAATATAAATAATAATACTAATAATGTAATTGTGTTTTCACCACAATTACTATTTGGTGGATAATAGGGGATTCATTGTTCCTCTTTTATTTTCCTCATTATTTTACATATATTGCTCTTCTCGTTGTGTTCTTATAGTCCACTCCCTCCTAGATTGTTTGAGCAAGACCCTCCTCACATACACTAACACCCATGCCTCGTTCCTCCTATACTGTGTATATGCAGATGTGCCAATATCCATTAGCTGAGCCGGGGGCATTCTTAGGGTAGCTGGAGCCTCAAACTGGGCCCTGAAAATCGCCAGGTCTAATTCTGAAACCATATTGTTAGCCATGTAATGCCGAGAGACAGATAACACCTACAAGTATATAATTTGTGATGGTTGTGCTTTAATGCTCCATATTTGGAGACAATTATACAGAACAATGTGGGGGTATTCCTTTTTGGACAGGGTTTAATTCAGAGGGGTGAGGGGTTAATAAAGCATAGAGTTCATATAGCAGGTGTGAAGTTTATAAATATTGGTTCATGTAATAAAAAAAAGTTACTTGTGCATATTCCAAATCTCTGTGCACATTTAAATAATTGGAGGTTTTCAGTATCACTCCAATGGCCATTTAAGTGTAAGCTCACCTGCCAAGTCAAGGCAAACCTCTTAGGAGAGTCCTATGCTAACAATTCACCCAGCCATTTATTTAACTGTGCATAGTGATTTGGGATAGTGCGCAAGTAACTCTTTTTCTCCTTGGATTTTATTGTATATATTGGGGTTGATGTGAACTATACTCATACCTGCTGCCCAGGAGTAGTGGGAGTTTGAGCGCAGGGCTTAATTTTGTATGTTTGTATTTGCTTTTGTATTACACAGCCATGTTACAGTGCTGTCACTCATCTCATATGGTCCCTATTAAGAATTATTAAGTGTGTTGGGGATTTAGAAAAATACCCCTCAATGTCTCATTAGAAATGTTGCCTTTCAATTTAAAGGGACACTCCAGACCACGAAAGCACTTTAACTTGCCAAAATGCTGTATGTCTGAAGAGTGTGTCCTATTGTTTTTCATTTTGCAAAAAGTTCAGATTTCATTGGAAATTTACACTTTTATAAATTATACTGTTTACTCCCCTTTGGCTTTTCAAGCAGACAACAGGTCCTGTTACTTCCTGGTTTGATTAGCTTATTTGCACTGAGCTCAAGAGGCAGCAATTACCAAGAGCACCTGCCTTGCAAAGACTTCTCATTAAGCTGCATTGGGAAGTCTTTGATTGGACAGCCTCATAAAGTTTGGGCAGGGTTAGAAGAGGATGGCTTGTAAAGGCAGCAGGCAAGAGATCTGCAGTTTTTGAAAGCTGTTTTTTTTTAGCTATAACTCCAATGAAAAATGCACAATTAAATGCATGCATGGTTTTATTTGAGGCATATGTACTAAACAGTGATTTTTATGTATTTTGTATTTGGGCAGTGGAGTGTCATTTAACCCCTTAAGGACACATGACGTGTGACATGTCATGATTCCCTTTTATTCCAGAAGTTTGGTCCTCAAGGGGTTAAAAGGACAATATAGTGACTAGAACCACTAAAGCTTAATGTAGTGGTTCCCATGTCTATAGCCTGTCCCTGCAGGCTTTTCAATGTAAACACAGCCTTTTCAGAGAAAAGGCAGTGTTAACATTGCTGCCTAGGAACACCTCTAGAGGCACTATGGGTGCTTTCTATCTCACGCTCTGCATGGAAGCGCTTAACACTCCACATAGAAATGCATTGATTCAATGAGGAGATGTTGATTGGTGCAGCGTGCCATTTTGCAGTGCTTGCACAATAGCCTCCCAATGTGTTCCTAATGGCTTGCAAGACCCAGCAGGAGCCTTCTGTATTCAAATAAAGTTAAATTTGCAGAGCAGGAGATAAAAACTTTTAAAGTAAGTTAACATGTGATTGAAAATGAAACTATTTTTTTTTCATGCAGGCCTTGTCAGGGCACAGCCAGGGGAGGTGTGGTTAGGGCTGCATGGACATAAACAAAATTAATTTAACTCCTGAATGTCAGAGAATTGAGCAGTGAAACTTCAGAGGCATGATCTAATTCTATACACTAAACTGCTTCATTAAGCTAAAGTTTGGTTTATGACTATAGTGTCCCTTTAAAGATTAATTGTTAGTTTAGGACTTACCTAAGAGGTTTTGCCTTAATGTGGCAGGTGAGCTTACACTTGAGTGACCATTGGGGTGACACTAAAAACCTCCAATTTAAATGTGCAAAGGGATTTGGGATAGTGTGAACTTACCTTTCTAGGGGTTTTTGTCCTGTGTATTGGAGCTGATATGTACTATAGTCATTGCTGCCGCCCAGGAGTAGTAGGAGTTCGAGCACATGGCTTAATTTTCTAGGTTAATGTAATATTCAGAATTTTGTCACAATGTGACTTTTATAAAAGGTATTATGGTTTAGAGTTGGACATAGTGCATAGTATAGGGCTAGTTTTAGGAGGGGCTTAAAGGGACACTATAGTCACCCTGACCACTTTAGCTCAATGAAGTGGTCTGGGTGCCAGGTCACTCTAGGTTTCAGAGAAACTGCTATGTTTACATTTGGGGTTAAGCCAGCCTCTAGTGGCTGTCTTTTGGACAGCCACTAGAGGCGAATCTGCAATGATGGAGGCATATTATGCCTCCATCATGCAGAGCGTCCATAGGAAAGCATTGAAAAATACTTTCCTATGGACACTTTTAATGTGCGCATGGCACTGCTGCGCATGTGCATTCCGCTCCGCTGACGTCAGCGGGGGAGGAGAGGTAAGGGAGCTTGGCGGTGAGTAACTGAAGGGGTTTTAAGCCCTTCAGCACTCTGGGTGGGGGCACCCTCAGGGTACTATAGTGTCAGGAAAACCGATTTGTTTTCCTGACACTATAGTTATCCTTTAAGTCAATATATGCAGTTGAACCATAACATTTACTTGTGGGATGAGGTCCCTGGTCTTTTTGCCACTTTGCAACACCCCTGCCCTGAGCTTTCGTTTCCATCTACTCCCAGTATGCCAATATACATTAAAATCAGCGGAACAGTCCGCTTAATCCTTACCAATATATATATCAAAATATAGCAGAAATTAACACTTTTATAAATTAACTTGGTAACACCTCCCTGGCTTTTAAGCAGACAACAGGTCCTGTTACTTCCTGGTCTGGTTAGCTCAGGTTAAATTTAAGAGGTGGCAATTGCCCAGAGCACCTGGCTGCCTTGCAAGGACTTCTCATTGAGCTGTATTGGGAAGTCTGTGGTTGGACAGCCACAGAAAATCTGGGCGGGGTTAGAAGGGGAGGGTTTGCAAAGGCAGCAGACAAGAGATCTGTAGGTTTTGCAACCTGTTTTTAGGTATACCCCAATGAAAACATGCATAATTAAGTACATACATTTTTCGTTGGTGGTATATTTAATAAACAGTGATTTTTATTTATTTTGTATTTGTGCAGTGAAATGTCTCTTTAAAGCTTTAGCATCCGTTTCAGCTTAGGTACGGCCAAGGCACACGTGAGAAATGAGGAGGTGTGGCTTTCTACATTTTAGTTTTTCACATCTAACCAATACATGTTTGTTAAATATTGGGAATGTGTAAACATAATATTAAAAATCCTGTAATGACAGTTCCCTGTTAAAAGGAGATATACAAAATATTTTTTTAATAAGTGTTCGTGAATTTCTGAATTTACAAATCTCACATTACTGCACTTATGCTCTTTTTTTATAAAAATTTTCACAAGTCAACATTTTAAAATATGTCTGTAATAAACACATATAGATAAGACAATAATATAACGCTCAATCTCAGAATTTATTTTGTTATTCAAACCCGCACATAACATTTGTTACAAACAGAGGTAGTGTCTCACATTATTACATCATAACAAAATACATTTTTACAACAGTATTCCAATACAGTATAATAGATTTTATTCATTCAGGCTTTGAACGAGTCTCTTAGTTGCTGGAAGACAATAAACAAATACACAAATAATTATATAATGTAGCAGTGAGTATCAAATCCCTATTAATACTTAAGTCTTAAAGGAACACTTAGGTGTTAAGAATAAAAAACTGTATAACTAACGTTAAAGTGTTCCTCTGCCTCTGCCTCCCCCTCCCTCCTCCTGCAAAGCGTGAGGATGTCCAATGTTGTTTGATGGAGTCAAACTCTGTGGAGCTGGAGGAAGCGCCTCTAGTGGCTGTCTGTTAGACAGTCACCATAGGCAGCCTTAACATTGCAATATAAACATTGCAGTTTCTCTTAAACGGCACTGTTTTACATTGCAGGGTTAAGGGGACAGGGACAGTGCATCCAGACCACTTCTTTGAGATGAAGTTGTCTGGTAGCCTACAGTGTCCCTTTTAAGGCTTGCTCAATGTCATGGAAAACTTTTAATGTGTATATATGGGTTATATTCTAACATGTTTCTCAAAATAGCAAAGATAGAATCTAAAGGGAGATAAGAGGACAGAAAAGTGGATTTTTAAGTGGTAAAATATTTGCGCAGGCTCTGCTCATGTCTACTCTTTGTTTGAAAAAGAAATGAACAAAGAGGTTTAAGTAGAGAGCTTCTATTTATGGTGATGCCAAATCAAATTTCAGTAACACTTATTGATAATTTTCCTGATGACTTTACCTAAAATTGGGACAAAAAAAAGTGTGTCGCCCCCCCTCCCAAAATAAAGAAATGGCATCAAAATGATGGCAAAAGACTAAGTACCTCCTATAGACTGTAAGCTCATTTGAGCAGGGTTCTCTTTAACCTGTTGTTCCTGTAAGTTTTCTTGTAATTGTCCTATTTATAGTTACATTCCCCCCTCTCATAATATTGTAAAGCGCTACGGAATCTGTTGGCGCTATATAAATGGCAATAATAATAAGTATGCATTTTATTTCACATCCCCTGAAGTATTTAAGCAAATATTTTAGGGTCTAAACAGGGTCTAAGAGTAAATGGCAGCGAATTGAAAATGTTGGGATATATACTTCAATTAAGTTAATTTTCCGTCTTGGCTATTTTGGGGTTAAACTTGCCATTCCATCGTCAGTTCACTAGAAATCACTGTTTAGGGAATAACCCCCATGTTATATTTAGTAAGCAGTGAATTTCCACAAATTGAAAACCAAACTGTGACCAGATTGTAGGCCAAAATAGCTGAATTGAATATATTCTCCAAATTCGTTATTTTTTTCAGCTGATCTATTTTTATATTAGTGTAAATTTGTCAGATCTGTTTAGAATTAACTACATTCCCACTAAAGTGAATAAACTCCTAAATAACAACCAATTCTAATTGTCAGAACCCGAATTAGTCCTTATGAATATACTAACTATGCAGCATCTCCTTCCATATATTTGGTTACTGTTTAGCAGTTTCCATTTTGAAAGCCAAACAGATGTTTACTGAAATGGCTTGATTGATATTTTCTCAAGTGAGCAGCAAATCCTTAAATCTCTTTTGTGATAACAATGCTTGCAAATTGTTGTATAAACAGGGATAGAACAGACATAAACGATCATGATGTTTACAGAGCCGTTTACTAGCAAAGGTATAACAAAAGAAACATTAAATTCTATATTTCTCCTTTAAGAAAAGTAATTGCAATTAATATAATACACTTGAAAACAGATGGAACTCAAAATGGCTGCCACCTGCAGATTTATTTTCAGCTTATTTGTTAACATGCTTCCAAAATTAATAATGTCACAAATGGGGAAAAAATGGCAACCAGGGGTAGGCAACCTTTTAGCAGCACTGTGCCGATATAGGATTGTGATGTCCCCTAGCGTGCCGGTCCTATTTTTTTTAAATTGAGGTGTGTATGCCGCCATATTCTGCTTGTTATTTTTACTGCAGTTGCTTTGTATCGTTGTATTTGTGTGTATATAAGCGATTGTATTGTATATGTTCATTAGTAGTTTATGGTATTGTGTATGATACATATGAATTGTGTGTGGATGGACATGTCACATTGTGTGTTTGGTAGTGTGTGTGTGGGCTGTTTGGGGTATTGCATGTGAGAGGCTGCATGAGGGGTTGTGTGAGTGTATGTGGATTGTTAGCAGGTTACGTTTGTGCAGATTGTGTGTATGTTTGTGTGTGGGCTGTTCGTATTATTTGTATAAGGGGAGGGTTATTCTTCATTTCTGTGTTATGAATGTAAATTAGTGATAGTAAAATGTCTATTTACTGTGTATACCTGTATTCAATATCTACTCAAAATGGCTGCTAGAGCACCCCCTCCCACCAACTAACTACCTTCTGTAACAAGGTGGCGCCTACATCCGGAGTAAAATCCCCGGGATGATGGTGACATCACACCTCGTAGGATGTGCATTAGATAAGACACTTAACACCTAACCAATTAAAGATGTATTGTCTCTGTTATCTACATTTTTGCATATGATGTATTTCTGCCTTTATAAGGGGCTTGCCGCCCCCTGAGTAAACATTCCGAAGTTTTTCATTAACCTGATACCTGTGTCTCAGTATAATTTACTTCAGAGCATGCACACATTTATTTTAACAATTTGGAAAGGAGCAGATACTCAGATAAACACTTGGTTTGATCCACAATATCTGTGTATATCTAGCAGTATGGTTGGCTTCCCTGGGTTCCAGTGGGGACCAGGCTGGCCTGGTACAGGTCAAATACAGGAGCTGCAACAGAAGCCGCAGGCTGCTCTACTACGTTGTGGATTCCCATTCACAAGTGCTTGGAGAAAGTGATCTGAGATCATTTCCTCTATGTGCTGCAATGCTTGAATTGAGGATTGTCCTTCACCATCTTTTCGTATTAGCAACTATTTGAAGTTTTACTGGGACTCATGATAGGCCAGAGCCTGTTTGGCTCTAGCAGCGTTAAGTGCCGTGCAAAGACACCTCGAGTGCCGTAGGTTGCCTACCCCTGCACTATACATATGGTAATTAATTCTATATTATATATGTAAAATATTTGATATGCATTACCCTTTAAATAACAAAACTACTTTCAATCATTATACTTGTTATAAACAAAATAAAATCCAAATTGATTCAAAATAGGGTAGTGCAAGTTGCAAATCCTTTGGATGTGCTTGCTTGATCAACAAAGTCTATTTTGCTTCTCAAATGTTCCCCCAATCTTTGTTTTTAAGGGTAAGGATACCTGTTGTTTATCTCAATGATAAAGATGTAAATGCTGGGGGTTTTTTTGTTAAAAATAAATAAATAAATAAATAAAAATGCGTGACAATGTTTCTTGGAGTGTATGGATACATCAGAATAACAAGGTGCTCCCTTCTGCAAAACATGAGAGAAATGTTTCTCGTTTGATAATCTCATTGATCGTGAACTGCTCTCGCATTGATTGCAAACAGCCCTATCATTGCTCTTTCTGAATGATGGTATTATCAAACACGCCAGTGAGACTACGTACAGTGCACTGCCACTTCTGCATGCAAACCAAGGTCTGTGAAAGACAACCAGCTATTGGCTTTGCCCAGATATGTCATCGTATTGCAACAATATTTTGTATCCCACAGATTTTATAAAATATTAAAATTTGCTGTTTGTGAATGCCTGCAAGAATAGATGCATTCTTTTTTTTCTACACATTTGACCATTTATTTCCTTGGAAATTAAAAAAAAGAAGTATGCTTGTTTATCATCTCAACTTAAAAAAATTATAAATTGGTAAAATTGGGAATATATGACTTTGGAGCTTTGCTTATTTGTTTCTGCTATATAAATAGATGAGTGAAGAATTCCTTCCAACAAATAATTTGTATTTTACATTTCTTTTTGTCTGTTTTTGGAATTATTTTCTACAGTAACTGCAAGAAAAAAAGCAAACATGTTAATATATAATACATATTGTAATCTGTTTTCCCACAAGAGTTTAAGACTCATTGCCAAATTACCCATGTGGTAGTGTAGACAGATGTTTAGGTCACAGAGCTATGGATGTGCATAACACTCCACTGTGGAATAATGCCCAATTTTTATGCATTTTAGAAATAGTGCTTTAAAAACAAATTTGGTAGCAAAACCTTGAGTTTCAGATCTTAAAGGGACACTATAGTTGCCAAAACAACTTAAGCTTAAGGAAGCAGTTTTAGTATATAGATCATAATCCTGCAGTCTCACTGCTCAAATCTCTGCAATTTAGGAGTTAAATCCCTTTTGTTTCTGTCCATGCAGCCCTAGTCACACCTCCCCTGGCTGTGACTCACACACCATGCATGGAAAAAAATGGTTTCACTTTCAATTAGATGTAACTTACTTTAAAGGTTCTTATTTCCTTATCTCTAAAGTGAACTTTAATCATACACAGAATGCTTCTGTGGAGTCTAGCAAGCTATCAACAATGCAGGGGATAATACATTTTAAATTAAATAGAGTTTGCAATGAAGGAAGTATAAACATTAGCTGACTCTTTACAGGAAGTGTTTATGAAGGCTGTGCAAGTCACATGCAGGGAGGTGTGACTAGAGTGCATAAATAAAGATATTTAACTCCTAAATGGCAGAGAATTGAGCAGTGACACTGCAGGGAAATTATCTATACACCCAAACTGCCTTAATAAGCCAAAGTTGTTTTGGTGACTTTAGTGTTCCTTTAAGCTAATGACATGACTTTTAAACAGAATATAGCCTGAACATTCCAATTCTCATACTCCTATTAAAGAGTTGGATATTTTCTAGGTACAGCATAAGTTTGTGAAGACATAGGAACTGCATCTGCAGTACAGTCACGCATAGGCAGGGTGAGTGCTAATGTTGTCCCATTTAGGAATTTGTGAACCACCTTAAATGGGTGGCAATCTGAAGCTCCATGGAATGGTGGGAAGATAGCATGTGTTCACAGAACATGCACAATTCCCATTACACAATGCCATCACACACATCCAGCCCCCATATACATGCAGCCTCTAACATGCAACTACTATATAGTATAGTATACTATCATATAGTAGAGGTAGGTAAAGGAAACTGGTGGAGAGAGAATAGTAAAAACTACTGTAGTGTAAGGGATTGTAAGGGAGGCAGAAATCAAGGGGGGAACGAGGGTGGATGCTATTAAAAAGAGACAACTACAACACAAGGACAAAGATACACAGAAAAAGATTGGAAGATAGAAAGATGAGAAAGAGTGTCAGGAGAAAAAAAAAACAGAATCTAAAGGGAGATAAGAGGACAGTAAAGTTGATTTTTTCCTAAAGAGGTAAAATATTTGCGCAGGCTCTGCTCATGTCTACTCTTTGTTTGAAAAACAAATGAACAAAGAAGTTTAAGTAAACAGGAGCTTCTATTCACTTAGACGTGATGTTTTTATCAATTTAAAGTCAACGAAGCAATAATTTTGTCATATAAACCATTATTTAAAAGATAGGATGCATGGCTTACACCTTAACAGCCTAGTTTAGAGTCATCACAAAAAGGTATGGATTGTGTAAAAAGTGTGTCATGTTGACTGCACTTTTTCCACTATATTTGGCAACAGTCTATTTTTCAATGTCATAGAATCTGCATTAAAACGGTGACTGTGAATTCTTCTGTGAATTTGTCACGGGTTTGTCACAAGAATGACACAGATTTCCCAGAAGAAAAAAAGGGATTAAATCCACTGAATTTTATCCTACGTAAAAAGAAACCAAACGTTGAGTAAAGCCCAGATTGTCAGAGTATCTCCCATAGTTCAGTGCTGTTGAAAAATGTGAGGACTGTTTGTCAGAGAACCCATTTATTATCCTATTGTGCCCAAAACTGTGCCATGGTTTATAATTTATAGCCACATATTCCTTCCTACTTCACTACACTCTGCATCTTTATTCTGCATTTGCTCTTTACTGCTTCTCCACTCAAAAAAACAAAACACTGCAGGGGCATATATTTTGGCCAAGGACAACAATGACTAGGCCTTGTGTGGCAGAGGACCACCTGCTAAATTAGACCTGGAGGAAGGCTGATACAGACAGCAGGTGTATGGTCTGCCCTAAAATGTCCTCCTCTACATCCCCAAGGTGCTGACATGCAGATAAGCTGCAAGGGCAAGAGAATACGTTTTAATCAATAAAAAAAAAATAGGTGTATGTGTGTGACTGTATATTTATATGACTGCGTGTGTATGTTTCTGACTGTGTATGGCTAAATATGTGACTGATGTTTGTGTGTGACAGACTGTATCTTTGTACATTTCTGACTGTATGTGACTGCAAATATTTGTGTATGTGACTGGGTAATTGTGTGTCTACATATGTATGTGACTGTGTGTAAAAATGCATGACTATGTAAGTACATTAGCAATATAGGTAAAGGTGATGTAAATTAGGAATAAACCGATTATTGGTTCCACCGATTATAGATAGTATATAGAATGTGTGCCATTTGCCGGTAAGTCCAGCGAATGCATTTTTCTTTCCTTTTGGATTCTGACATAATTTGACACTCTTATGACAATTTTGGAACTTCTCAATAGGAATATGGGTTTAACGGGATGCATAAAGGTTGTTTGGTGCATTTGCACTTAAAAATCATGTTAAAAAAAAAAAGAAAAAGAAAATCCAAAACACATGGACTTTTATTTAAAAATCTAAAATAATGGCAAACATAAACGAAAATTACTCAGGGAACTAAACTACACATAAACTGCATATACAAGTTGATTCCAATTGGAGTTTACTTGGAAATTCCGTGGAATTCCAAAGAAAGAAAGGCGCTGAATATCTAAACAAAACAAACACAACCACAATTATTTTCTTTTAAAATTATTTTATGTTTTTTGCAATTAAAAAAATACAGAACATTCAATATTTTTTCTGTTTGTTATTCCCTTGCAAAAATATTGTGAAGATGTAATTTATTAGTAATTATATGGCAACCCATGTCTCACAATCTCTCACAAACTGGGGATGTAGATGGCTATAATACATATATACATAAATACAGATGCCTGTACCATGTGTGCAAGCACTGCACAGTGAGCCTACGTAGGTCTTTTACAGTGCAGATGCAGGAGATAGGATGATGTCACATAAAGTATCTCTTATTTATCTTGTTGTTTCTGAATAGGGCAGCTTTGTTAGGAAGTGGAGAATCAGCAAAAGGGAATATTAAGTGTTTATTTTCCTACCCTAATTTAGTTTTATATGGAAAACAATAATAACCCATTTTATACAGGACGTAGGTTGAGGCAATTACTGCTGTATGGTAGCTATCTATCTATTTTTCTACTTCAGATTTTTGTTGGGGGAGGGGAATGGAGGGGTGATGGGTGCAAAAATATTATAAGTAAGATCTACAAAATACAGCCACCCTGAGGCTGAAGCAGCTTTGTTTTATTCAGCAAGAAAAAAAATGATGTTTTTTTTCACATGCAGTTTACAGTACAGATGGTCACATTACATCACTGCACCAGCTGTTTGAATTCCTAAAACCATGGACCAAAGCAGGTAGCTGTAAAACGAGCCAATTCAATGCTGTCAGGAAGGGAGTAATTGCCACTTGACATTTTACAGTATGTATTAACTAATGTTTGATTCTGAAATAATTTACATTATTGCTAGTTAAACCAGCAGAATACTGTAAAACCAGTTAGGATATAGTAACACGTAGTCACTCAGAAGTTACTTTCGTATGACTGTTCATTCAGGAGAAGGGGTGGGGTCATTTCGTGCACACATTGTAGACTGATATGAGATTTACTTCAGTGGAATATCCCAAAAGATAATGTGGCTTGAATTTTAAAGGTAATAATTAAAGGTACACGCCACACACCTAAAGCAGTTTAGCTTGTTGATGTGCTTTTTGTGTGAAGAGAGTGACTTTTTTATTTTTTATTTTAGGAAATGTGCAGATTTTAATGGAAACTGGCACTTTTATAAATTGACCTTGTTACAACCCCCCTGGCTGTCAATCAGACAACTGGTCCTGTTACTTCCTGGTTTGATTAGCTCGGTGGAGCTAAACTCAAGAGGCAAGGAATTGCTCAGCACACATGTCTTTTAAAGACTTCTCATTAAGCTGCGCTGGGAAGTCTGTGATTGGACAGACACAGAAAATCTGGCTGGGTTAGAAGGGGACTAAAGACTACAGAAAAGCTGTTTCAGATATACTCCTAATGACAAATGCCTAATTAAATGCATATGTGTTTTCAATGAGGGAATATCTACTAAACAATGATTGATTTTTATTTTGGCAGTGGATAGTTCCTTAAACTACGGGCATTTTAGTGTGAGTTTGTGTTAGCTTGCTATGGTTTTAATAAAATAAAAAAAACTTCTGGTTATATCTGTATATGTGTTATATTTTATGAGTATAGTTTATTTTATACTTTATTCCAGATGCACACTTTATTGTATTTTTTGTGTGTGTGTGTGTGTGCGCATGCGTGCGCGCACATAGTGTGTTTGTGTAAACAGAAAAATTTGTATGCAAGAAGAATTAACCTTCTGCTCCATGGAATTTTTCTTTCATTCACGAACTTGCCTTAGGACATACCCAGAAAACCTTGCTTTATCATCTCATCAGTCATCTGGCAGCCATACAACTGGTAAAGGGAGGTATCTTGCACTGTACAAATAAATACGAGAACATTAATATTGCATAATTTAAAAGGAAACAACATTAGGAATTTCTTCTTTCACAGTGACACTGACCATATTAAATTCTGAGGACAGTGTCCATTGGTTGTGAAAAATATGAATTTAGCCAATGACATTATGTGTCCAAGAGATTTAAACTGATGTTATATTTAATTCTTGCAGAATAGGACGCTGGTGACACAAATGATTTTTCTGGTTTCGGGGGAGTCAGTTCCTTTGGATAACTCTATCTCTCCCCTAAACCTTTGTTTTTTTGCCTCATTCTGCGGTTCTAGAACCATATCTTACCTAGATCTCACTCAACTGCAGCACCAAAGTAATCTCAACACGTCTTGGCTCGGCTTAAATAATGAGAAACAAAATTGAACTCTTTTTTTTTTTTTTTTTTTCAGTTCAGTTAACTGCCTGTTTGTAAAGCAAATTCATATCCTATTGGCTGGTCTGCACATGACAAAGCAGAAGTAACATTGAGCATAGCATTAAAATAGACATATTGTGAAACACAGCTGACTGTGTTTCACAATATGTCTATTTTAATTTTTTTAATTTTGCTATACACTTTAATGAAGAGGCTTGAATATATCTTTCAAAAGCAAGAATTATGAAAGTAACAATGTCGTCAGAAATTGTCTATCATACAAAAGATATGCAACCTTCCGCACTCCAGATGATGCTTTGCAGCATAATGGCTGTTAGAGCATTTAGGGAGGTGTAGTCTATAACATCTCGAGTGCCAAAGGTTGCATATCTCTGGTCTATACACCAACGAATAGCACAATTAACATGCAGCTGCCTGTTTAACATGCTTTGAACAGAACAGCAATGTCAAAATGGCCACGTACAACGGTTATTACATCTATACTTAACAGTTTGTTTAGAGGAAATTTGTAATAATCTTGGTTGTTGTTTAGACAGATATACAGACAATGTGAAGGTTAGATGTGAAATTGTATCACATAAAATGTGATTATGGAACAGCAAAACTGCCACTAAAAAAATTACATCAATGTCTGAGAAAAACCTCTCCAGTATCCAGGTCACTGAATTCACTGAATAAAAAGTTCAGACTTTCTCACATGTTGTTTATGCTGTTGATCCAAAAGAAGGCAAAAAACCCAGTTTGAAGCACTTACAATTTTGCAACAAACTAGGAAAAAGTTCCTTCTTGACCCCAGAATGGCAGTCAGATTTATCCTTGAAATGAAGAAGCTATTACCCTACAAATGAAAAATTATATCCTTGAATATTCTGTTTTTGTAAGTATGCATTTAGTTGCTGTTTAAGCATCTGATAAAACCACTTCTCCAGGCAGAGAATTACATATCCATATTGTTCTTATAGTAAAAAAAAAAAAAAAATTACTTTGCCTTAGACTAAATCTCCTTTCTTCCAGTCTAAATGTATGATTTTGTGTCCTATGTATAGTCCTGTTTGTGAATAGATTTCCAGACAATGGTTTGTGTTGGCCCCGGATATATCTGTAATAATAAATAAGCTGCAGATATGTTAAGTAGTTTATACACCTGACTGAAATGTATCATGCTGGCTTTCAGTATGCTCTGCTATGACATCATGAGGCAAATGGAGGTTGCCGGAAATTAATTATCCTCCGAGTAATTCACTAAACTATGAACTGTCAGGAATTGCAAGGCTACGACCAAAACAGGAGAAGTGAGGCATAGCTGGCTTGGATAATTTCTCCTATTCAGCTACTTTGGCCTGAAATGAATTCTCGACAATCCACAGATTTGTGAATATTTATTTTTTCCACAAATTTCCGTTAAGTGAATAATCCAAAGGCATCATTCATTAACAGTGGGTTGTATTAAGTTGAAATGGAATTGCATAATTTAGGCCGAAACAGATGATTTGGGGGGGAAAAAAATACAATGCAAATATAGCCACAACAATTTTAGCCTGAAATTTGCTATTCATTTTTCAAGTTGCAACGATTTACTGCTTTGTAAATAAACCTGCAGGTGTTTTTTGTTTGCTAGCTGCTCATTTAACTGGAAAAACCGGTCTGTCTTGTGAAAGTATATAGAAAGTGGGCACATGTGACTAGAGTAACTTGTTGACGCCAAAATAATCTTAAACCAAAAAAAATCATTTTTAATTGGATTAAAACAATGTTGCAATGCTTATTCCAGCCATTCTTGGCACTCTGCATAATTACAACTTTTTAATATTAATTATCAAAGGCACCAAATGAGGACTGGCACGCTCAACCACGTTGCTTTTGCAGAGTGAGGTCATTCAAGTGACAGTAATTGCTTTTAGGGCATTTGAAGTAAATCTATATTTTACAACATAGTAAAACTATTATTAACCCCCTTTGCCAAACGGCTATTTTGTACATTAAGCAATTGAACATTTTGTACATTTGCGCAGTTTTGTTCAGCATTAATTTCCATCCTGATCATTTCGTGTTCCAAAGACACACAAAACTTTTTTTTACCCTATATAAAAATGTAATTCCTCATCTAGCTTGGAAAAATTTTACATAGGGATTTTTTTTAAGCCCATTCTTTTTTCACAGTTTTGACAGTAATTGGGGTCAATAACAATCTATCATATAAAAAAAATCACAGAAAACATATTTTAACTAATACCTTGTAAACGTCATATTCAGTTTTGCGTATGAACAGAACATACACCTCCCCTGAGTTGATGATGTTTGCAAATAAAGTCACCAAAGTTCTAAAAATGATTCCTTGTTCTTCAGTTAGAGCAATTAAACTATATATAAACACCATAACATTAATATAACTTAGCAAGCACAACAAGTTAGAATTTGGACACTTGACCTATATCTAATATTAGGACATTTGAACAGTCCACCAGTTTAAATTGTTATAATAATTTTTTCCCAACATACCCTTAATGTTTGTATATTTAGATGGAGTTAATTTTTGTCCTGAATGATGAGGAGAGGGACAATAATTTTCCCAAAAACCTCTCTGTCACTCATGGTTGACAAACCTGGTGCTCCATCACTAACTGAGACAAGGACTAGCTTCACCTCTAAACCTCTTTCTCATTTCCGTTTGCAGTGAAAGAGAGGGAGATATGGGGTCCTACATAGCCACTGAATAGCTCGATATCAAAACGCTAAATATAAATGGGCACTGGGACACTAAGGGGGCAGTGTCTGCACTAACTTGAAGCCTCTTTGTCACTTATGATCACTGCAACCCTTTGCAACTCCTGATTTGCTTTATGATACAGTGACAATGTTTTTCTTTTTTAAATTATTATTATTTTATTCTATTCCAAATATCCCTTTTATTCAAAGAAGTGGAAACTTGGAGCCTAGTTGTTCAATGTATAACTTCTCACTGAGCAATGGGTTAATAGTTTTTTTTAGATTAAGGAGGCACTATGGTCACTTGGGGAAAGGGGAAGGAAATGACCTAAGCTCCAAACCTCTCTTTCACTCATAAGCACTGTAAGTGAGAAGGGGGGCTGGCGGGCAGACACGCACAACTCTGAGTGTGATTCCACTACCACATAATATATGTCATGTCAGGTCTGCTGTGTAACTTATGAGGCAGCCCCATCCAATAGTATATAGAAAAAAAATGCATCAGATTGGATTCTTCTAACCATAACTTGGTTGAGCAACAACAATTCTTTGTATAATACATATGCCTGCCATTAGTAACCACATATGCATGCTTTATATTTTAGTTTTTTGCCCTGTTGCCCTGTGTTATGCTACTGTTTATATATATATATATATATATTTTTTTTTTTTTTTTCAAGATGCCCCAATACCAGAGTATATATTTTTTTAAATACTTGGTAGTGAAATATTGAATCAAATCTCTCTCTATCTACTGAGCTATCTCACTGGCATTACATCGTGAAAGAAATACTGCAGTTACTAAAATTATGGAATTAATTATTTAATCCTACTTAAACTATACATATTGTGTATATGATATACTGCAAATAAGCGGAATTAGTTAATTATTCATTTTATTTCACTATTAATGTGTGGGCAAATCTTAATAATTATTATAAAGATCGAGAATTAAATTTTTTGGGAAAAACAAGTCAATTCTCTACTACGTTTTACTTCCCAGTTAAATCTTCTTTAGAGTTTTAATAAAATATTGATAACAGATCAGGAACACATACGGGATTGTAATGTGTTTGCTGTCTAGGTTAACAATTTTCTGTACAGAACCTACAATTTACATAGAGCTTCATCTAAAACTTCTGGGGTTATTACAAACTAAACTTAAAGGGACACTATGGACACCCAAACAGCCACAGCTCATTGTATTTGTTTTGGTGAGTATAATAATTTCCTTCAGGCTTTTTGCTGTAAAAACTGGGTTTTTTTTCAGAGATGTAGTGTTTAGATTACAGCCTAGTGATAACTCCCCTGGCCACTCCTCAGATGGGTACTAGAGGTGCTTCCTGGGGCAGTGCTGCACAGTGAGCAGCACTGCCATTCAGTGTCTCCACCCTCTGCATCCAGACACAGAACTTTCCTCAAAGAGATGCATTGATTCAATGTATCGCTACAATGAGATGCTTATTGGCCAGGACTGTGTTTGACTTGTGCGGGCTCTGCCCCTCATCTGCCTCCTTGATAAGCTCAGCCAATCCAATACTTTCCTATGGGAAAGCGTTGTGAATGGCTCAGGATATGACTTTTTATGATGTCAGCCAAGCAGGCAGATCAGGGTCAGAGCCAGCACCAGCAGACTAGAATAATGTTAATATTTTACTATATTTAGGAGGGCAAGGGGGGCCGGTTGTGGATTTAACACTATAGGCTCAGGAATACATGTGTGTGTTCCTGACCCTATAGTGTTCCTTTAAACAGAGACAAATTGATACATACATACTACGAGATAGACACCTTACTTGATTAGGTTTCATGTTTTGGCCCAAAAGCTATGTTTAACACAGCAGGCCGTTGATAAGAAACATGTAAAGTAGAACATTGCTGCCAGTGTTCTTCATTGAAGTGGGAATTGCTACAGAGGTTGAAGGGGTGGGGGGTCAGCCTGTCAGTGCTCAGACCATACGCCGCACACTGCATCAAATTGGTCTGCATGGCTGTCAACCCAGATGGAAGACTCTTCTAAAGATGATTCACAAGAAAGCCCGCAAACAGTTTGCTGAAGACAAGTAGACTAAGGACATGGATTACTGGAACCATGTCCTGTGGTCCGATGAGACCAAGATAAACTTATTTAGACAGATGGTGTCAAGCGTGTGTGGCGGCAACCAGGTGAGGAGTACAAAGACAAGTGTGTGGTGGGAGTGTCATGGTCTCAGCCTGCATGTGTGCTGCCCGCACTGGGGCGCTACAGTTCATTGAGGGAACCATGAATGCCACAATGTACAGTGACATACTGAAGCAGAGCATGATCCCCTCCCTTCGGAGACTGGGCCGCAGGGCAGTATTCCAACATGATAACGACCCCAAACACGCCTCCAAGATGACCACTGCCTTGCTAAAAAAGCTGAAGGTAAAGGTGATAGACTGGCCAAGCATATCTCCAGACCTAAACCATATTGGGCATCTGTGGGGCATCCTCAAATGGAAGGTGGGGAAACGCAAGGTCTCTAACATTCACCAGCTCCGTGATGTCGTCATGGAGGAGTGCAAGAGGACTCTAGTGGCAACCTGTGAAGCTCCGGTGAACTCCATGCCCATGAGGGTTAAGGCAGTGCTGGAAAATACTGGTGGCCACACAAAATATTGACACTTTGGGCCCAATTTGGACATTTCCACTTAGGGGTGTACTCACTTTTGTTGCCAACGGTTTAGACAATAGCTGTGTGTTGAGTTATTTTGAGGGGACAGCAAATTTACACTGTTATACAGGTTGTACACTTACTACTTTCCAGTGTAGCAGAGTGTCATTTCTTCAGTGTTGTCACATGAAGAGATATAATAAAATATTTACAAAAATGTGAGGGATGTACTCACTTTTGTGAGATACTGTGTGTGTGTGTGTATATATATATATATATATATATATATGTGTGTATGTGTGTATATAATTTAAATCTACATGTAAATTTCTTTATTTTTATTCCATCGTTTTGTGATTTTATTAATTATATATTGAGGGACCTGATTGACAACCCAGGCAGAAAGTCCAGATAATTTAAATTGCAAGCCCTATACTTGACCCTGTAACTTCCATAACACCATACAACCTATACACGAGGGGTACCATTGTAGTTGTGAGACATTGCTGAACACAAATATGAGTTTTTTAAAACAGTACAATTATGATAACAATGATATCATCTGTGAAAGGGCATTTAAAAAAATGCAAAAATCAAATATGATTGATAACTTTGGCAAGGTATTGTGTCTAAGTGGCTACTAAAAAGTGTGGACATACATCATTTTAAATACTCTGGTTTATCTATTTTTGCAATAGCATTCCATGATGAGGTTAATTTTCATTCCAAAGCAGCCATACGGTCTCAAAGGCAATATAGGCCTAGCAAACCATTCTGGGAAATTTCAATGTGTATTAACTGCAATGGGCAAGCTCTTTGTTTGACCCTGTAACTTTACAAAACACCATGAAACCTGTGCATGGGGGCATCATTGTACTCGTGGGACATCACAGCATACAAATATGTGTGTTTTATTGTAGTAAAAGCTAATAGTTTGGGGGGCGGGGCCTCACGGTGATTATATTGCCAAGGGCCTAGGAATTAAAATGACCTCCCTGCCTGAGCCTGCTGAGGTGTGACCTTCCCAGATTCAACCACACACGAGGATCCACTACTTCCGTCCTTTGATCGAGTCTGTGAAGCCTTCTGGGCAAAGCTCGCATGCAGAGGACTTACCCCTGCACTTGAAATCCATGGTCGAGGCCCCCCCTCCGAGTCATTCTGTGGTATCACAGACATCGGCTTCCCCCGAAGGGTATCCAAAGAGGTTCCCTGGAGGCGCGGGTGCAGAAAGCCGCGGTGACAAACAACTGCCCGCCAATGCTCCAAGCCGCATACTCACTACAACATGACCCGACGGCGGCGACGTGAATCTTTCCGCATTCGCTGTGATCCACCTGTCCCTGGTAATCCCTACCCGACTTACCTGGTGTACGGGAGACTGTAGCTGCGAGTTCCGGTGGGTGAACATGCTGCTTCCATAGAATGGATTTCTCTGGACTGTCTGGGAGCTTGTCTGAGCGGAGGCCTCAGAGGGGATCCTGTCAGCGGGAAATGCTGGAACGTCCCACCCTTGGGCATCAGTTAGATGACACTTCAGCTTAACCTGCAGATTACCAGTCTCACTGCTGATATTGTACCTATGGTTTCCTATGGATACTGTTCTCTCCTAATCTTGAACTCTCCTATCCTACCTGCAATGCTCTAGCTAATGTACCCAGTGGTCCTTACCTCTTGCCACGGTCTTTTTGGGAAATGAACTTTGCCTTCTTGTTTATAATGTTAGACCTGTGTTACTGTCATTTGCTATAATACTCATCTTGTCTCTTCAAAAAAACAAAAATCATTGCAGTTCACTCCTGATATTTCATACTGCTGCAGCATTCATGTATTGTTCTAAGTCATCCTGTGAAATGTTTTTACATATTTGCCTGTAAACTATGCACTGCAAAAATAAAGAAAAAGAAGAATTTGCCAGCCCCCTACCCTGTGACTACGGCCCCTGTGATAAAACTTGGTTTAAATCACTGTTCGTGCTTTTTTGGATTTTTATGGCCACAGTTCGAACTTTCTAAGTGGCACTTCAAACTCCTGAACAGTCGAAGTGTCCACCATTCGACATTCCAACTTGTGGTGGCAGCCATCTTGTTTGCATGGACCAAAACCGCAAATAGACTTCAGAGTGAATGCCCTGGAACTATTTTCATCCTGAAAACCTTGCAGTTCCCGGTAGGTCCTCCAGCGGCACTTAGCCACGATTCTATTGAACTGTTTTGGGCATGGGACCATGCCTGCGCCTGGGCAAAACTATGACTTCCATAATATTTCTGAACCCCGGATCTGATGTGGGTGATTGTTGGATATGTTGATCACCCAGATCAGGGATATCAGGGGATGTAACATTTGTGGGGATATGTTGTGTTTTGGGGTACTTATGGGACTTTATAAAAACAATATTCTGCCTGGAGATAATTGTTAATGCATTATCTGCCTTAATTATCTCCCAGGCAGAGGGGAGGGATTGTGTATATTGTATGGGAGTGTCTTACTGTATAACTCTGTTTTTATTGGTTTGTTAACTTTGTGCCCCTGTGCCCAACAAGGTCCACGCGGGTGTCAAGTCTCATCTCATGTGTGGAGGAAATGGCTGTATCTACCCTGGGGATTGCTATATCACTATACACCCCTGGGATTATAATCACTAGCTCTTTTAAGAGCTGTTCCTGCTATGCTCTCTGGAAGCCGAATCCTGGTCTTGGGTTCAGGGTGGGTGGAGGACGGCGAGTTCCCAGCCAAGCTGTAACGCTGGACGTGGGAACTACAGTGCTGATGGTGTTGGGTGGAGTGCTTGGAGCCCTTGGTGAGCACTAGGAGCATCGACTGACATGCGCACCCTGTTGGGGTGCCAGGCGGTCCGTCATAATGCCATGCAGAAATTGGAAAATAACAGCATTTCCTGATCATTATTCATGGTAACATTTACTCATGAGTTAGCTCCTACCCTCACAGCAGAGAGGACAGGAAATAGAACTCTGAAACTGGTATAAATAGGATCTATTTATACCAGTTTCAAAATTCTATTTCATGTTCTTTCTGCTGTGAGGAGAGGAGCTAACCCATGAGTAAATGCTGCCATGAATAATGATCAGGAAAAGAAAAAAGTATGAAACAATTTTCCTTATTCTTAAGTACTTATTCATGTTAAATTGTGTTCCATATATAAGTATTTGATGTGAAATGAAAGCCCTTTTCTCCTGAACAAAATGATATATAAGTTTTCATATTACATAGGTACACTTAATATGAAATTGGTAAATTATGATTGAACAGACATATAGCTCAAATTCTAGGTTTTGTTTTTGTGGTCAGAACTTGCACAATTGCCTCCGTCCTTAAAGGGTTAACGTTTTTCTATCTAACCAAAATGTTTGTTTTTGTTCACATTAAATAAAGGGCTATCTGTGCATACTGAAACAAATATACATTTTAACACTACTTTCCAGGACATACAAATTCTTGAGGTAGCTTTTTGGCAAATCACTTGGTAGTAAAGCGGTTAAAACATATCTGACTTTTTACATGTTAATGTTGCACATTTTATAGAAAAATCCAAGTAACATAGAAACATAGAATGTGACGGCAGATAAGAACCATTCAGCCCATCTAGTCTTCCCAATTTCTAAATACTTTAAATACTTTCATTAGTCCCTGGCATTATCTTATAGCCTTATGCCTATCCCATGCATGCTTAAACTCCTTTACTGTGTTAACCTCTACCACTTCAACTGGAAGGCTGGAGGCTATTCCATGCATCCACTACCCTCTCAGTAAAGTAATACTTCCTGATATTATTGTTAAACCTTTGCCCGTCCAATTTAAAGGGACACTTTAGTCACCAGAACAACTAGAGCTTATTGAATTTGTTCTGTTGAGTAGAATCATTACCTTCAGGCTTTTTGCTGAGAAAATGCAGTGTTTACATTACAGCCTAGTGATAACTTCACTGGCCACTGCTCAGATAGCTGTTAGAGATCCTTCCTGGGTCATGGCTGCCTAAAATGCATTCAAACATTCACTGTCTCCTCCCTCTGCATGCAGACACTGAACTTTCCTCATAGAGATTCATTGATTCAATTCATCTCTATGAGGAGATGCTGATTGCCATGGGCTGTGTTTGAATCATGCTGGCTCTGCCCTGATCTGCCTCTTTGTCAGTCTCAGCCAATCCTATGGGGAAGCACTGTGATTGGATCAGGCTACCACTTCTGATGATGTCAGCAGACTGCTTGTTTTTATTTAGGCAAACAGCATGCAGAGTTACAGCTTCTGGCTTGAATACAGTAAGATTTTGCTATATTTATGGAGGCATAAGGGGCCCACGGGGGCTAGATGGCGGTTTTAACACTATAGGGTCAGGAATACATGTTTGTGTTCCTGACCCTATAGTGATCCTTTAAGGCTATGTCCTCTTGTTGTGATAGTTTTTCTTCTGTTAAATGTAGTCTCTTCCTTTACTGTGTTGATTCCCTTTGTATTTAAAATTAATAAGTCAGCTCAAAACAAAATATTAGAGAAGACAGGGAAGAAATTATGTTGAGCACTATATTTATTGGGGTTCCACTGGAGACAGGAGGATGGAGGTAATAAATATAATTTTGGAAAGTGTTAATTGTTATGTGTTATCATCCTCAAAAGAGACCTTGAATGTGTTGCTCAAACTGATGCTCAAGTATCATAAAGAGGAATATAATTGTTAGCTTAATTTCCTTTTCCAAACTACTCTACTGAGATTTATAAACTGTGCAATAATTTCTAATAGCATTAGTTTTGGGAAAGGAAAGTAACTTCTTGTTTACGCTGATTTAGTAGGCTTTGAGTCTTACTTTGACGTGTTAATATGCTAGATTTAGAATTTTACTTTGTAACATTCAAATTGCATTCTCTCTACAAAGGGGGCGTTAAATACTCCATTGGGTCTTGGGATCCATTAGCTAAAATATCTTGCATTGCCCGGCATCAAGAGAGTTACTAATCTGCCAAAGCTAATTTAGGGTGCTGTAGGGAAAAGGGGAGGGAGTTGGGAATCCATCAAGGTGACATAGAGGGGTAGTTTTACCTATTTTACCACATGCACATATCAGTCACTGGAGTGGCCACAGTTGAATTTATTTATATATGCACAAAATACCAGTATTTGATTTGGATTTTCTTGGATCCTGGAAATCATACTTCACACATTTAAAACTATCCACAAGCTCTGATTTATTATCAGTTAAAACTTAGATTGCAAAATAGACTAATTTAATTGATCTGGAAAAATTACCCAGCCTAGCTATAGTCATTGTTTGGCTAGATTAGCCTTAATGTTGCAATTTACATCTTAAATTAGTTTAATTACTAATACCCAATAGTATTGCTTTCAAACTATTTAAGGGGTTAGGGTTCGCAGACTCACCATTTTTTCCTGGACATATATTAGTTAACCATGCTTTAAGGGGGTACATGAAAAAGCATATCTTGAGTATGTAGAATTAACATGCTGCTGAATTGCTCTTAGACTAATTCAACTAATGATACCGATTCCTGTTTGGCCAGATCCACTGTGCTTTCCTGGGCATATATAATGTCCGCATGTTCCAGAGGAGCTCATAAAATGTTTTTAATTCACATTATTATTATTTGCATTTCATTACAATAGTATAAAGGGGGACATTTAACAATAAATGAAATAAATTGCTACAGGAACAATAGGTTGATGAGGACCCTGCTTAAACGATTGTAAGCTCTTTCGCTCTATAAATGCCAATAATAATAATAATAATAATAATATGGATTCCACACTTATCCCCTGCAATATGCTAACATTATGTAAGCACAGTGGATCTGGCCAAACAGGAATATGTATCATTATTTAATAACATATAGGAATAAAATATTTTGTTTTAGTGATGTTTTCATATCATTATACTCTTTGTACTTTGATACCCGATTTACATTATTTTGTGTATCTCATCCTAAGGAAGGCAGTTAAATGCAATACTGGATCAGCATTGACATTAAGGGGTCGATTTACTAAATTGTAGCAAACTAAAATCTAAAAAGCAAAAATTGGGTTAAAAACAACTAATCTGGAAAAAGATTCCAGCTCAGTTTTAGAGACAGATGGGCTATTTTTAATTTTGCTATTTAATTTTAATTTCACTGCAATGCTGATTTTAGTGAATAACCCTGTAAACAACACTAATCACAATAAACTAAATAACCACATAGGTGACAATAAAAAATGCTTTCAAGCAAGACTAAAATAAACCAATTGGCTACAAAAAAATTACCTACAGTACAACGCAGGTTGTAATTCCCCTTTAAGAGTTTATCTGGACCACAAATATGTACTGTATCCCATTGTGATATATTTATTTACTGCTGGGAAGGGATGAAAGATAATATAATGTGTATGTATTACTGATTGCACAGACAGCATGAAGGCCACTATAAATCTCTCTTATCTCCTCCTACTTTCACTTTCTAATCCTGAGGAGCAATTAGTGAAAGTCCTTTAATTCCAAACACTCACACCACTTAATGCCTGGCAGCAATTTAAAAGAAAGGTTAAGACAGTCTATTCTTTGGCACAGTTACCTAACAGATCGTTACAGAAACTGAACAAATACTTTGCAAAATTACATTGGCAACGAGAGAACTATGGAGAGAGAGAGGGGAGAGAGAGAGGGAGAGAGAGGGAGAGGAGAGAAAGTATGAGAGAGTAGAAATAAAATGGAAATATAAGGGGGGGGGGGACAAAGGGAGATGGGATGATGGGTAGAGGGCGATAGGGGAGTGGGGTGCTTTTTTAAGAAATTAGGGTCAGTGCACACTGTATAATAGGTGTTAAGCTGTCTCTAGTCTGTATGTAGAACTCAATGGGATACAGTATTGCAGCAAACTCCCAGCACTCTCTGAAAATGTTCCATTCCTAAACTTTCAGTGTCAGTTTGTGTCATTTAACCAATCAAGTTATCATAAGCCTTAAACTAGTACTGTATATATTAAACAAAATTACTTTCTTTAAAAAATGTAATTTAAAAAAACAAGCAAAAATAAAATAAACACAAAGTTCTAAACAAAAAAATATATATTTACTTTATATACATATACGTACATTGGAATATTAGATATATTTAATGTTTTTTTTATTTTATTCGAAAAAAGAAAAATCAGCTGAAACATAAACGAATTAATTTCATGCAAGAGATATTTAAAGCTATAATAAACATGCCTGTAAGATAATGACATGCAGACTGTCTTAACCCTCCTGTGTCCTCGGTCAATTGTGTCTACAGGTAAATTAACACGAGAAAGGACTAATTGTGCCCTTTTAATCCTCTGCGATTACAAAGAGATTAAGGATGTCTCTTTACAAACTATTAGACAGACGCCTGGGGAGTTCACATCACAAACTTTTCCAAGTGCTATAAGCCTAAACACAATATTACAGCAACCCAGCGAGGAGCAGCACTGGATCCGAGTTTTTACTTTCAGCTTTGACATCAATATGTTGTAGTCATAATGATATTATCATTAACTCTTTCACTGCAAAATTAACCAACAGATCACTGATCCACAATGTAAGGGATTAAGTGGGCAATGAGAATAGAGGAGTTATGGCACTGATAACATTTAATACACTTTTTATATTCAATTCTAATGTTAAGATAATACGTGATCCTGAAATTACTACTGCCATAAAGGGACTAGAAATGGCACTTTCATTTTAATGTAATTTTCCCATTCCCAATGTAATTATATTCCTAAGGGGGTTGTGGTATTTCAAGGAGGTATGCCATTTTTGCATTGGAATGATCGCCCTTTTAATTTAAACACATATTATTGCAGTTGAAATAAGGCGTCACACAGAGCTGTACCAAGTGGAAGAATGAAGTATGTTACACTGTATACCAGTTTAAATGATAAGTGTACACACATAGCCAGGATTTAGCTGTAAGCAACACTTACAATCATCAAGTAACACGTTCATATTAAATGATGCCTCCTGGATAATTAGACTAATTTGTATTTTAAACATTAGCACTTAAAGTTACTTAGCCAGTCAATGGATGGGAATGAGGTTGAGAGAGAGAGAGAGAGAGAGAGAGCAAACTAGGGAAATAAGTAGCGTTGGAATAAAATAAAAATGAGACATGCGAGTGAGAGAGTGAGATTGAATGAAAGCATTATGGAGAGAGAGAATGGAGAATATGAGACGATCAGATAATAAGAGATATAGAACTGTGTAAATGAATGGTAAATAGTGAGTTAGAAAGACAATAGAGAGGTACACACACAGAGAGACCCAACTTACTTGTTTCTGGAGGACTGGTAACTTTTATCCAGTTAAGTGGTTTACCTGCAGAACTGTCCCCAGTGAGTGCTGTACAGAGCATTGTGTGTCCTTGGCTGGTGTGACTGTACCCACAGATGGAGGCAGGCAGGGCTAGTTGGACTGGGGGAACAGATTGAATTTGCCAAGGCTGAGGGTCCTGGGGAAAGTCTGGAAGTTTGGCTGTGGTGGGGTGCAGAGCTGTGCCCCCTAGATTGAGGGCTGTCTAGAGCTGGGCAGTGGTTAGGATGAGTGTAAAAGGAAAGAGAGGGATGCTCTGCAAGTTCCAGGCGTCTCCCCACCCCAAAATGTGTGTCCCTTGCACAGCTAATAACTCCCACCCTGTGCTGCTGCTACCGTTGATTATTCCCAGCACAGAGGAGAGGCTGAGGAGACCTCATCATGACATTGTGTCTGTCCCTGCTAACGCTGTCCATCCCTAGCAGTCAAACTGGGACATTTGTGACCAGTGACTGGGCACAGAGACAGAGCTGAGCTCAGCTGAAATGCGAGCTCCTGGCAATGGGTCACGTGTGTCTGTGCTGGCCAATGGGCAAGTGAATAGAAGAACAGCATGAAGATAGAGTATAAGCAATTTGTAACTTAGTGGCTAGGCTCCTTCTTTCAACTCACAAGTGCAAGTGTAGCCCTGTACAAAGTATTCCTATCTAGTAGTAATGTATAATCTCTCATTACTTGTAATTGGAATGTAATCATATTTATCATAGCATTCTGATCACCAAGTTACTAACATGCAAATCTAAAAATACTTTTATATTTATTGTAAACCTGAGATGTGCATGCTAATCATAGGAAAAATAGTACTTTTTTTATGCATAGCCTAACTTAAAGGATGCATGAAAATATTACATTATTAAAATGTGCACAGTTGTTCATTTTCAGCTTTTTGTTATTTGTTGTATTTTCAGAGTCCCGAATAATAAATGTGTAGAACCCTGATGGATTCTGGGTCATTGCTGATTCAAACTGAAGGATCTAGCATCTTGTGATTTGAATGAATTCCATTTTTTTTTTTAGTAATACATATACAAGGAAGGAGTTAAAAGGATATGAATTTAAAAGTTTCAGACTTACAGTCCATGGTCCATGGCACTTTAAAATAATTTATATCAGAAACAAATAATTCATATGTAGATGTTCTTACTTATTGTAAAGGTTGGGTCAAATAAAGAGAATTTTTATATATAATCAGAATTGCATGGCTTTTCTTATAAAAACAGATTTTATTTATTTATTTTTTGTGCTGCAAAATGCAAGTCTGTCTCACAGTTTTGTTGATGTTAAACGTTCAATGACTGATGGTATTACTTGGCATGCTTGTATTGGTTAGAGATAGTGATGTCCTGAACGGTTCGCCGACCGGTTCGCCACGAACGGTTGCCACGGACTCATCATTGAGTAAACTTTGACCCTGTACCTCACAGTCAGCAGACACATTCCAGCCAATCAGCAGCAGACCCTCCCTCCCAGACCCTCCGACCTCCTGGACAGCTCACTAAGAATGCAGCTTCAAAATGGATGCTGGATGCTGTCCAGGAGGTGGGAGGGTCTGGGAGGGAGGGTCTGCTGCTGATTGGCTGGAATGTGTCTGCTGACTGTGAGGTACAGGGTCAAAGTTTACTCAATGATGAGCCGTGGCGAACTGTTCGTGGCGAACCGTTCGGTGAACCGTTCGGGACATCACTAGTTAGAGACTTGTAATATATTGTAATATGTGTCTGTATCTATGTAGATATGCATGCCAATATATTTACTACAAAAGTGGTTTTGCAAAAATATGCTATCATATCCACTCACCCACTAGCTATTGGTTTGTGAAAATGTAGCCATGAAAGATTAAAGTAAGTCTGTGTGCACACAGTGGGAAAAAAAGGGGTTAGCAAGTTATTTGAATACAAAATAAAATTTACATTTTGTAAATAAATCAGAACATATAGTAAAATGTTTCTTTGAAATAAGCTGCATATCTTTATTATATAAAATAGTCGATGCTTGGAATATCATAATCCAGGGGTCAGCAATCTGTGGCACACGTGCCATGCATGGCACTTCGAGGTGCCTTTGCACAGCACTCAAGGCTGCTAGAGCCAAATACGCTCTGGCCTATCAGGAGTCCCAGTGGGACTTCAAGTATCTGCTAGTGGAAACTGAGCCGTGATTGCAGGTGATAAGGGACAATCCTAAATTTACACATAGCAGCACTTAGAGCAAATGATCTCAGATCACTTCCTACCAGTATTTGTGAATGGGAATCCGCACTGGCATAGAACAGCCCACATTAGCTATCGCAGCTCCTGCCCTTGACCTGTACCTGGCCAGCCTGGTACCCACTGGACCACAGAGAAGCCACCCACTCTGCTAGATATACACAAAACTGCCGAAGAAGCTTCCTCCTCATACAAATAATACAAACAGCCCACACACAAACACACACACAGTCCCCACAAACACACCAGTGAAAATTCACATACACACTCACAAACCCACAAGCAGCCTCTCACATGTAATACCATAAGCAGTCCCACACATACACACAACATCAAACACACAATGTGACATATTATTATTGACATTTATATAGCGCCAACAGATTCTGTAGCGCTTTACAATATTGTCATCCAGACATGCAATTTCACAAGCAGCCCCCACACACAGCTTACATTTGTAGCTATAATACACAATTCCTTTAAACTACTCATGAACATATACAATATAACAGCCAACGTACACACAAATACAATGTTAAAAAGCAACTGCAGCACCCATAAATAACATAAGCACAATACGGCAACATACACACCCCAATTTTATTATTTTATCTTTATTGATTTTAAAAAAAGAACAGGGAAAAAAATACACTTACATAAAATTACATATAACATTGCTATAAAATTAGTCCATCCATTACCATTACATTCTTTGAACTTACTTCACTTACATAAAGACAATTTGCCAAGGAGTGTATTGGAAAGGAAGGGAGGGGGGAAAAGGGGGAACAAGCCAAATACCAGAGAGAGAGAGAAAAAGAGAGACAGATCTCAATCCTGGCAATAGCAAAATATCACTAATTATAGTTTCCCTTCTCTCCTTTTCCTCCATTCCTCCCCCTTCTTTCCCTTCCTCTCTCCCCTCCTCCATTTTTTCTCGTTCTTTGACCATCTCTAACATTACAAAACAAAAGTAAAACAAACAAAAAGATATTATAGACATTTATAGACCTTTACCTTTGATATAAATTCCACATATCATAGCATTACAATATCTCCTAAACATCCAATACAAAAAACATATAAGTGTCCGATAGGCAATTTGGACATTCGGGTACTTCAGAATTTCCGAAGTGCCGAAGCTGCCGAAGTTGCCGAAGTTCTGAAGCACAGTATTGCCTAAGTACTAATATACTCACACAGTGGAAGAAGAAGAATGTTACACTGTATATAATTTTAAATAAAAAGTATACAAATGTAGCCAGGATTCAGCTGTAAGCATTTGCAACACTTACAACAATCAAGTAACACACATTCATATAAAATGTAAGTTACTTGGCCAGTCAATGACAGGAATGAATAAGTAGATAACTCCCTAATTCCCACGGTATTAGGAAGCTATCTACTAAAAGGCTAAAAGACCTAAATTGGTCTTTCAGCCTTACTAATACGAAGTAAAGATTACTTAGTATTAGTAAATTATGCCCCTACTCGCTATACTGTGAGTAGGGGCATGTCTATTAAACAGTGAGCATCCTGTGGCTGCTCACTGTAAAAAACAAACAAAAAAAATACGTCCCCCCTCCCCCTCCTAACCTGAAGGGGGGACCTATTGCCCCCCCCCAGCCCCCACCCCTGAACGGCGGGTGGGGGCCCTAAAGTAAAATAAGGGGGGTAGGTAGGGGTTAATTTTTTGGGGGAGGGGGGTGACTAGGGGTTTGGGGACTCAGGTGTGGGGGCTGCTCAGGTGTGGGGGCCAGGGGGAGGACATTATGCCCCACCAATTAGTATTTAGGGCCCCCATCCACTGCTCACGGTGGGGGGCAGGGGGTAGGACATTAGGTCCCCCCCTAATTAGTATTTAGGGCCCCCACCCACCGCTCAGTGGTGGGAGCCTGGGGGGAGGACAATAGGTTTGATTTGATTTTACTTTAGGTGTCCCCCCTTATTCTAATTTCGGGCCCCCACCCGCCGCTCAGGGGTGGGGGCTCGGGATGGGGTACCCTTTTTTTGTACTAAACAGCTAATTCTGTTTAGTACTTTACTTATTGTAGTTTAACAATTAGCTGTCTTTTTTAGACAGGTGAATCACTTATGGGCATATTTTAGCTAGTTATTTCATGCAAACACAGATATATCTATAGTAATAGCAAGGCCGTGATACATACACCAAGTGGGAACACCATTCGAACACTGGATAAAACCACATTTACCACCATTAGAGCCTGAACTCTTTGTGGTATGAACTCGACAAGGTACTGGAAACCTTCTGTGGAGAGTCTGGTCCATGTTGACATTGGAGCCAGATTTGCAGTAGAGCACTCATGCTGTGAATCCAGTTCTACAGCTGAGATACTCAAACCCACATGTGGCGCCAACAGTCAAATCACATGAATCATTTTTTTTTAAATCTTTAAATGTTTAAGTGTTTATTGACACTAAGACAAAATATCAGTACTAAAAATATCAGTACAATTCGAAACATGGCAGAAATAGTAAACAGGTGATAATTCACATTTAGAATAATCATATAATTTGTGAGAGGAAAGTCTCACCTAATAGACACATGATGATCAATGACCCTTTCAGCTACTATGTCCCTAGGTGACGCTTCATGACAAAGCCAAACAGAGAGTGTTTGGAGGAAAGAGGAGAACATTAAATATTTTAGGAGAAGGAGTAGTAAGAGGGATAAGGTGGGGAAAAAAGTATTGGAGTCTAGCCATCACCACGGCTACTGAAACCCTACTGGCACTGTTACAAAACACTGACATTGTCCATCATCTATTCCGAGATGCCTGACAACTCGGCAAGCCAGGATGACATATTGCCCTTGCTTGGTGCATACTTTGGAAAGGAATGTTATTGTACCATAATTTGACTAATAATAGTGTCATTTTGTTTCCAACAACAATACATTCTTATTTTTTTTTATTTTTTTATTCTGGAAAGATTCAGAATTAAAAAAAATAGCATACATGAAATATCAGATTAAAGTGTAGTTTGATTGGGGTGGACTATGAAAAAGTACATTGGCAACAGTTTTTGTGAAACAGGCTCTCCAAGGCTCAGTTTTAGATATCTGTATTCGTACAAAATTCTATTAATCCTTAAATTCAATATTTTTGTGGGTTTTTTGTGGAATGGTTTCAGAAACACCATTAATAATCAACACCTGTACCAATTCTTTTCAAAATACTGATACCTACTGGCTTCAGGGTTGTGGTTATATGTTATTTTATAATTGGTATAATGATTACCAAACATGTATCTTCCTGCTAAACTCCAGTGACCCTGAGTATACACACCTAAAGTCCTCTTTTTGCACATATCATTTATCTAGGCTAGAGGGCAATTCATTGTACAATCTCAGAGTCAGTGAAAGATGCATATTTGGGCATTCTGAGCACATATTCATATATACACTGAAACCTGGGTTTTGTATACGTAGAGTATATGCAATACAATTTAAGAAGATTCTGCTTCAAAATGCCACATTGCTTGGTTGAGAGATAGACTTACGGCACCATGTTGGCAGATGGGAGTTGGAATATACTTTGACATATTGATTATTTTGCAATTTAACAGTAAACTGAATTTTCTTTGGGCAAGTTAAAGGAAATGTGTGGCCACTAAACTTTTCAGTGTTTATGAAGAAACATTATGGAGAGCTACATGGTTCTCACCTAGAACCCTTAGCTACCTGCATGATACAGCCTTTAATTAACTGTCTTTTTGTCATTCATCATTGGTGAAAGTTTCTGTCACTCATTGAACTATGTGCTTTCATTGGCTGTTCAGTTTATGTAACTAACATCAGGCAATCACAAACCAGCAGGAAATGTCGCCAGGCAACTGATGTATAAGTGGCCAATGAAAAACTAAAATTTCAATGGGTAACACATACAAATCATCTCAATAAAAATTATTATTAATTAAATTATAAGCTCGGTTTAATAAGGCTGTCATTAAAACCGACTGCTGGTACTAACACAGAATTGGTAACATTTGGTGAAACCTTAAACTCTCACTAACAGTAAGGTATGAAATGGAAGATGATCACGGTAGCGTCACCAAATGAAAACAATGTATCTTCGAGTATTAAAATGATTCTTTAATGCAGTTCACTGACCACGTATATCTGTGAAGGAGGGACATTCAGATGATTGACCTTATGCAATGCATACCAAATTTAAATTCATCATTGTTCTAATCACCATTACATTTCCTAGAATTGATGAAAACACTACCCGTAAACTCGTCTCATTACTGCAATAAAAAGTACAAGTCAAGGATAATGATGTCTCTATGCTATGTATGCGACTTTCAGTGTGTGTTCTTGCTCCTGAACAAAAACATAGTGCAGGTGAAAATAAAGGAAAATAGTTTCAGCTACAATTGTAACAAACATATAAGAGCAAAGCCTCCATGAGTTAAGAACCTTTATAGATGTGTGTGATCGGGGGAAAGCAACTGGCAACAAAGCACATTGGCCAACTCTGAACAAAAAATCACTATTGGCCAAATATTATATATGTCAAAAACGAATTGGTGGAGGGCAGAACATATCAGTCATGGTGGAAATTCTTCTTCAAGGGATATGCATTAATTTGAGACAAATGTCTAAGTCAAAGGCTTTAACTCACTCTGCAGGCTGAATAAAACAGGCAAATATGCTCCTTTTTTATTATGCTGCCACGCCCACTACAGGGTGGACAGTGATCTAACCAATCAGTGTCCTATCCTTAGGAACGTTGGAAAACATGCACAGTTGAAAGATCTTATCACTTTGCAACATCCTGACAGAGGGAGAAAGGAGGGGGTCGGATTATGCAGAGCAGACTTTTATGTTGGGTTTCTCTCTCCTACTTGTGCACAACAATTCCCTGCTTCTTTCATTAGTGGATTGGTCTGAAACTGAGATAATTGGGTAAGAGGGTGGGGGCTGAAGAAACTCCCCTAATTGAGACACGTGACCGTCAATGCAATCTGACCAAGTTAATAGTAAATTTATGAATATTTATTACATACTTTTAAAAGTTTTTCTTGCATTATTTTGGTTTGTATATTTAGTTAAAAGTGTCTGCTTTCTCTAGGGGAGGTTCTAGAGGGAATTGAGTGGAGAGAAATCTGGGAAGCTAACAATTCAGTGTCCATCTGTGTATCTCTTCAGGAGCAGGCATATAAAACAATGTTTAGATGGTACACCACACCGGCCAAACTGCATCGCATGAAACACCTAATGACACCTGCTGGAGGGGATGTGGCCAAAGGGGCACATACATTCACATGTGGTGGGAATGCCCCCCAAGCACAATCCTTCTAGACATAGATATACAATCTGATTAAAAGAATTTTCCATAGGGCGCCCAGTTTGAACCCCTGGACATACTTGCTTAGCAGATCTTTAGATGACTGGACAAGGAGGGAACAGAAACTGATCCATAAGATCACTCTAGGTGGAGAGCGATAGCGCAGACGTGGCTACAAATACAAATGCCACCGATTCGGAGGGTAATATCCAACATAAAAGAGGTCTATTTGATGGACAACCTGACCGTCCGACTAAGAGGGACCATGACCAATTTCAACAAATTGTGGGACCCCTGGCAGAACAGCGACCTCTCCGATGACATAACTTGAGGACCCCTAGAGGACTAGGTCATATCCTAAGGTACCCCACACAAAGCCATACTGCACGGGTCTGTCGTACAACCCTCACCCTTTCCCCCTCCTATCCCCTTCACCCCCCCAGCTAACTCTCTACACTTTCTACTACTCTATGTTCTGTTACTTTCCTTTCGATTCAAACCTCCGGGGGGAACCTGAGAAACCTGAGAACCGAACCTATATAAGCAGCACTCTAGGCGGCCCCCGGCCAGGCCGAGCACATTCCATAAGGAACGGGCGACAGAGTTCCCCCCTGACCAAAATCTTCACCATACCATAACTGTAGCTACAAAGTTCTAAATACTATAGGACACCATCCGCTAAGGTACAATGTGATAAATAATAACTACCAAAGAGCTTCAGCCTAATGGAAACCGAGCCCGTTCGCTCGAAGGAGGAAACAACGGAAAGCTCTCGATACAATAGGTACCCCCACAGCACAGTACCATAGGTAAAATGTTGCCCCCAAGTCGAATAGGCAGGACGTATAGCTTAATAAAGGTTTAGCATATAACATGTTATTATATCTTCTGTATAATTTAATAAATGGGAAAAGGCCTTGACGAGTAGTTAGACAAGCTTACTACAAATGTCAAATTAGAAATGCAATATGATATCAAGTGTTTTTAACAGAGTTCAAACATGTAGCAAATTAATAGGCTTTTGCACAAGCCATGTTGCCAATGTTGTCATTCTACCCTAGTCAAGATGAAAAATAAAGAAATTTAAAAAAAAAGTGTTTGCCTTCTGGTTTAAAAGAGCAATTTTCAAGTGATGCATGTCCCTTTAAAGACCTGACTACATTTGAATCACCTGGTGACCATACAGGGAACTGCATATTTAATAAATGTGTTATTCAAATTGATGGATTACTTATTCACTAAATGTAAATTTGGCAGTAATTTACATGTGAATTTTAAATTTGAGGGCAAAATAACCTTGGAAATATTGCTATTTTGGAGAAATGTTTCCAATGTTACTATTTTGTCCTCAAATTTTTAATTAATATGGAACTAACACAGAAGTACAATGTATGCATGTTTTATCCAGTGGGGTGCCAATGCATTGCCGTCTCACTACACCAAGCATGTTAAACTCGTGGACATCTTTGGGGCCCGGTGAGCCGGGAGTGCATGCTTAGTGTTATAGCAGAGTAGGCACCTGCTTTCCCCACATTGCTAAAACTTACCCAGCCGTGGAGGAGGGTCAGCAAGGGAGCTCAGTGTTCCTGCTCCTCACTGCTCCCTCGCGCGCGCCGTCTGTAGTGAAGCCGGGCGCGGGAATATGATGTCATATTTCGGCACCCAGCATTAGTAAACTGCACGAGAGAGCAGTGAGGAGCAGATAGAAGATCCCCACTGGACCCTAGGGAGAGGCCCCACATCAGCTTCCAAAGGTAGTGAGCAATAAAGAAAATGATGTGTGTGCAAGAATGTGTAAGTGCATGTGTGTGTGTGTCTGTCAGTGTGTGTGTGTCTATCTGTGTGTCTGTCAGTGAGTGTGTGTGTCTGTCTGTCTGTGTGTTTGTGTCTGAGTTTGTGTCTGTCAGTGGAGGTGCATGGAGGCACGCAAAGCCATGTCACATTCCGACGTGGCATCGACGTTCTCCACCTTCACAGGGTTTCAAGAAGTAGCGGGAGTATCAGATTTGGCACAGGGTGCGGATGGTGCCAGAGTCCGGACTTCGGAGTCGCATACTGGCAGTGGCAATGTGAGTAGAGTTGGCTTGTTGGCTAGAAGGGGGTGCTGGGATTTAGTATATTGGGGGGTGGAGCTGGGATTTAGTAGAGGGGGTTGCTGTGGTTTACTAGAGGTGGATGCTGTTTTTTTTTTTATACTGTACTTTTTTTTGCGGCCCACATAAACTTAAACCTTGTTTATGTGGCCCATGCTAGACTTTGAGTTCGACATGCTTGCACTACACCAAACACAAATTTCAGCAGTTGATGCCTGCAGTTACATAGTGTAAACTATAGAGGGCTTGCACAATAAACATTTTGGGAGTACACAGAAATGTACACAACTGAATCAACCAGGAATAAAGCTTCAGATAAGTACCTAAATGGAATAAATATTTTTTTTAATGATTTTGCTTGCACAGAGTTACGCCTAATAGGTAAAAAATAATAATCATAAAAATAACCATTTTTACATAGAGAGTAATATTATTAAATCCGTCAACGCACACTTTCAGATTTTACACAGATCCGCGGATGATTTATAGATGTTACTATTATTATCAAAATTAAATGTGTTTTGTGAGATGGAAAACATAAAATTAAATGTAGGAATCCACACCTCTTTATCCTGCAACTGGGTGCCTCCACCTTAGCTCCCTGTCAATCAATGTTATACATTCTCCTCTTTGCACCTGGTAATCAGCATATAGAAACCATACAGACAATAGAAGAAATTAAACAATGCTTCTATTATATCTGGTTTTGCTTTAAAGGGAAACTATCATTTATCTGGCAATTACACCATATTAAAAATAACTTGTATTAAACTTCTTTCATGGTGTTTTCTTTTAAATGTATGTAAGAGATATACAAACTTACTTAAGTCCAGTTACGCATCCGTTACAGTCCTGATCAGTCAATGCCAAGGCCGAGGCCAAGGCATGTAATGCAAATGAAGAAGAAAACAGAACCATTGCTGTTGTTTCTCTTGTTGCACTAAAAATGACAAGTTGCAGAAAAAGACAAGATTTATTCTGATAAATGACAGAGAATCAAAATACAGGGTAAATCTAGGGCCCACGAAAACATAATATTAAAAGTCCCTTTAATGTCTCATTCGTGGCAAAGTTTTAAATCTCTAGAATTTCCCATTGAAACAAAAATACTCACATTGTTACATATAATTTGCAAATTTAATTGTAGACATTATATGAGTCAGCAATAGGGGACCTTGTAATCAACACTTTCAGTTTAAAAGATATAATAGAGAATTTGCATGTCCCTGTTTGCTATGAATTAAAAAATAAAATAAATTTATGCTAGACCCTAAAACAATTTACACCGGTTATACCAGTTTTTGTATTGTTTCATGTTTTCTTTTGATTAACTGAGAATAATTTAACTATCAGTTTGTGACATCCTGTAGTATGGAGAATGTTTGCATATGTCAACTATGTACAAAATATCTTATTTTTGTAATTTCTTTTACAATTTGAAGGAAACTATATACACATTTTTGGAAAGAACAGAAGAAAACTATTGGTTGATTATAAATACTGATATAGAATAAGTGAAAGAGGTTAGACGGAAAGATGTGGAAATATTAGATCTCATGACCATTTATGAACCATTTTGTTTTCTGCTTTTTTATTCAACACCGTAAGATTTCAGCATTAGTGGGAATGTATATAAAAAAGAGCATAATACTGGTTTTGTATTTTGTAGTTTACATAGTGTATATGGAAAGAAAAATGATGTCTCATTTGCAACTGTACAGAAAGCACACAATGTTTTAGTTGCTTCCACTGATCTCAGAATTTTATTTTGTGGCAGGCTCCTATATGTGTGCATAACTTGTATCACTATGGGATGGAGACAAAGGATGTGTAAAGAATTATGTGTGTGTGGGAATACACAATATCTCTGATTAGATTGTCTGTAGACACATTCTTGAAAAGGTGATCTATCATGTTGCTATTGTTTTTGGCTTCTGTTTTTTGTAACTGTAACTGTTATACTATATCCATCTACAGCTAAACTCCTCCACACAGTATGTTGCAAGTTACTCTTACTGCCTTGCTGACTGTACCAAAAATGGTGGAGTTGTTTTGGAAGCAAACAATGTAGTAGCAGTTATCTCTTTCCTGGACACTCCACAACCACGCATGTAAAGACCAGAAGAACAAGAGTTAGTATAATCTCCACTTGTGAGAGTTGTTCAGCACTAATACAGTTACAGGGAGACTCAAAGCACCAAAACTTCTTTGCATTATTGCAAATTTAATATTAAGGAGAGTTCGTTGCACTCACTCTCAGCTCTGAGAGTGGCTTATAACTACAATGAAAGTGAGATAGAAAGCTGAGCTGGGTTTGTGTGCATGCACAGTCAATATCTCAATCACATGCCTATTGGACATGAACCATTTATCAGATAAACCTCTGCTGGACAAGGTTTTATGGGATATGATTGGGTGACTCTACACACCTGAATGAGAGGCTTCTGATTGGTGGAACCCCTTCCTGGTAAAAGAAGGGACTGCCTGATTCTGCAGTCAACTCATGTGATTTTAGATTGTGGAAGGTAATTTATATTATTTTATTTATGCATTATTGCATGCATTATGCGTTATGCAATGCATTATGTATAGAATGTGTTAAAATATGAAATCATTGTTACCCTTCAAGAAAAGAAAGTCTATAATAACTGTGAAGTGTAATACATTTGTGAAACATACACTGCTGGGTTCCCCTGCAAATGTTGGTAAAAGGGCTTTACTTCTACCTACTATCAAAAAGTATAAAGGAATTTAAAAAATACACATAATATTTACTATAAGTCCTCTGTGTGTTAACGTGTCCTGATCACTTGTGGTTTAGCAGCAAGAGCTCTGTTAGGGTTCCGTTAGACTATAGGCCAGAACATGACTTTGTTCATTCTGCAAACATGATTTGGGCTGTGCTGCTGAGGAATCCTTAAATGTTAAATAACTGAAACCAGGTTCACTTAGATTGTCAGACTTATATCCAGTGATTAACATTGCTGACAACTTATTTGCATAGCATTTATTTCCCTTTATACTTTATCATAGAATAATTTACAGCAATAAGTGACTATATTGAAGAGACTCATTTAACTAATTCTAATTCTATAAAAGTATGTCATTTTTAGTTGACCCCATCAACTTGGGACTTGAGCAATTGGTGTATTAACCAACTGAGCAACAGCCAATTTCTTTGAAGAGCCTCCTTTTTATGTCCTCGTCTACCATTCTATTTTACCCCATTTACCTGGAAGTGGTCCAGGGGCAAATTACCATTTTTCCAATTATAAAATTTTGCCAATTATGTCAATTATTTCCTTCCCCTTCCTGCTGCTAATATATATTTTTCTATGCAAGTAAGTTTCCCTTTGACTTTTCCAGTTTCATTGTTAAATTGCTTTCAAACGTCTAAGTCATCCATGAGGCACTTGCAAATACTTAAATACATATATTTAGAAGCTATGTTGAAATATTTTCTGTGAACGTGCTCCATATTAAATAAAGTGAAATATACATTTGTCATTTAGAAGTAAACACAACATCGTAATAGTTATACTTTGCCTGTATAAATATACAGATAATACAATTTAAAGTAAATAGTATTATTAAGATGTCATATTTACCTCTAAATAACAAATATAAGAAATATAATATAAAACAAAATATATTTTATTTATGTAACATCAGAAGAGAGATTTTGTGGGGGGAGGGTGAATAAAAATTGGAAATGGTCCCAAAATATTTTTTTTATTGTTTGCTTGTTTAAATTATTCTTGTTTTTTTATGGATACAAAATAAAGATTTTTCTGACATTACAATCTTAATTGTTTGTTACTTTTTGTTTTGTGCCAATTTAAGCTCCTTTGGACTCTGAGTGCTTTCAATGGTGTTATTTCAAATGATTCTGTCTGTAGCGCTGTTCAGCATTTTAACTGTACCTGTAATTGTATTTCAGATGCACAGCTGATGGTTGATGAAACAAAATGGAGTGAGTTTCCCTGGCCCTAAGATGGAGGTCTGTTTAGCTCAATGATTAGTCCACTATTCTGCAACCTTATATTCAGGCAGTGGAGGGATGGAAATAGTTTTGAGTTATGAAGAATGGTAGGCCACCTAAAGATCATTGATCCTAGCCATTTTAGGACCCAGTCACACTTCAACAAAATAACAATTTTCCGAGGCACACTTTTTTTTAATTCTCAATCACCAACTTAAGAATATTACATTTACTCAAAGCCTTATTAAAGAGATAACCATTCCTCTGGAAAAATTGACCTAAAAGTTTTAATCAATTACGAGTTAGGAATCCCAAGTTTTCATGTTGACATTTATTTAAAGAAATACACATCTGAAAGCCTGCATTCAATATATTACAGCTATAAAATCCATGTGTTCATGGCACACTTATAGCTGCCTTGAAGCACAGCACTGTTCCACTGATCTACAGGATCTAGGTCCTCTACAGCCCACCATTATAATAATAACGGTGGGGTGGTAGGCCCCTAAGCCTGCAGCGCTCAGGCCATGGGGTGGAGAAAGTGTCTTTGCTCTGGACCTTACAATGAATTTTTCTTCACTCCGTCTCCGTCCATGATGAACATGGAACAATTTTCAAGCCTTCTTGTTAATCCCCACAAAGTCAGCCTGTTATCCATTCTGAGGAATATCACAAAGTTTTTCCATCTAATTTATTGCAATCCATTCCATCAATATTGATGAGTATATTGTCCGTACCACACATAAAAATAGATGGAGGTAAAATCTGCAAGACTCCTTTAAGTGGTAACTACTCCCTAGATCAGGGGCAGCCAACCTGTACCCTACCGCTCACTAGTGGGCGGTTTGGAATTTCATGTGGGTGGTGGTGGGTTCTTCGGAAAATACCCAGTGGGCCTCGATGGCCCTGGACCAAGGCTGGCAAGGCCGGCTTTTCATCTCCCATGCTGGCCCATGCAGAGCCGGCCTTGCTGTAAGTGCTTTCAGGCTGGTGAGGAGACCAAAGACTTCCCTCAGCGGGCCGCTGGCACTTAGTTCCAGCACAGGGAGGGAAGGGCCTGGGAGGCTCTGTATTCCTCCAGCGAGCAGGCCGGTTGGAGCATTGCTGTGCATTACCATGGCAACACTCCTATACAGTGCTGTGCTCGCAGTAGGACAGGAGAGAGTCAGCCTGCAGCCGGAGGAGCTGCAGGCTAAAGTGAACATGCCACCACTGGACCACCAGGGCTTATAGCATTTTGCCCTCCTCCCTGGTAAAAGGTAAGAAGAAGGGAGGGGGAGACATTAAGATAGATTTTCACATCTCACCCACCTACACACAGTATAGACCCTATGCACCCTTCACACCCTTCACACACACTACACTCCTCACATACACTATCCCCCTCACACACACACACAGACTGCCCCCTCACACACACTACCTCCTCACACAGACTGCCCCCTTACACAGACTGCCCCCTCTCACACAGACTGAACCCTCACACACACTCAACCCCTCACTCACACACCACCACTCACACACTCCACCTCACACACTGCCCCCTCACACATGCACTGCCTCCTCACACACCAACAGCACCCCTTGCACATGCACAGCAACCCTCACACACACACACTGCACCCCTCACACACACACTACACCCTTCACACACAAACCCACACACAGTACCTCATAGACACACAATGAAAAAAAAGTAGACTAGAAAATAGAAAAAGAAACGATAAACTTAAGTACGTATTTAAAAAAACAAAGCCACGCTTTAAAACAAAAAAACAAAAAAAACTTGCGCAATAGAATTTGTTATTGCGGCACTGGTGGGCGGTAATTAAATTTTACCATCAACAAAGATGCAAAAGGGGGCGGTAGGTATTAAAGGGTTGACTATCCCTGACCTACATTATCGTCAATCTGGACTAAATTCTTTTGTCAAAGTAAAGAAATATAGTTATGTTTCTAATGTAAAATGTATGAATTTATAGCTACAGTTCTTCTTCTTCACATCTTTTTGGCCCACTGCTGGGATGAGGAAGAATTGGATGATAATTTAATGAGTTCAGAAAATTCAAGTCTCACAAGGTTATTTACCCAAGTGACAATAGTTGGGAATTTAAAGTGAATTTCATATTTAAGGACAAAACAAATTCTCCAAGCCAGCTTTTCTTACAGTACGAATACTTTGGCTTTACATTTTAAACGTACTTTTAATTCCTGACAAGTCTCATTTTATTGAATAACCCTGATAATGTCAATGATTCCCTATACAGTGCGTGGGACAAAATCCTTGAAAGGGGAAGAAATCTTCAATCTTTATTATGTGTCTTCATGAGATTCTATGCCACAATTCCAGAAAGATCCTCAATGTTTCTATCAGGCTAAATACCGCAGCCATTCACTGTCCTGTTTCTCGACGTCCTCTCATTTTGTGATTTATTCTCTCTATTTTGTTCAGTATATTGGTCTAGCTCTCCTGTGACACCTTATGTTATAAAACTAATTGACTTACGAAAAATGGAAGGGGGGTGATTTACTTGCTGTGTCCAATTATTTTTAAAGAAATCAAAATGGAGCAAAATGGATACATACATGTATGAATTTTAGTTAAATATTTTTTTAAAGTCTATATGAAGACATAGTAATAACAGTTTAGTTATTTAGCCTATTTTACATCTCTAGAATGTAAGCTCATTGAGCAGGGCCCTCCACCCCCTCTGTTCCTGTACATCCAGTTGTCCGGTTACAATTACATGTCAGTCCACCCATTGTACAGCGCTACGGAATCTGATGGCACTAAATAAATAATAAAATAATAATAATAAATAATACAAAAGTATTGTATTGTGTTTATTTTTCTTGATAGATTCCCTTTTTTGCCTTGCAAATATTTTTTATTTATTTATTTGACTAAAGAGCTGTTATGGAGGTACAATAAATTAGATTGCGTGTTCTTTAAGGCAAAATTTGCAGGACTGCCATTATTCTTCTAACTTAAGAGTTGCCCTAATTGACAGCTCTCAGTAAGCCAGACAAGCAAAGATCAAGATTGATATTTATCTGTATTATAATTACAGAAGACAGAGAGGACATGAGTTCAGAGATTTGATCTCAATAACACTCTGAATGGAGCAGAAAGGCAAATGTTGCAAAGTCTGCAAATTGCTCTATGGCTGTAATGGGATCAATTAAACACTTATTTGTTTGTCTTTAAAGGGCAAGACCACACAGCATACATGTTCTCTAAAATAACTTGATAATCTGGTTTGTGTCAGTACTTCAAGGGGCCAGTGTTGGTTTATGGGAGTCCAGAATGCAGAAGTGGTTATACAGGGCCAGGCACAGGGTAAGACTTGTCCCAAAGTCTGTGTGACCACATTCCAGGCACCTGTGGCAACAGTAGATATCCAGTGTGGAATGAGTGTGGAAGCGACAGTAAACAGCAGTCAAGGGAAATAGCTCAAAATGCTAATTTTTATTTCAGTGGAAACATGTTACTTTGTGAATTATACATAATTCAGCAGTACAAATAAAAATAATATTTTATGCAAGTAGTATATCGTAAAATGTTGGGAACTCTTTGAAAACCTTTTTAAAGAGCTACCCAGGCTATTGCATGTATATGTGTTTATTTATTTTAATAACAGCACAAGCCTCACACTTACTGTGGCATATAAAGTAAATTTTTTATATGATTTAAAGGGACACTCCACTGCCCAAATACAAAATATATAAAAGTCACTGTTTATTAATCATACCTCAAATGAAAACTTGCATGCATTTAATTATGCATTTTGTTTCATTGGAGTTATATCTAAAAACATTTAGCAAAACCTGCAGTTCTCTTGTCTGCTGCATTTGCAATCCCTTCTCTTCTAACCCCGCTGAGACTTTCTGTTGCTGTCCAATCACAGACTTCCCAGTGCAGCTCAATGAGAAGTGTTTGCAAGGCATGTGCTCTAGCAGTGGCGTACACACATACATTCAGACAGACAGACAAACACATACACACAGACAGACAGACACAAGACACATACATACATAAAACAGACAGGCACACATACATACAGACAGATAGACACAGACACACACACACACACATACACAGACAAACATACACACATACAGACACACCAGATACAGACACACACACACACATACATACACACACACAAGACACATACATACATACAAAGAGGCACACATACATACAGACAGATAGACACAGACAGACACACACACACACACACACACATAAATAAGTCACCCTCCTGTTTCCTACCTTTTAAGTGCAGGAGGGTGACTTTCCCTGGGGTCCAGTGGTGGCTCAGGTTGATGGGAGTCAGAGTTCCCACTCTGACTCCCTCTGCTTCCTCCCGCGCAGGCTCTCAGTGATAGCTGGGAGGAGTGATGGGCAGTCACTTCCTCCCAGCGTGTGATGATTTCATCACAGGGGGCCCGGTCGCGCTGTTAAAGCACCGCAATGCTGATCGGGCCCCCTAAAAATCCATACCCATCGGGTGGCCCTGACAGCATGGGCCACCCGATGGGCACCTTAACATGCGGCCCCGGCGGTTTGCCGCACGGGCTGGGGCCGCAAATGATGATGGCGGGCACCCGGTCGCAGGGGTCTGCAGGGTGGCTGGGCCCCCTGGAGTGGTGGGCCTGGTCGCAGCTGCAACCCCTGCAACCGCTATATGTGTGCCAGTGTGCTCTAGGTAGTTGCTGCCTCTTGAGTTTAGCTCCACTGACACATCATACCAGGAAGTAACATGATCTGTTGTCTACTTGAAAGACAGGGAGGTGTAACCAGGTTAATTTATAGAAATTTGAATTTCTATTGATATCTGCACTTTTTTGCAAAATGAAACAAATAGGAAATATTTTTTACACACAAAGCTTTTCAGAAAGCTAAAGTGTTTTAGGTATTTGGTGTGTCCCTTTAACATATAGGCAGAATATAGCTATATTTATTTTCATTTATGGTAAATGTTGGGGTTGGGGTAAGGGGCTGTCCACTTTAGTTTAGGTTTAGTTTTCTTCCAGACAGCCATCAATGGTGCTTCTGTAGCAACGACTGGCTTTCACTCGGTCATGTGACCAATGCAACTGATTGGAAAACTTTTCATTCAATGCTTTCCTATGTGAAGCATTTCATTGGACGCGTGCGGCACTCGACGATATTGTGCATCAGTCCCCAATGCTTGTCATGACTTCATAGGAGTCTCTGTGCTGGAGAACAGGTAAGCAAAACCTTTATGTTTATTACACAAGGGTTGGCCCACTAATCTAAATCGGGACAGGGGCACTATAATGTTAGGAATACAGGTTTGTATTCCCAATTCTATAGTTTTTGTTTAAATGACAACTATCACCTGAACACAATTTTTTAATGTTAGGATCCTTTCATCAAGTTTTGAAAGGAAATAGATTCCGTGTTAAATGAGGTATATGTAAAAAAATGAGAAAACCTCATCACTACCTATCCTTCAGCCATATGCATACACCTTGATTCAGACAGTGCTTGAGAACTGACAGTCTCTATGGTCTTCCCAGCTTCACACCCTTCACAGTGCAGTGACACCATCACACCAACTAATTGTCATGTTCAAACACTGTCTGACCCAAGGTGTATGTACATGGCTACAGGATCCTTTCATAAAATAGAGGCAGGGATGAGTTTTTCTCATTTTATTTTACAAATACTTAGTGTTGAGGTGATAGTTGTCCTTTAAGGATGGTCAATAAATTTAACTGAAAGTTTTAAAGGTGAAGTATCACTTCTTTGAAACTTACCCCATTAAATAAAACATTGAAAATCACATATTTGTGTTAATTTGTTTTTCATGAGAATCTCTGTTTTTTTTAAATTTATATTAACAATTTAGCAGAGTACATTATAATCCAGTTAAGAAAAGACAAGGCCAGCACCAAGATTGCAAATGATGAGAAGGAATAGGAACATTGTTTCTTGTTGTGTCTCTGTATGCCAGGGACAAAGGACATAACTCATAACAATGATTGACAGATAGCTAAGATGAAGGCACACAGTTGCAAAATTAAGATATATATATTTCTACATTTAATTTTATTTTTCACTCGTCACAAGTACATATTTGCTAATATAGGGCTAAGTAAACATTGTATTACAAATCCCAGGATATGAAAGTTCCCCTTTAAGTGCAACATTTTTAAAATGGATGACATCCATCGACATTGTTAAAACAAGTGATGTCTGTCATGCCGGTAAATGAAAAACTCTCTGCTCTAATAAATAAATATTTACAATTCATTTTAATTATGATTCCAGAAATATTAATTTCTTGTTTAGTATAATTATTCTGGTAACAACATAATAGCAAACATCACTTGTTACTCAGGGTTTGTCAATGTTTATGCTTGGAGTTTACTAGTACATCAGACAGTACAGTGTCTCCTGACTGGTTTTGCAAATTGTGCTAATAGAGAACCTTGATATACAAATATAGATGGTATGAAGTCTGTAAAGCTTTCACTAAAATTAGGACTGCTTAAATTTAATTTGTAGAAGGTGATTGTACTTGTGGTATCATCAGAAACAACTGATTAAACAAGTACTGATTAAATTGACGGGAGTAAACTAAAGCACTATGTGTGTCAACTTGTTAAATACAATGCTTTGCTTGTTTATAAAAAAACAAAAACAAACAAGCATAGTATTTATTTGAAACTCAAACCACTCATAAACATAGCATAACATAGTATAGAATATTAGCAGAGAAGCGAAAATAACATTTTGTCATATAGAGTAGGTGTGGCCAAGTAATTATATAATCGAATGGGAATTTTCACAATATGCATTACTGTGAATTGTCCCCAGCCCTAGCAAGACATGGTTATCTTGTGCCTGTGAGTTAAATGGTATCCCTTATGTGGTCCCTTAGTGTACAAGAGCTCAAGCGGCTGACAAGATGAAGGGTTGCATTTTTTCCAGCCACGGCAGGGAGAGCAGAGACATCTATGAGCACACTGCACAATATATATATATATATATATATATATATAAATAAAACACAAGAGGGGGTTGGCTGCACTCACCTTAACATGCATAAGTGGGGGTGCTGCTGGGGGCCAAATAATACAATACACAAGATCCAGCGCACTCACCTATCCACTAAACAGCAACTTCAATGTTGAAAGATTTTATTTGTTTTTTTAAAAACACCTAATCTAGGCAAAAATAATGGGGGTTTAGTTACATTATATGATCATACAGTGCATAAGCCTGCCACAACGTCAATGTACCCCATCTTTGGCAGGTCCTACACTAACAGCCTAATGTCTGCTCTTATGAGATTAACCTACTTGGGAAAAGAAATTCCATCTGGGGCTCTCTGCAGTACAAGGCTAAATAGGGCCCTGGGATGAGGCACCTGTGACAGGGAGGGGTGCAAAACCAAGGAGTTGGCTAGACTCCCAAATATATATAAAACAAGAGGGGGTTGGCTGCACTCACCTTAACATGCATAAATGGGGGTGCTGCTGGGGGCCAAATAATACAATACACAAGATCCAGCGCACTCACCTATCCACTAAACAGCAACTTCAATGTTGAAAGATTTTATTTGTTTTTTTAAAAACACCTAATCTAGGCAAAAATAATGGGGGTTTAGTTACATTATATGATCATACAGTGCATAAGCCTGCCACAACGTCAATGTACCCCATCTTTGGCAGGTCCTACACTAACTATATATACACACTATACAATAGCCGCCTGCTTTCCTCTATCTAGTGCAGATGCTTGACTTTAGTTATGCAACTGTACTTACTGTATGTGGGCAATATATATATTTAAATAATATACATAGAGAGAGAGAAAGAGAGAGAGAGAGAGAACACAGTTCTGCACACACCAAACAAGCCATTAGATATATACATTCTTTAACGTACTGTCTATAGGTAACTCTGTGACTATCCATTCACAAAAATAGTGATGCTAAAGATTAGGGTCACTGTACAACCTTTAGAACAGTTAATTTCTCTCCATATTTCTGAAATTAAAATATATATATGTAAAATCACTTATTTTATTTATTATTTTAGTTATGCCTTATTAACAATCCATGCTCAGAATTACTGTAGTGTCCTATATTTATATGCAAATTATGCACCTCATATTTCAATAAGCGCGACCTTGTTTTTTATTTTTTTTTTAAACCAAAACATTTAAAACACTTTAGTTACTATTGTTTCTTCTATGTTTATATGACGGTGGAAGCCAGTTTACAATCTGGATTGAGATCTTATAACTGAGAGTGTCACTGTAAAGGAAGACTGAGATTGCCACAACTCTCCCTGTAAATATGTTCTAGAAAGACAGAGGGATTCTCCAATCTGCTGAGAGCTATACAGTGTCCCTGTGTTGGCAATGAAAAGGTTATCACAGCTGCATTCAGGTCACAGTCTTCTTATAAAATATTTAATTGCTGTGCCCTGAAATTGATTTTATGCAAAGTCATGAGAAGGATCAGGAGGAATATATTAGGTGTAAGCTTTACGCCAACCTCCTGCTGGGAGTTCGGACCCTATTGTCTTATTTTCCATCTGCTCCATCCTGCAAAGGAAGGAGGAGAAGAGGCAGAAGGGGAAAATAAGGGGAGACGTGAGAAGGGGAGGAAGGATGTGGTGTAGGGAGAGTTTGATTAATATAAAGAGGTGTCTGGTAATTCAGCAGGCCTCTCCATGTCTGTCTGGGGCTGCAGATGGAAATGGTAATTGGAGTACAAAATGCATGCACATGCACAAATTTGCGTCCTAACAATAGCATTGGGAACTGGCTGGAAGAGGTTTACAGGAAGCCGTTCTGTATTCGGGGGCAAGTTTTTGCTGTGAAGTTGTGCTGTTAACCTTTTTCCGCTGTCATAAGGTCCATAAATGCCTTGTAGGCTCATGTACAAGCAGGCCGGCATGTGTTTCCAATAATGAGGATTAATGCCGCAGAAATATACATGTTACAGCTTTGAGTAGGTGCTGTTATTAGGGAGAGCTTTTAACCAGGAAAATCTCCCTTTAAAGAGCAAATTGTTTAATAGCATACATTAAGTCCTGTTTGTAGAGATGCAGAATTGCTCATACTGTAGGTACTTTGCCAAACCACAGAACACACGGCATTATTTCATGGTTATATACATCAGTATTTTACTTTGCTGTTCCGCCAGTGGGATATTAATAAGCAATTACATAGTATGATAGGACCGTTATTTTATATTTTGAAATCCGGCATTGTCGTTTCAAGTAATGCCAATAAATCCTGTAATCATGATGCTTTATGCAATATGGGGCAACTGTTATTTATAGCATGGCGTGGTATTGTAAATCATAGGATCTCTAAATTAACATGCAGAACCAAGGAACACACTTCCCAGCCTGCCTTAAATTGATGGGAGTTGAGTTACCTCTCTGGTTCACAGCTGCCATCAATAATTCTGATTCTCTCCCCTTCCTTGTATGCCAGAAAAGCCACCCCAGCTGCTGTATAGTATTTTCAATAAATAGTATTTAAACTAAAAAAATATACGTAATGCTAAATTATGTTAGGGGAAAATATATTCCTCTCACTGTTCAACTGATGTCCGTAAACTACTGGACCTTTGGTCTCTTAACCAGAACCCCTTGGTTACATTATTTTGCTCAATTGCCCGTTCTGCATTATCAATATATTGCACGGTACTACATAGACAGACAGTGAATCTAGTGGTATGTAATACTATTATCTAACATGCACATTCACACATGCGCCAGAGACATGCACACACACTAATTTTGTGTTATCTCCCCATAACTTGAAATCCCTATTTGAGCTGGTATTAACATTTTCGGCTTGAACACAACTTTAGTTGTTTTAATGGTCACATATATAATGGATGTACGTGTATATATACAGTACTGTTTTCAAGTTTAATAGTCTGTATTGTAGAAAGCTTTTGCATATGGGTGTTCTTTTAAGAAATTCTCCAAATCCATTTTAAACAAACTGATTTGTTTAATTCAGTTTGCGTTGAAGGCTGTCAAAATGACTGATATCAATGTCTTGACTTTGATTTACTATTGACAAGTAATTGATGAAAAAACTTACAGAGTTACAGTAACAATCCCAAATTAATTCTGTTCCTAACAACTTGATCCAAAATATATAAAATAAATATTCAACCATGTAAATAAATGCAGTTGTTTAATAGCAACACAAAAAAAAGCATAAATATTTTTATTGCTTTTAAATTAAGTATGTTAAACTACCTGCTATAAGTTAAATGTACTATAGATATCAGAAGCAATTATCTACCATGACTCCCCTTGTGATTTCTGTCAGTTATAAAATATATATGAAACCTGATGTTGGAAACAGGTGTTTTTCAGATTGCCAATTTGTTGCTATGAAGTTCTGTACATTGTCAAGTTCTTCCCCCTCTATTTGCATCTAGCCCCCTACTGAGTGGGAAAATTTACCCTATCAAAAATCTCCCATTGTAGGTTGTAGGATGGCCTAGAAGAGAGCTGCCCAAAAGGTGGATCCTCAGATGTTGTAAAACTACAACTCCCATGGTGCTTTGCATGCCTTTAGAATGATAAAGCATCATGGAAGCTGTAGTTTTAAAACATCTGGAGATCTACCTTTTGGGCACCACTGGTCTAGAAGAAGGCCTCTTATGTACTTGAACCATCCCATGTGCAGCTACTTTTGCTGAGTCTGTCTATCACAATCCAGTATCTTGTAAGGTAGTAGAGTATAGTAGTGTATATATATATATGATATCACACTAAACATATTTAAGTTGCTCGCAATTTTAAAGACCCCAAAATGTCCACCACCAGCCTCAGCCATATACAATCTCATGTTATCGTAAATTGTGTTTTGGCCCAAAAGTGACTCCTGAAGAGACCAGCCCTATGGCTAGGGCATGTATAAATGTCCAAAGAAATATTTGAAGGTGCACACAAAGCAGCTAAATAAGAACACGAGGTCAACTGGTGGTCACACATAAAGTACTAAACAGGCCTTCAAGTCTTCTGGTGGTGAGAAACTTATAACACAGATCTAGCGTAGCAGAGAGTTCAGCATGAGTAGCAGTTGACACTGATGCACTTAACTTGACCACCATGGTTGTCTCCGAGCAGAGTTTATAAATAAGCATGGGGTTTACACGTTCCGCTGCGAGCTGAAAAAATAATGCTCTAAAGACAAAGAATGATAATAGGAAGTCTAGTATTTTCTTAAACTTGCCTAAAAATACTGGAGACCTTTACCAATTGAGAATTCAGCAAAGAGACCATTGTGACAAGGCCTCTTTCATTTTTAAAATATTTATTCTTTCAGGACCAATGCTTTACTATCCCTCCCCACATTGAATGGGCTGAATAAAGCACAGAAAATGGATTAATTAAATTAAACTGACCTTGTGTTACATGTATATATTTGACCTTGAGTGTTGTAATGTTCATTGTGCAAATATGTTACAAAGCATGTTGACATTTCCAAAAATACTGCTTTTATTGATTAGCATTTGGTGTAAATGATTAGATGGTTCTCCAATATGCCATGTGTATTATGTATTTGCATATGCTACTTACAAATGTATATCATGAGGCTCCCTATTTAACACAGTGTGCGAGCTAGGAGAGCAGCATTCGGATACTGTTAAATCATTATATGGGATCGGATTTTATGATACAACTATGATAGTGTCAGAATGTCATGCTGAGTCTGTACCAAACTGACCCAGCTTACTTAAAGCTATTTAACCCCATCACCCTAAGGGAGGTCAGTAATGCATTGCAGATCACTTCTGATGAATATTAATGTTTTTATAATTAACTAGTATGTTCCAGGAATGGCCTCTGGTAGCTGCCAAGGAGTGTTGATATAAGGGGAATAATTAAAGTGTTCCTTCCCGTTCTGTAACTTATAGAGAAATAGATTCTCAATATATATAATCAATATCATACAATATTGTATATATATATATGTAATATTACATGATCTGTCACTTACCTCATGAACACTACACTACACCATCACTAAACATTAACCCCTTCACTACAATAACACTAAACATCAACTCTTACACTACCGCAATAATATCATTCTAAAACATACACTAGCATTAACCCTAACCTAAAAATATTAGTTACGTAGAAATCTAGGTTGAAAAATTCTATAGTCCAGCAAGTTCAACTTTTCAAACCCATTCTATGTGGTTGGTCCAAAAGAAGGTATATAAAAAAAAAAAACATTGTAGCCATTTCCGATTATTCTACATAAAGGGAAAATGTCCTTCTTGGCTCCATAATGGCAATCAGATTTTTCCTTGGGTCAACAGCCTGTTCACATACACATCAATTATATCCTTAAATATTCTGTTTTTACAAAAAAATAAATTAAAAAAAATCCAAGCCTTTCAGATTTAAAAAAAAAAATCTAAATCTGATTAAACAACCTTTTAATGCAGAGAATATCATGTTATATAAAAGATGCAAAAGGACAAATTTTGTATTAACATACGCACTCTCTCTCTCTAAATAAAGATACAAAATAAAGTGTTTGTATAGGGGTATAATATTTCCCTATTTGTAACATGGCCCCTTTAATTCATCCTTTAGTAAGTTATAGGTTAATTTAATGAAATAGATGTAGATATAGTTATAAACAATAATGTAGTTTATACATATATGTATATCACTGCATTACAGGTGCATTGAGGCTCAGTCATTATATTATTATTATTATTATTTATATAGCGCAAACAATTTCCGCAGCGCTGTGTTAAAGTTTCTTTTTGATACAAAGAGGCCTGATTTTTTTTAGTGCATGATTTTGGATGACAATGGGGATCTGGGCAGGAGTCACATATATTTTATTATTTATTTATGAAAAAGATGAACTAAACGGAAGAAAGTGGTTTGCATATGTTAATCAGTGATATATACCAAACTGTCACAGGATGTAGCGATGCATACTTTTGGGTGCATAAAAAAATTAAAATGAACTATACAAAGTGAGAGCTTATATTGTTTTTCCTGTGTACTCTAGAAGAAAATTTATATTCATTCTGATGGCTTGGACTAGTAACACTGTGCTAGATAATGCGGTTCTCCAAATTCTGACTTCCACTTGAAACAGAATCTTTTGATTCTGCAAAGTAAGCAGATAAGAACAGATATTCTCACAGGTTCAACACAGGGAAACAAAACACTTACTGCAACATAGTGCTATTTTCTGATTTGTATGTATCGCAGACAGTATCAGTGGTCTAAAAACAATGAGGGCTGAATAAATCAGGATCTTGCAATTTAATTATAGAACTGCTGAACTGAAGGATGGTGGAGGGGCCCTTATCAAAGGCAGACAAACCAAATGACATAAATGCATACCTGCACAAGGGTATATTTAGGAGTTCTTTGTATGCATTTGTATTCATAGGTTACTGTGCTTATATGTGTACACATACATGACCCAGGGATTGAAGCCTTTTTTTTTTCTGTGGCACACAATACTTGTGCAAACACAGCGCTGTTTGGGAGGGAGGTGGCAGGCTGCGCGATGATTAATTGCTGCAGCTCTTTGTGTTGGCTGGGGTGGGGGCCGCAGAGATACGATTCAAAGGAGAATTCCAACTATTTAAATTGCTAATGATGTTTTACATTGACTCCATGTGTCCTGTACTCCCAACTCACTCACAGACCTACAAAGGTGTGGGGGGTTTGGAGCCCCAGGAAAAAAATATGAACATGTTCCTTCTGACAGGCCCTGAATTTGAGAAGTTTTTTTCCCCCCTTTTAATATTCAGTATTACTTCCAGGAAAACATCAGGGAACAGGCTGCTAGTAAGGTTTCCAGACTTCCATAGCGCTGGGTTCTCATCCCTAAAATGATATGCCATGTTTAGTATACTAAGTAAAGAAGAAATGAGGTAGTGTTGTATTAGGTACTCATTTAACACTCGCATTATATATACCACACCCACATCACACACAAAACTACCACAAAAGGCCTACATGACTCATATTTATCACAATGTATCCACATCACACACAGCACCATCAGCGCAAACACCCAAATCATATTGAACACCACTGCAAAATAGTCCTAACATGGCACAAGTACCCACATAATACCAATATCTCAATATCTCATACGTTACCCACTCATACATCATTGTGAAAATACCTTAACCTGATTCATCCCTAAAGGGACACTACAGGCACTGTAAATGCTTCATCTCACTGAAGTGTTTATAATGTCTAGAGTCCCCTGGCATTGTCCTTAAATTTTTTAATGTTTTACTGCTAAACGACGGTCCCCAGCAGTCCATCCCCTTTGTACTGCTTGGACTAATGAGGAAACATTAGCCTGAATTGTAATGTGTGGCTTTGATTGGCTGGGAGTGTCAGATGACTACTTAGAGCCTATAACAGCGTTCATCTCATTGCTGTTATGAAGCGGTATAGATATGGAAGTGTAATCTCTGCCTTAACCATAAGCCCAATTTAGGCTTCGCCCTGTAGGCCTGAGATCCTTATTTAATGCTAAACTGCTCAAAAATAGTTTAGCACTGAATGGAGGGACGACATCAAAGGACTCCAGGCACTATAACCACTTCAATGAGATATAATTGGTTATAATGCATACAGTGTCATTTTTAAGGAACATTTTAAGCACCATAACCACTACCAAGTGCTTGGAGTGTTCCTGTAACAATCTGACACTACCTTAATCTGATCCACCAATCAAATGTCACTGGAATACAGTTTGTTTTTGCTCTGTTTTCTGGAGGTTACTATGAATTAGACTGTAAGCTCGTTTGAGCAGGGCCCTCATCTACCTATTGTTCCTGTGTCACTGTGTAATTGTCTCATTTATTGTAAATATACCCCTTTCATAATGTTGTAAAGCTCTGCGGAATTAGTTGGCGCTATATAAATACCAATAATAATAATAATAACTAGGAGTTTATTAGGATCTGATGCCTGGTGGAATCCAGATTAAGTGGGGAGTAAAAGGATGGGCATTTAACCCCTTAAGGACCAAACTTCTGGAATAAAAGGGAATCATTAAGGGGTTAAAAAAATGTTTAATTCTTTATTTTTGCAGGTATACCTATAAACCACTTTACATCTTGCGCATAAAGGAACAAGAAGTATAAGATGCAAAAAAACAAAGTTACAGTACAACAAACAGTACAGGTAGTATTTCCACCCATTTTTTGTTATGAAGTCAAGCTAATCCCCCTCATGTCTGATCAAAGGTTGTGCAAGTAATTGCTTAGGAGGGTGTGGGTAATTTGCATTGTGTGCATAACTGAGAGATGGTGAGGTCATGCGCTGTACGTAAGTTATTGCACGGGTGGTTGGGAGAACTTGGACATAATGGCCTTTAGTTACCAAGTGCTTTGGGCAGCAATCTTGTAATAGGTCAGGAACTCTAGGTAAATAGCCGAACATATGGCAAAGAAGTTAAAATGAGGGGGTTGGAACTTAGCACATTTGGGGCAGGGAGGGGGGGAATATTGCTTAGACGGTGTCGTTGGCGGTCCGCTTACGGAGCCAGATTATAGAATGCAACTTATAAACATAAAACTATGAAAAGAACAGTTAAATGAAATCCAAAACTGTGTACTGTAGTTAGAACATTGTGAGACAATATAAAGTGATACAGTAAGATGCAGCCGCCAATCTCAAGTCAGAGAGTCCGCAGTCCTTGGCACTGTTCTTCTGGGCACAAAGGGATTTCTTTCTGCAATATTCCAAGGTGGACGGGCATCCATTAGTGCTGCTGTTGCTTGGAGACCCAATGACTGGTGCATCGGAGAGATGTGACAGGAGGTGCGTCTTGTCGTTGTGTTCTGCCATCAAACGGTGAGGGCCCTATGTATAAGGGATAGAGTTCTCCCAAAGCTGCTTGGTGATTTGGCGAAAAGCTCTGCGCCACATAAGGGTATGCCTTGAGAAGTCCCTGTACAATATCAGGCTTGCTCCTTCAGAAGTAACCGTGGAGAGCTCTTGCGGCCTGAGTTCTAGACAAACTTAAGTAGCACGTTCCGTGGCCCATCCTGGGGTGCCTTGGTAGCTCTGGGGAGACGAAAGCAGGAATCAATTCCTACCTGCTTACATTGCTTTGGTATTAATAAAGTGGATATGAGCCTCCTGCAGTAGTGTGGCAGTTCCATGTCGCAAACCGTCTCTGGTACCCCCCGGACCCGCATGTTTCTTGCCTTGGCTTTGTCTTCTATACTGGCTAGCTGGGCCGTCATTGTGGCACACTGTTTTTGTAAAGATCCCAGGGCCGTTTGCGCCACTCTGGAGCTCTTGAGGGTCTCCTCCACAGACACCACGCAACCATTAAGTGTAGCAATTTCTCCTCTGACAAGTGCCATGTCAGCATCAAACATCGCGTTAATATTTAGCCTCAGCACCTTTATGTTGGCTTTTGTGAAAAGAGCTGCGTCTCCTAGAGAGCTGCGTCTCCTAGCTCTGCTAGCTGCTCGGGCACAGCTTGTACCTTGGAGTGTGCAGGCAAGGAAGCAGGTAAACTGTCATCATCCGACGACTCTGAAGAGTAAGCCTCAGCCTGCGCCATCTTGAAAGGCTCATGCTGCGGGGTCGGGCGCATGAAAGCACCGATATTTCTGGATCCGGAGCCGGGATCTGCTCTGTGTTTCTAATTATCTTCCCCCATGGTGCAGGGTACTGGGGGATCCCCTCTCAGAGCCCAGAAGGTATGTTTTAGGCTCTGGTAGAACCGTTTTATCAGGTCTGGGACATGGAGCTGTGGCAGGCTGCGTCTTGCTCGTTCAGGCGCTGTCTCCCCCCCCCTCAAGTATGGGCTTTTTATAAGGTGTTGTTGAGCCTGTGCATTCCCACCTTGCTATCAGCTACCCAAATAAATTACATAGATAATAGACTGACTATGTGTGACAAATACAGTCAATTTTATTTGAACTGTATGTGCCTTCTCCATAGAATAACCCAGGCTGTAAAAGACAGTTTGTAAGCATCAGGTCAACCTGTCTTGTGGTATACCAAATTATAATCCAGCACACATGTCTATTGCTAGAATGTACAGCAGAGTCAGAAATGTCGGAAAACACATTCGCAGGTGTGGTATGATTAAGATCTGAGTAAAGAGTATTTCTAGGGAAGTTCTGCAAAAAAAATATGAATACATAAATTAGATGATATTTTGGTGAACAATCAAAATTAGTGCAGTACTCTCTCCAAAAAAAAACCCACACAATACACTATGGCAAATATACATTTCAGCACAAAATATTTTAATTGCGTTTTATGTGTAAAAAAACTGAAAAAAAAGTGAAATTGGTTTCCTACAGGATCTATACATGATAGGTTAAGTTCTATCTGTTTTACAAATTACTTCCACAATGAAGCTACATGAAATCATTTTCTGGAGAAACATCTTCAAGTCGACTGTTTGTGTGTTTGCAAAATCACCTATCGTAACTGACTTACAAGCCTAGATTGCTTACAGTTGAGAATATCTGAAAAAAAATGGCTGACTTATCACGTTCTGCAGGAAGTCAGTTGTTTAAACCATTACTCAAACTAAAGCATATCAGGCAGGATGATCCAAATGAACATCTATATAATGAAAATGTAGCCAATTTGTAAACAGTTCAAGCAGAATACAGCATAAATGAAATATATACAATGTGTGCGGGCCCATAAAGGAACACTATAGCGTTTGGAATACAAATCTGTATTGAGCACTGAGGACCTAATACACATGCCCGGCAATCATCAATGCTTTCCTATGGGGCTTCCGCATCACGTGACTGAATTTTACTTTGTCGGTGTAGCGATAGTACCTCTGGTTGCTGTCATACTGACATACTAACAGCCACTAGAGGTGAACTTTACTGTGCAATGTAAACGTTGCAGTTTTAAGTTTTGCAAGTTTTGCAGGTTTGATACTGACAGGAATACTGCACCCAGACCTCTTCTTTGAAATGAAGTGGTCTGATGACTAAAGTGTCCCTTTAAGTGGTGATGGTGGGGGCTGATAGATATTTTACTTACGCCACTGCACTTTTCCGTGACCTTGATCCTACGATTTGGACTCAAGTATTTTTTTTTTTAAGTGAAAAAAAAAAAATTCAGTTTCTTTCTTCATAATACTACCAGCAGGATATATATCCGGACAGAGCTTGTGCCACGCATGCGAATTCAGCCGATGACGGGAAAGGAGGAGGAGAGTCCCCAGCGTCGAGGGAGCCCAGCGCTGGAAAAAAGGTAAGGGATTAACCCCTTCCTCACCCTAGAGCCCGGCGGGAGAGGGGCCCAGAGGGTGAGGGGGACCCAAGGACCCTATAGAGCCAGGAAAACGAGTATGTTTTCCTGGCACTGTAGTGGTCCTTTAATTGTCTACTCTTTGTCAATACCCTTCATCCTTCCGAGGTCGATAAAATGAGTACCATCAATTGGGTAATAATAACATCTATTACTATTACTATTCAGCTGCAGATTTGGTTAATTCCGAGAGCGTGTGCTGAAAAGCGCTTTGAGTCCCACTGGGAGAAAGGCACTGTATATATATATATTATTGTTATTATAATAACAATAATATTGTTGTTATTATTATCTTGGCTACATTTGCATGGTATGTGTATGGGTTGACTTAGGTGCCATAAAGGTAGCAAGATGCCACCTTTCGTATGTAAAATACAGACCAGGGTAATTTCAATATAATCATTATTATTGTAATAAATGTATTATGGAAACTGAGACTACATTTAACATGTTCCGATGTCTCAGACAGTATCATTCAGAGAGGTCCATTGTTCCAGTACAGAAACTGGAGGTCCAGTAGAGACTTCTTAAAATGGTCATGTAATACTACCAATTCTGCAGGGCAGGTCATGTGATACCACCAATCCTGCAGGGCTAGTCATGTGATACCACCAATTCTGCGGGACTGGTCATGTGATACCACCAATTCTGTAGGGCAGGTCATGTGAAACCATCAATTCTGCAGGACTGGTCATGTTATACCACCAATTCTGCAGGACTTTCATAAGTTAAAACTCTAGACGTTTTGTAGATTCACTGTAGTCCTGAGCAGGGCTGTCGACAATATTAATAGGACGCTGCCTCCCCCCTCCTCTCCCTGGCATGCAATCACACCTTTCACATACTTACTTACACAAACATATACACTGACAGACATACTGACACATACACACAGACATACTGACACACATATATTCACTGACAGAGATACTGACATATACACAGACATACTGACACACGCACCAACAGACATACTGATATACACACATACACTGTCACACACACATATATACTGCTGTTGGCAATATCGTCCCAGCTCCCCTCCGCCTCCCTAGTCTCTACCGCTCGGCTCTCTCTGGGAGGAAGTGACTCACGGCAGTCACTTCCTCTCATGCTGCCAAAAAGCAAGGGGGCCCAGTCATGCTGTTAAAGGGCAAGAGCGCGACCGGGCCCCTGCTTACAAATACCCACCGTGTTAGGATGCGGGCCCCATGCTGCACCGGGGGCCATGGAGGGGGATAAGTAGTTGAGGGCAGCAGGGCCCACAGGGCAGCTGCCTTGGGCCCCCCAGGAGTAACTGGACCCGATGCAGCTGCCCCGTTTGCCCAGCGTTACAGACAGCCCTGGTCCTGAGCAGATATCGGTCAGTCTCCACTGCCAGACCTGGCACTTCCATGCTGCCATCATCTCCATTTATCCATATGTGAGAACATATAAAAAAGGGGGAGCAAACTCTACCACCCTATTGTTTTTCCTCTGCTTTTATCATAGGGCAATGCAACTCATATAAAGCAATATATAGTCATATATCCTCTTGGCTATTCCTAGCCTTTTAGATGCTGCTAGAACCAGATAGCCAGGTGCCTAGCAACAAACAGTATTCATTACTGTTAAATATTCTGGACCACTTTTGACGAGCCATTTTACACCATACTCTATATGTTTCTAGAGCTTTTGAGTTTGTATATACCGATCTAATCAATTTATCTCTAATAGCAATATACATGTCAATAAAAGATAATATATGAAATAGCTAAATAATGTGACCTAATGATGACAATAATTAGGAGCAACCTTGTCTGCCTTAAGGCAGTATGTTAATTATGTCCAGATTTACTAATTGGAGCTAAGGCTAAAATCACATTTATGCACCTATTTGAGAATAAATTAGAATAAATGAGGGAATTACCATAAGGAATTGGTGTTTTGATGAGTCATATTGCTATCTAAATGACTGTAATCATTCTTATTCTACATAGAACCTTGACATGTTTAATACTGAAAGTGTGCTGTTTAATCCTGCTTCATACCTACTATACACAGGAAAATATGCTGCAAATGTATGTTTTGCTATAGCTGTCATATATATATATTTTTAGATATATCATGTTGGGCAGAGCTATATATTGTTTCTACATACAAATAAACACATATTTATGACTTAATATATTATCTTTTTTCTCGCTTGGTCAACATCTCCAAAGTTTCTAGTAAGTTAGGCAGAAAAGAGGCACGCAGTAATCACCCATAAAGCTTTTAGAAACATAGAATGTGACGGCAGATAAGAACCATTCTGCCCATCTAGTCTGCCCAATTTTCTAAATACTTTCATTAGTCCCTGGCCTTATCTTATAGTTAGGATAGCCTTATGCCTATCCCACGCATGCTTAAACTCCTGTACTGTGTTAACCTCTACCACTTCAGCTGGAAGGCTATTCCATGCATCCACTACCCTCTCAGTAAAGTAATACTTCCTGATATTATTTTTAAACCTTTGTCCCTCTAATTTAAGACTATGTCCTCTTGTTGTGGTAGTTTTTCTTCTTTTAAATATAGTCTCCTCCTTTACTGTGTTGATTCCCTTTATGTATTTAAATGTTTCTATCATATCCCCCCTGTCTCGTCTTTCCTCCAAGCTATACATGTTAAGATCCTTTAACCTTTCCTGGTAAGTTTTATCCTGCAATCCATGAACAAGTTTAGTAGCCCTTCTCTGAACTCTCTCTAAGGTATCAATATCCTTCTGAAGATACGGTCTCCAGTACTGTGTACAATACTCCAAGTGAGGTCTCACCAGTGTTCTGTACAATGGCATGAGCACTTCCCTCTTTCTACTGCTAATACCTCTCCCTATACAACCAAGCATTCTGCTAGCATTTCCTGCTGCTCTATTACATTGTCTGCCTACCTTTAAGTCATCAGAAATAATCACCCCTAAATCCCTTTCCTCAGATGTTGAGTTTAGGACTCTATCAAATATTCTGTACTCTGCCCTTGGGTTTTTACGTCCAAGATGCATTATCTTGCACTTATCCACATTAAATGTCAGTTGCCACAACTCTGACCATTTTTCTAGTTTACCTAAATCATTTGCCATTTGGCTTATCCCTCCTGGAACATCAACCCTGTTACATATCTTAGTATCATCAGCAAAAAGACATACCTTACCATCAAGACCTTCTGCAATATCACTAATAAAAAATATTAAAGAGAATGGGTCCAAGTACAGATCCCTGAGGTACCCCACTGGTGACAAGCCCAAGCTTCGAATATACTCCATTGACTACAACCCTCTGTTGCCTGTCACTCAGCCACTGCCTTACCCATTCAACAATATTGGAATCCAAATTTAAAGATTTCAGTTTATTGATAAGCCTTCTATGGGCAACAGTGTCAAAAGCCTTACTGAAATCTAGGTAAGCAATGTCTACTGCACCACCCTGATCTATTTTTTTTTAGTTTAGTTTTAGTTACCCAATCAAAAAAATCAATAAGATTAGTTTGGCATGATCTCCCTGAAGTAAACCCATGTTGTCTCTGATCTTGAAATCCATGTGTTTTTAGATGTTCAACAATCCTGTCCTTTAACATGGTTTCCATCACTTTCCCCACTACTGAAGTAAGGCTTACTGGCCTATAGTTGCCCGACTCCTCCCTATTACCTTTCTTGTGAATGGGCACAACATTCGATAACTTCCAATCTTTTGGGACTACTCCTGTTAACAATGATTGGTTAAATAAATCTGTTAATGGTTTTTCTAGTACACCACTAAGCTCTTTTAACAGCTTTGGGTGTATTCCATCAGGTCCCATTGACTTATTAGTCTTTACTGTTGACAGTTGAAATAGAACTTCTTCCTCTGTAAACTCACGTGTAATAAATTTATCCTTTTTCTTAACTGAGGTCCGTTTCCTTCATTTTCATCTGTAAATACCAAACAAAAATATTAATTGAGGCAGTCAGCTAGACCTTTATCCTCTTCTACATATCTTCCTTCTTTTGTTTTTAATCTAACTAATCCTTGTTTTACTTTTCTTTTCTCATTTATGTATCTAAAAATGTTTTATCCCCCTTTTTTACTGACTGTGCTATTTTCTCTTCTGTGTGTGATTTGGAAGCTCTTATAACTTGCTTAGCCTGTTTCTGCCTAATCTTATAGATCATTCTGTCTTCCTCACTCTGTTTTTTTTTTATAATTACTAAATGCTAACTTTTCTAATATCCCATCTGGGTAAGTATCTAAGTTGGAGTGTATTTCCAAACAGGAATAAAACGTCCAGTGCAGCACAAAGTCCATAAAGTGCATAAAAAATCATGTGATGCAAAACACATGATTTAAGTCACATGACAAAAGTGCATAAACTGTAAACAAAGTGCATAATCAAAAACAGTACAAAAATAGCAAAATGCAAAAGTGCATCATGTCTTGACAATTTAAAATGCAATAAAAATTGTTACATTTCAAACTGTGCTACACATTAAAATGCAAAACACAATAACTAAACATTCAGTTCAGATAGTTTGGTCTAAAATGTGCAATTCTCATCTCCATTCTCGACATGTAACTTATAAGAGCTGTGTTTTGGGGGCAATAATGATAGAATGAGAGTGCTAGAATCAGCTTAGCCCAGCTATATTATCAAAGCACTCACAAACCGTTTGATACAAACTGGGTGGTTGCCCAAAGATTATTTGCACCATAACCACTAAAGTAACCTGTAGTGGTCAGTGGTGTACTCTGGCTTTGTGCTGCCCTACACATGACAAAACTCGGGCAATTCGCCCTCTCCTCCCTTCCCTCCTCCAAATTTCTCTTCCTGACAGACACTCGCCCTCACTGATGCATGCACTGACGGACACTTACTGGCAGATACACATAAAAATGATGCCCAAAAATTAGTTTTTTTGTGCTATTACAAAAGTTTAAAATGATCAATGCACCTTTTACTTTATTGCTTTGACACAATTATACTCTTATAAATACAGACAACCCTAAACAATGGGATCATAATCCTAAATGTCACCAAAATATATGGACATAAAAAAAGTGATGCTAAACCACATGGCACCGAAATTGTAGTCTAGTCCTACTGCAGATGCAGAACATGGATTACCCTACTCAATATATTCTTACATTGGTATATCCAGTACATTCCACTATCATTTGCTTCACCCTGAAGTGGTGCAGAGAATTTATTTGTGACACATAAATTTTCATGGCTTTAATGTGACAAACTCTTAAACAAAATTGTATTATGCGTAGATTTACAGTAATTATTATATAAGATGTCAATGGTGCACATAATTAATATGAATGCATTGGGCACTAAGGTAGGATGGCGGGAAAAACATAAATCTGCCGTTTATGGATGTATTGGTAACCCCACTTCTAGTGTGTAAATTCCCCTCCCCCTCTCTAGCCACTCAACCTGTAAGACTTAGAATAAAATCCTAAGGTTGTCATTGCAGATCATGTGCAAATTCTGCCACCGACGTGGCTCACAGGGCTGAAGGGTTAATCAATTTGTCATTGTTTTCCCTCTCACCAATTGTTCATAACTGGAGAGCTTTTAAAGTGCCATAGATCCTGATGTCCCGATGTCATAATGTGACACTAATAGTTCCACTCGGCTCAGCGAGCCAGTGTCAGGTGATGGATTGCTTTCTATGCACCAATTATAATCTGTCCATCTAAGTGATAAAGAGGGGGTGGTAGTGATGAGGAAAGGAGGATAACTCTACCGGTCCCTTCTCTGTTTCTACATAAAGAGATACATTTGACATTTTATCTCCAACATTAGGTGCCTTGCATGGGGTAGAGAAGGTAGTGCACGGAATAAATAGAGCTATTTAGTATTATCTTTTCTTTATGAAAAGTAATGATTGTTACAAGTACATTTATTCATGCTGTCTGTGTAATATTAAAAAAGAAGTGTATTTTTTTGTTTGATTGTTTCCATTGCCGACATGGACATAGGGAAACTTGTTGGCACAACTGGACTGATTGTGCCTCTTGATATATATGAATCTCGGTGGGGGAAAAGGAAAAGGGTAGATGGTATTAAACGTGTGCATTTGGGTCTCGCTCACAGACACTGGAGGAGCTGGGGCAGCACTGAGTTTTACACGCTCGGTAACTGTTCCTGCACCACTACTATCAAGCATAGTAGGCTAACTGGACTGCAGAGGACACCACTGGCACTTATCACTCCACATCAACTATCCAAAAAGTTTAGATAACATAACATGAACATATGGATACCACAATCTTAGAGTGGCTCACTCTACGTAAAACACAGAATACATCAGGAACAGAGTGTGACTGGGCACAGCCAATTAGAACAAGTAAGATGATGGCCTTTTATTTGCACCACATTATCTAAGTACTCCGATCTGCATACAGGCCGACATGGCCTCATAATCGTCTGCAAATTTGGCTTCTGATAAATTTACAACCTACTTACATCCACACCAGAATGTTCTTACGTTGTATTTAAATGTCAAATGTTATTTGTTATTGTAATTTTTTTTAATTTTTTTATTACCGATGACTGTTTCTTTGGACCTGGCAAAATGTACAAAATATGCCTCCACTATGATCTTGACAATATGCCAGGTGAACTCCTAAGCGACACAAAACACTTGACTACGATTAATAACATGTTATCTGTATGTTATGTTATTTTATCACACCTGCTTACCATATTTACCTATGTAAACTTGCATGACCTTCCAAAAAATCCAAACTAAAATGAGAATAAAGAATTGTAAAAAAAAATTAAAATAGCATGGATGGGGACTTCCAGGAAAGGAGCTAACAGGAGCGGAAGCAGGCAAGGAAGATCCATGGAAACCTGTCTGAATGGCAGCCCCAGAAAACCATCCTGTGCCCCCACTGCCAAAGCTTTGACAAATTGGGTCAGCGGACATAGCAGCCTGCAACCAGGACCCCAAACATACATGTCAGGGGGTTGAAAAGGCACTCGGATATCCTGGGCTGGTAAAGCCACAAGCCGGACACCATCCTGGCCGTTTAGAGAGGAGAAGGGAGAGGCTTAAAATCAACCAAAAAATTAAGTACTGGGCTGAAAGTAGGCCAAGCACTCACTCCATCACAGACAAAAGGCCTACTTTACATCACCACCCAGCTCTCACACAATGAAGGGCTTTACCCTCTCAAGTGAATCTGCACTATAACTTCACTCCCGCCCCCAAAAGGGTAACCTGTATATACCTCAGATTATTTTTATTTGCATATTTTTACATTTTTATACTCCTTAATTAAACTGCAAGCCCAACTTAAACAACAATCTAATCTTATCACACAGCTCCTAATGAAAGTGGACGATCTTGTAAATATGAGCAGAAGAAATAACGTCCTATTTTATAGAACTTACCGAGTCCATCAAACCTCAAGCCACTCTCTTATTACTCTAAAATTGGATGCCGGAGGTCCCACCACTTCCCTATGATTCAGACAAACCACTCCTAACAGAAAGAGCACAGAGGCCTGAAAAAATCTCGACTACAGCAACATCTAGACCAAGACCAGTGATCATCCATCTGCTGAACTTAAGTGACAAGGAAACTATTCTCCCACCATACAGAAGAGAAAATGAGATATGGTACCAAGAACACAAAATTCTCATCTTTCAAGACTATTCACCGCAACTTACAGCTAAACATGCAAATTTTCTCCAATATGCAAAGCTCTAGTTGAGAAGAACCTAACATTTCAGCAAAACTCAAAGTTACTCATGGCATTTAATCCTATCTACTTGACTCTTGACTGATCAATACTCTCGACCTAACCTGAGTTATTGTCAGGATTATAGCTGATCCAGCACGCAGAATAATATCACACCTAGGACTAATGATAATGTCTAACCGGACCTTAGAATGGCCGGACTTAATGTACCACAGAATAGTCAAAATACTTGCCGAGGTCAGGGACACAGAATGAGACACAAAGATGAGGAAAGAAAGAAGTCAAGGATACCAGAAATCAGGGAAGTCAAAACGAAGCCAAAGTCAAATACCAGAAAAACGCAATCAGGAACACACTAAAAAGGTAATTTGGTTTAAAATAACCCACCTTAGGCTGTATTTGGTGGTCTCTGACCTCTGACCCCAAAACGTGCATGCACGTCTATGACGTGACACATGTCGGCACCATCTTTGATGTGGACGAAGGTAAGTTTCTTATAAAAGTCTGATCCGCAGCAGCCGACATTCCTAAAAACGTTGCACCTGCTGGGGACTGGAACGGAGGGCTGGGTAGTTGCCTGCCGAGCCCAAGGTAAGTATGAAACATCTCTCACGGCGTGGCTGCTATGTTTCGGGAGCCATGACAGTTATCTGACATATGGATCCTACAGCTCATTCACGTATAGAGACATGTGGCTCTGGGACTATTTTGACCATCTGATGATGCCCATGTACAAGGCCGCCAATTACAGTTCTCAAAGTTCAAATATTTCTCTTTCATGTTAATTGTTCTTATGCTCTTTATTAATGCTCACTTTATTGCTAGGCAAGGAGGAGAACTAGCTTACCAGCCTCATATTACTCTCCCCATTGGCTGGGACGTTAGGAGTAAGCAAATCCATGCCTTCCAAACCAACCCCATAACTTACCCTATAGACCCAGGATGAAGTTCACCCTTTAACACCAATGACAGTACCGGCCTCCTAAAATGGACTTAAATTACTATGCTGAAATATAAATGGCCATAACACTCAGCTCAAACATACACTTACATTATGCCAACTCTGTAAACACAACCCACAATTGGTATTTGTTTAGGAAACCCAACAGAAAAGATCTACCTCTACCCGTAAAGCTAGGTGGATACACACAGGAATTTCGGCCCCTTATTACTGAGACTTGAGAGAGGTTGAAATACTGCTTAACAAATGATTACCCCTATCATCCATAAGCAATTCCAGACGCAGAGGGGCAATTTCTCATCCTAGATGCCACCCCAGCCAATACTCGCTACACTGGTCAATATATACTCACATGCTTCTTCTTGGTTTCCTCTGAATTGGTACCTAAGTTAACACAAGCAAAAATAAAATGTTAATATCAGCCAAATCACCAACTGAGTTGACCCTGAATATAGTTTCACCCCCCCAGCGTTCACCCCACAGTGTTGTTTTTCTTCTAAGGAAAAAGTACATCCCACAATCTGAAGGTGAAATGGTTCTTTTGTTGCAACACCTGGACCAGAAAACAGCTACCTTGACTATATAATCAGATACATGGTGTGTAGATACAGGTGATACTCGAAAAATTAGAATATCGTGAAAAAGTTCATTTATTTCAGTAATGCAACGTAATTGGGGAAACTAATATATGAGATAGACGGATTACATGCAAAGCAAGATAGTTCAAGCCGTGTTTTGTCATAAGTGCGTTGATTATGGCTTACAGCTCATGAAAACCCAAAACCCACAATCTCAGTAAATTAGAATATTACATGCAATCAATAAAACAAGGAGTGTACATAGAACAATATCGGACCTCTGAAAAGAATAAGCATGCATATGGACTCAGTACTTGGTTTGGACCCCTTTTGCAGCAATTACTGCCTCAATGCGGCTTGGCATGGAAGCTATCAGCCTGTGGCACTGCTGAGGTGTTATGGAAGACCAGGATGCTTCAATAGTGGCCTTCAGCTCTTCTGCATTGTTCGGTCTCATGTCTCTCATCTTTCTTTGACAATCCTCTCCAGGCTGCGGTCATCCATGCTGCTTGTGCACCTTTGTCTTCCACACTTTTCCCTTCCACGTAACTTTCTATTAATGTGCTTTGAAACAGCACTTTGGGAACATTCAACTTCATTCGCAATTACCTTTTGAGGCTTTCCCTCCTTATGGAGGGTGTCAATGATGGTTTTCTGCACAACTGTCAGGTCAGCAGTCTTCCCCGTGATTGTGATTCCTACTGAACCAGACTGAGAGACCATTTAAAGGCTCAGAAACCCTTTGCAGGTGTTATGGCTTACTTAGCTGATTAGAGTGGGACACTGTTAGCCTAGAATATTGCACCTTTTCACAATATTCTAATTTACTGAGATTGTGGATTTGGGGTTTTCATGAGCTGTAAGCCATAATCATCGCACTTATGACAAATCACGGCTTGAACTATCTTTCTTTGCATGTAATGCTTCTATCTCATATATTAGTTTCCCCTTTTACATTGCATTACTGAAATAAATGAACTTTTGCACGATATTCTAATTTTTCGAGTATCACCTGTACATACATACATTCAGTCCAGTATATTTGCTTTCAAAGTTAAGCCTCATAAAAACCTCCAAACTAAAAATCTAAAACTCCCTACGTTATAATGCTTCAATATACAATTTGAGTGTAATGCTCACGGTGTAATCTTTTGTTATTTTTCTATGATTAAATGTGTGACATTGTATGCTACATGCTCTGCAGGACATTCTTAAATACAAAATAAATCTCAATGTATTTAGTCCGAACACTTTAAATGAATAAACACATCTCACAGTACATTGTAAATGTACTTTAAATCGCTCACTCTGCTGCTATAGCTTTCCCTTTATATTCCACTAACAGGAATTTTGAGAGAGCAATTATAGCCTAATTAACGGATTTAAATCAGCTTCAATAAAACATAATAGAATCAGCTTCTATGTTTAGAGAGAACCTTTATTAAAGTACTTACCTCCACCTCACCCTCTGCAGCTGGTTTGATCTGTAAACAACCAAGAAAATTACTTTATGTGCATTGCACAACATGGAAACATAATGTGCCCCTAATGCATTTTCCATGGTAACTTTAAAGCTCAGAAAGTGTCTACGGTGCTAATTTTTAGTTTTTGTATTTACTGTAAGTCCATGGAAGGATCCAAAGTTTGATCCAGAATTTTTTCATATTAGACATGTCATGAAACGGCTAGCATTTATTTTGTTAAGGCAATAGTCTGAGTGTTAGTCTATGTGTAAAATAATACATTTTCAACATTTGTTCTGAACTTGCCATGACTTATGCTGGCCTGTGGGCAAAGAGACAGATCTTTTTAATTTCTAGTCTTTGTTGCTTAATAAGAAGGTAAAACATGCCGTGAGCATTGTTTTTTATTACAATATGTGGACTGTACAGGATGACACTCTTCCTA
>OW240912.1:355930793-355967046 GCA_933207985.1 Pelobates cultripes
CCCTGATCTGGGTGACCAACATATTCAAAAATCACCCAGATCGGTTCAGTGGTTTGGTTTTTACATGGAAGTCACTTTTTATCATGTCTTTTTGCAGGGCCTATAATCCTGGGGCAAGAGGCTGGTAAGCAGGCCCCTCCAAGTACCAGTTGCGAGGTTACTTTCGACACAGGAACTGGTTATAATATACTATACATGGTTCTTGTACGAGAAGACACTGTGCATACATCCCCCAATACCGAAGGGAGAAGTACATACTCCCAGTGGCTACTCCAGATGCCAGTCTAATCCATATAACCATTAGGGCTTATGTTCCGCCCACACGGGTGGGAGCTAGGTAGTCTGTAATTTATGACACCTTGTGAGGGATCCATACGTATAGGAGAGTTACATATACCTCCCAACCTCATTGAAGAATGAGGAAAGCACACCCCCTCACGCCTCATTGGCTACTCCGAACATTAGACCAAACCATTCTCCCCTCATAAAGCAGCACAGAGCGGCAATCTGCTTTTATGCCCCAGACGAAGGCGCTTTAGCTGCGCCAAAACATGCGTTGGGCTTCTACTTCTATTTTCTTTTTCTTTTTTTCTCCCAGTACGTTTTCTTCCCGGATGTCTGTTATGTGAGGGATTTTCCCGATATTCTAATAAGGGTAGAGTTGAGTATGGTGTGCTTCATATAGGGTAATTCTATGGAAGCATGGCGAGGTTGCATGGTTCTGCAAGGGTAGGGTTTATTATATAAGTAGTACTAAGCCTTCTTTTCTGTTTATTTTTTCAGTTAGCGACCTTTAAGTTGACTCTTTTTTCAAGTTAGTACTAAGAAGGCTTAGTCTATTATTTAGCTCTCGGCCACATTAGAAGGACTTGTTGGTGAAATGACTTTAGGTGGTTACACTGTTATTATCCCACCATTACATTGCATCTACAAGTCCGTACGCATCCATTGTCTATAATTAGTCTCATAGGTGGTCACACTGCTATAGCTCCACTATTGGAGTATACCTATAAGCCTGTACATGTCCACTATTAAGAGACAAGTATACAATCTTAGGGGCATTTCTAGGAATTACGAGGCATTCTGGTTGTCTTTATAGGGGTATTCTAATTATATACCTTTCATTTTCTGGACAGTTTAGTCCACTGGTACCTATAATCTGGTGCCTCTAAAATCAAATAGCCCATTTAACCTGCTCTAACAACATTTTTCTGATGTTTAACCCACCCTCTCAAGCCAGCTCAATTTAACCCTTAAGCCCCCCTACTCACTGCATATCGGTTGAGCCATTTGGCTCTTTTCATGGGCTTTTATGTAGTTTTCATGTGTGTTTCTTATATCCTACTGTTTCATCATTTCTAAAAAAAATTGTTTTTACTCTATAACATTGCAATAGACCTTTTTGTGTAACCTCTGGACTTCAAGTCCATCGGTCATTTTTTGTTTAGTTCTTATAGTCTCCAGGATTATCACCTACAAGGTACCCTTTACTCACCAATAGTCCCTTACTAGGACACTCTCTCTTTTTATCTAGTCTATATTTCTCATTCGTATATAATTCCACTGATGTTTGACCTCATGCACCCCAAAAACGTGATGCTTTCTGTTTACTGTGAATAAGTAGCTGCTGTAAATAACATTTATTAACGTTGCCATGTAGAATACAAAAAAATCCAATGCAGTTTCTATGACAATGAGCCATGGCTGAACAATGATGTACTCACAGGTACAATAATATCTCTGAGCAACAACAAAAAAAAAACAACTGAGACGTCAAGTGAAACAAAGAGGGCATAAAAACGATATAACCAATAGTCAGAAAGTAATTTAATCAATCAAGTTTATGGATGCTGAAATATTGTCCAAGGTTGAATGTTAAGTTGTCTGGAAAGCCCTAAGTAAATAGAAAATACACAGGCCAGCAAGAAACTAAGAGTGGGAGTGTTTCCCAGCCCACCGAGAGATATGTTCGTTTTCACCTACAGATACGAATTTGAAGCTTTGCTAATAGTTGTAAAGTTGAAAACAAGGGAAGGGAGATAAAGAGAATTAAATAAGGGAGAGAGTTTGAAAGTGAAGGGGTGAGAGGTAGGGCATGGAAAGGGAAAAGAAGTAGGAGATTGGGAAAGCAATAAAGTGGTTAGGTCGGAACAAGAGGGAACATGGTACACATCACAATGTCTGCAACATTCCAGTGTTTAAAGAGTATCCGCAATCATAAAGTCCGCAGAGTAAATCCAGCCAGTGGAATCAACATTCGGTGTTTCATGACTTCTGCTATTTCAGTTATTGTGCCATGAGGCTCTCCAGTTGTCTGGTTTTCTCCACAAAAGAAGAGGTAATTTGCTAAATCCATCACGGTGGGATTAGTGCTTTAGTTGAAGTTAGAAGAATCAAAATGACAGATTTTCGTGTGTGTGTGCGTGCGCGCACATCGGGTTATGTGAGAGTTATATCACTCTCAGGGTTATTGATGAGATTTCAAAGTGAATTTCAAATTTAAGGTCAAAGTTACCAGACTGGAAAAATTATCTAGGGCAGCTATATTGACCTTAAATTTGAAATTCACTTTGAATTCTGAATTTAGTAAATAACCCATTCTGCATCCCTCATCATGTCCACATCACCATCAAGTCTCTGAAATGTCTTGAATGAAGGAGATGCAGCATGCATTCATTCTTTATATGAGGAATTTATGAGTATCAGTATTCCTCTGATGGAGTGGACTCTAACATCTTCAGCAAATCATACAATAGGGCAATACGCATTGGAGGGCCTGGATTATCATATAAGCTTTAAAATATCATGAGTTCCTAAACGAGACCTGGGCATTGAGGAGAGTAGGTAACAAATAGTTTTAATTAGTTGGGTATAGTACAGTGGAGAATGGTACAAAACAAGATTGCTAGGACTGGAATCCTTTCTTCTGAGATACGAGTAATGTGAGACCTAGGATGTATCTGTGCCAGGATTAGGAGTTTCAAAGAGCTAGAGCAGTGGTCTGCAACCTTTTAGCAACCTAGGCGAAAAGAGGATAAATATTTTGCGGACCGGCGTCAGCCAGAAATAAAAACCAGTGGTGTGTGAGGGGTGCTGTGTGTGTGTGAGGGGTTTTGTTTGTATCTGAAGGGTGCAGTGTGTGTGTATGGGGGGCAGTGTGTGTGTGGGGGTAGTGAGTGTGGGGGACAATGTGTGTGTATGAGGGGCAGTGTGTATGGGGGCAGTGTGTGTGTGTCTGGGGGGCAGTGTGTATATAGGGGGCAGTTTGTTTGTGTATAGGAGCAGTGTGTGTATGGGGGCAGTGTGTGTGTGTATGGGGCTAGTGTGTGTGTGGGGTGAGTCAGTGTGTGTGTGTGTGGGAGCGGGGAGTGTGTGTATGGGGGCAATTTGTGTTTGTATGGGGGCAGTGTGTGTGGGGGGTGTGTGTGTGTATAGGGGAGAATAATTGTGGGTCTGTGGGGTTGAAGGGTAGATTAATAAATGTATATGTTTTTTAATTAAAAAAAACCCAATAATTTTGATAACCCCCTGCTTACCTTTGCCTGGGAGGGGGGACATTTCCTGCAATCCCTGGTGGTCCGGTGGAGAAGTCCTGCTGGTCCAGGTGGTGAGGGTGAACTCTAGCAGCTCGCGAGAGTAGAACCCGGCAGAGCTGCAGGTTAGAGCTCTCCCAGGTCCTCCCTCCCCTGACGCCTGCCAGCATTACAGTGCTAGTGGGCCGGAGAGGGAGATCCCTGATAATAAGATCATAGCACCGGGGAAATATTTTGCGAAAATTTATTGCCGGTCTGCGAAAGCTTCACCCGACCGTATAGTTATAATTATTGCGGACCGGCGCCAGCCCCCGGACCAGTGGTTGAAGACCACAGATCGAGAGAGTCTGGGTTATCCATGGGCCATGGATGGGTGCTTAAGAAATGCCTATTGCCTGTATGCTGCCATAGTAAAATAATAGTGGGTGCTATTACTGTGACACGCACCCTCCATGAACCCAATCCAAAGCAGAGCTGATAGATCAAGTTCCATTGATTTTATATCTAAGTTCAAAGATTGCTTGTGAAAGGTGAGCTCCACTGTGAGATACAAGTCAAGTGCATAGCCGTATTATCAGTGTTGGTATTGTGGCAGAAGAGAGGGCTAAGAAAAAGTCAGCTTGGAATTTTAATAGGGCTTGTTTGGAATAAGTAGAGGACCCTAGCAAGGAAAGTAATTTTATTGCATTTACTCTACACGTCCAGGACAAGTGAGGTTGATCCCTGTTGAGATACTTTTCCAATGTATGTAGAAGATGCTGAACATTAACAAGATTTCTTCTTCAATTTTAAGAATTTCACATATCCATGACCTAAACATTTTATAATATCCAATAACACTTTTGTGCACATAGTTTGAGGTGAGAGATAGAGAGAGAGGCAGCATTAGCAGACACCAACCAAATAGAGCTATCTAGAAGCAAAAAATGAGGCGTTTAATAAACAAAGGGTAGGGTGAAATATTGCAAAATTAAAAAATAATGAGTAAAATATACTCTTAATAAAGATGGCTTGTGGTGCATAAACAAAGTGAATTATTTTCTAAATGGCAGAGAATTAAACAGTAAGACTGCAGGGGTATGATCTATACACCAAAACCTCTTCATTAGGCAAAGGTAGTTTGGGTGCTGCTCATAGGAAGAATTAACTGTGCCATGTTGCAGGCTGTTCAATGTGAGTCTTTTATTTTTTTAATTCTTTATTTGATTTGTGCATTGGGAATGTAACAAACAGGTAGTCAACATGTTGGTACATCGTTCACAGTAATTCACTTTGCATTGTTTTTGTGATAACAATAGTGTTACAAGCCTATTCTTACATAAGGTACAGTATTTAGAACATGTCCGACGTATATATCACTTTGCACATTTCTTCGTTTTATAACGGTAGGGGTGAACTGGGTTGTGTAGTCATGAGGTCTTTCGGATAAGGGGCGGTAGTGGGATATTTTCTGCTCTCTTGACCTCTTGGTGTCATGTGTTTCTGTCTAATAGGTCAGGTTGTGGCCGGGCCTGTCTAAGGTGTGTTTTTGTTATCTGTGCCTCGCCTGCGGTGGTGGTGTAGGCATAATGGCGTTAGTGTAGGTCATGTGGGTGTCTTAATGATGTTGTTGTATGCTTTGCTGATGTGAGTACGTGCGGTTTGGTCGGTTCTCTTGAAAGGTCGTGGGTCGTGGTATCTTGCACCGTGGTCATTCGGGTTGCGTCCTCACGTGGGTCCTCCACCTTGGGGCGTAGGGCTCCAAGGGCGGGGTTAAGTTATCCAGTGTAGCTGTGGGCCGTGAGGTGGGCTGCGATGGTAATACGGTGGTGTTAGGGGGTTTCGTGTGTATGGATGGGGGGAGGGGGGAGGGGCGGACAAAGGAGTGGGGAAAAATAAAGGAGAGGGTGAGAGGAAGAGAGGAAGGGGGAATAACGAGTAGGAGAAGAAAAAAAAAAGGTAGAGATTTCCTCCGTGGGGGGCTGGCGGGAGGAGGTGTATTTGCTGTGGCCTAGTAGACCTTGTATATGTGGCTATTTCCTGGGTATATTATGTAGGGATTGGGAAATCGTAGAACCACGGGTCCCATATTTTGTGGAAGTGTTTGGTTGTGTCATGTACCATTGCGGACATTTCATCCATTTTTATTGCGTCTAATATTTTTCGCCTTATGAACTCCATGTTCGGCGTGTCTGGGCTACCCCATTTTTCAGCTATTGCCCGTCTGGTCGCTAGGGCTACCAACTTGTTTTGCGCTCTGGGTATGTCTGCATGTGGTTTTGATAGCAGCCAGATCCATGAATTGAGTGGAATGTCTGTATGTAGGATTCTAGAGACTAGAGACCATTGTTGCGACCTGTTGCCATATTTGTGCTATGGGAGCGCACTCCCACCATAGGTGGAGGTAGGTTCTCTTTTGGCCGCATCCTTTCCAGCATGTGTCTGTATCTGACCTGCCCATCTGTTTGAGTTTCAGGGGGGTTTTACAGGCCTGTTCTTTGTGATTTATGGATATACGCATATGGATATTGTGGCTGGGGCCTCCCAAATGTCGACGCAGTCTGATGGGTCCTCTGCTGGGCCTAGGTCCCTCTCCCAAGCCGACACGTATGAAAGGGCGCCGTCTTTTATGTTTTGGATTATGTGGGAGTATAGTGTGGAGATTTGGCCTCTCTGTATTGGGGCTTGCATGCATTGTTTCTCAAAGGGGGTTAATGCTGTGTTACCTGCTTGTTTAATTGCTGGTGTTTCGAGAAAGCTTTTGATCTGGATATGTCTGAAGTAGTCAAGCGTTCGGAAAGGTGTTGTTTGTGTTAGGTCTGCGAATGGTATCAGATGGTTGTCCTTGAAGAAGTGGTGTATGCGTATGAGGCTGTTGTCTTCATATCGTGTGAAGTCTTTGGGTGTCATACCTGGTGTAAATTGCATGTTGCGGAGCAGTGGGGTTAGTGGGGGTAGTGGTTTCGTAAGGCTGCTTTTGTGCGCTACTTTGTTCCATATTTTGATGGTGTTGGTCAGTGCTGGGGTCCTCCGAGGCATGGGTGGTCTGGCCTCCTTTGGTAGCCAGATGTAAAGGGAGGGGAAGTTCCTGCCGAACATGTCATGCTCGAGGTCTACCCATCATTTGACTCCGTATGGGGCATGCAGGTTTTGGGCTTGCGTTATTTGTGCTGCCTGGTAATAATGGGTGAGGTGTGGTAGGCCCAGTCCCCCTGATCTGTTGGGTACATACAGGGTTTGCCTCTTTATCCGCGCACGTCTATTGGACCAGATAAACTTGTCTATTGTAGTCTGTAATCTTTTAATATCTGGTCCGGAGATTGGAATTAGGAGTGCTTGGAACAAGTATAAGAGCCTGGGCAGGATATTCATTTTAATGTCCTGGGTCTAAGTGTGTTTTGTTGGGTTTGGGGAGGAGGCAGACCGTGGCCTGTAGCATTTCTTGTGGTAGGGGGTTTCCTTGTAGTATGGCATTGTATAGGTTGCATAAGTGGGGGACTAGTGTGGGGGCGAATGTTTTGTAGTAAAAGCCGGTGAAACCGTCCGGACCCGGGCTTTTGTTCGGTTTGAGTGAGTTCATTGTGCCCGCGAGTTCTTCTGGTGTTATTGGGTCGATTAACCTTTGTGCCGCTTCTCAATGTGAGTCTTTTATTCAGATATCAACACCAAATGTTTTAACAAGAATAAAATCTCTGAATGATAGAGCTTGTGAATTACTAATCTACAACAATAGTGTCCCTTTAACACATGTAATAGTTGTGTTAGTTGTTTGTTAACACTTGTAATAGTTTGTTTCTTAGTTGTTTTATGTTATATCTCCATATTAAAGGACCACTATAGGCACCCAGACCACTTCAGCTTAATAAAGTGGTCTAGGTGCCAGGTCCAGCTAGGGTTAACCCTTTTTTTTATAAACATAGCAGTTTCATAGAAACTGCTATGTTTATAAATGGGTTAATCCAGCCTCCAGTGGCGCTTGCATTTATCGAAAATATTTATTAAAAGCATTTGCTCTACTCTTAGTCTTGTTTCACATTCCACCATAACATTTGTCTCTCCAGTAACCAAAGAGTAAGTTCTTGCCCTCTTGATCACTACCTTTACCCTTGTTCTACGCCTCTAATATCATATTAATTCACTATCATCCACTACTGTTAATTCTTAACCAACAATTAATAATAATAATAATAATAATATTAATATTAATATCAAAGTAGCTAAATGAATGCTCTGAGTACCAAAAACAACTTTATATTAATTAAGCAGTTTGGACGTATAGACTGTATTCTCTGCCAGTTACGAGTTAAATCACTTTTGTTTCTGTTTATACAGTTTTTACCACACATCCCTTGTCTGTCATTCACACAACATCAATGAAAAAAAGGTTTCACTTTTAGTCAGATTTCACTGCACAATATGTTTACGTTCTCATCACCTGTTCTGTTGATTGAACTTTAAAAAACACACAGGAGGCTGTTGCAGGTTTTAGGAGGCAATTAACACATCATGCAAAAAAGGAAGCTAAACAAATTTAGACTTCAATCAGGAATTGTATAGGCAGGCATTGTGTTAGTCTCATCCTATTTGGCATGAATTCTGCATCCTATTTGGCAGAAGGCTATGAGAGTGCTGGGGTATGCTGCATTTAGCAAAACCACTTCATTAGTCTAAAGTTGTTTTGGTGCATAGAGTGTCTCTTTAATCAGAAAAAGTACATTTATCTGCTCACTAGTGTGCAAGTAAAGCCAATGGTTCTAGATTCTATAATTGGTCAACTTCTATTGAATGAAAGAAGGAAGGGAGGCTGAGGTAATCTTATCTGGAAGAAAACCTGAGGCATGCACATACTTCAGCTGAGCCTTCTCCACTGAGCTATCTCATTGCATACAATATAATATATATTTAATATCTCTCAGCTGGTACTTTTTAACTTTGCTTTATACATGTAGTTATCACTATAATCTTTAAAAAAAAAAAAAAAATTTTTAAAAGAATGTCTTATTTCAAATTTGCTGTCTGTATAGAGTTCTATCTCAAACCTGCTTTTTCCCTCCTCCAAGAATTTTTGGGCAAATTGCTCATGACTGCACGCCTACATTCTCAATTTGACCTCTTTACTCGGACCTCTTAAATCTGGCTTTTGCTCTTGAAACTTTATTGAATGCCCCCAAGGAACAGCATTGATAGGTTCTAGAAACATCTAGAGCTTGCGCTCAAAGGAAAATGTGATGACCCCTACACTAACATATGTATAGACCAATTTCCACGTGCGTTATGTCCTGTCCTCTCTGCCCATAAACAGCGTACTCCTGAAGCTGTCTCTGCGATCTCTTGGAAAGCCCCGCTGGAAATGAGCACATACTGAGCAGTCAAATATTCCTTGTGATCCCGCCACACTGCCTAAACCATACTGGGGTAGGCAGCAAAGTTCTGTTTAACCAGCAGTGGTGTATCCTGGTTTTGTGCTGCCATAGGGAGGACAAAATTCAGAAACCCACCTTCAACCCCGTGCCATTCCCACCCAACCCTTCCCCTGCCCCGCCTTCTAAATACACACACACACACATTCACTGACAGATACGCATACACTAGCTAACAGAAACACACACACACTAACAGACACACTAACAGACACACACACTAACAGACACACACTAGCAGACACACACACAAACAGACACACACACTAACAGACACGCTCACACTCACTAACAGACATACACTCACTCACTAACAGACACACACACACACTAACAGACTAACACACACTCACACACACACTAACAGACACACACACTCACTAACAGACACACACACATACTAACAGACACACACACACTAACAGACACACACACTCACTAACAGACACACACACTCACTAACAGATACACACACACACTCACTAACAGACACACACACTAACAGACACACACACACACACTAACAGACACACACACTCACAGACACACACACACACACACTCACTAACAGATACACACACACACACACACTCACTAACAGACACACACTCACACACTAACAGACACACACTAACAGACACACACACTTACAGACACACACACACTAACAGGCACACACACTCACTAACAGACACACTCACACTCAATGACGTCATATTCCGGCTCGCAGCCTCACTCTGCAGCGCGCGAGGGAGCTGAGCAGACAGCTCAGAGGAAGAGCTCCCTCGCCAGCCGCGCGCCCGCCCGCCCGGCATGTCAGTTAGCCGCAAGGCTAACGAGACATTTGCCCTGGGCATTTGGGGGCGGCTCTCTCAGGAGCACTAGAGAGTAGCGTCCATGCAGTTCAGCAGGTAGGCCCCCCCATTCCCCTATTTCTTCGTTTTAATTCCTTTTACCACAATCCACAGAAATTCATATAACTCATGTAAATTCCAAGTAATTCCTGCTCCTACAGCGGCACTCCTGTCCAACCTCCCATAAGCCCTGATTTAATATTTTTTGGTAAGTTTTTGATATTATTTAATTTTTGTCGATAAACTTTAAAAATTATTTAAATGATCTTTTCGAATTAAAGTATCACGTTTTATTTATATATAAATATATTTTAGACAAATAAAATCTCCATCTTTTCATCTCTATCGCTAAAATATGTTACGTGGTATATAAATAGTGTATAGTCACCTATAGACCACAGAGCTGATATTCTAGGTTTCACTCTGGGTACATTAACATTCTGTAAATCTATTCCAACTTTCTCTAAATGTAAACTTGCCTGTGCAGTAATCATATCTCATTATTATTGTTATTTTATTATCTCACCTTGTTATTCCTAAATGTATTAACGTGTATGATGTGTTTACCTGCTGTACATTGCTCCTGAAAATGTTCTTGCTTTATAAATAATAATATTAATAAATACATAAAAAACACCAAAAAATATAATAAAGGATACCGTCATATTTGGAAAAGGCATGTGACAATTTATTTGAAGCTAATGGTAGCAAAAGTATTTTTTGGAGGAAAACGGGTCTTTTTTTTCTGCTCACTCACCACTGGCTGCCAGTTAAGGGCTAAGCACTTTGGTAAAATAAACACAGATAAAATCCACAATAGCCAAGCCAGACAGAATCAGCTGTTATCTGAAGAGGGGTTAATTGCAGTTACAAGGGCTTCCTGGTCTTTCAATGATATATGTTAACCTATTCACTGCTGGATAATCCATCAGTGTCTGTCTCTGTGCCTTTTATGCATATTAATAGTAGACAGAGCTTTCATCACATCACCATTAAAAAATTTCAGCCTTGTAGAAGCTAAAGGAACATGGACCTCTGAGACTTATCCAATAATAAAGGCCAGTGGACATTAGGACCATAGTTGAGAGAAGATGTTTTCTGGCAGAATGGTAAATGTCAGATGTGAAGCAGTTATGAAGACTTCACATGGTATATATTAAAATCTAGTTTTCCTTTGTCGTTGTATACAAATAACGGACAAAATAATGAAATAAAATGGGTAAAATGTATTTATTAATATTATTTTTCCAACAAAAGTGGCATAATCCATTTGGAATAATATTTAAAAGTGTCAAATGTTTTATTCATTTGTCTGTGTGTTACTGTGTTCATCACAGTAACATATTGTATTAATTTTTCCCATAATGTGGAGGAATAGAAATATTGAAATCTTGTGTACCTTGCTGGACCCCTCATATCCTGTAATACATCTTGTGCTTCTGAAATGTAAACACAGACTCTCATTTTACATGCCCTAATTATGAAAATAACACTCTCTGACAAACGCTCCAAGCAGTACTAGTGATGGTCAGCTTTGTGCAAAAAATGCCGTTTTTGTTCCATTTGATACATTGGAGTTTTATTAACCTTCTTAAGTTCTGTAAAAAGTGACGCTATGAGATGCACTGTCAATATGTATTCACAACTAGACCAGGAGGCTAGCTATGCCATCCGTCTAACGTAGTTTGCGAAAACAAGAAAATGACGCAGATGGGAAGTGTATAAAATCTTTACTACCCTAACTGTATTATAGGGAGTATAACACTCTTTTTTCTAGTCTCTCTGTCACAACTACTATGTCCCATCCAAGTTTTCAGAAGCCCATTGAGTAATGCCTGTCAGGATATTTCGCTAAAGTGTGAATTGTCAGGCATTACAAGTGAATTTGTAGTAATTTTCTAATTTTAGATCAACATACACAAATTCATATCATAACTGTCTAGGTGAATGTCTCCAAAATGGCTATTTTGGCATAAAAAATTTATTCACTTTTAATTTACATCAGTTCACACTTTATTGTATAAAATGTCTTCTGTCTTTTTTTTCCTTTGGTGAAAATCGATTGGTTGTAGCAGATGCAGAATGAGGCTGAGGGGAAGGGACACCCTGCAAAATGCGACGGGTATACAAGAGCTTGTACCAGAGTGGAGGGAAACTAACGTGTACTAATTTGTGAGTTTGAATGTAGGCAATGGAGAAGTCAATCAAAGACCAGAGGAGGCTGGGCACGAGCATAGCAGTGCATTTCTATAAAGTAGTATACAGTAAAAATTAAAACGTCTAATTTATTGTTCATTTGGGAAGGTGGGTAAATTGAGAAAAAAGTAAAACGAAGGAAAAGTGGTAAAGTGTGTATCATTTGAAAATAATTTTACACGTCTAACTTTGTCCTTTTTCATTTTGTCCATTTTATTACCCATTTTCCTTTCATGTTCTCTATGTAATTAACCCTGAAAAGATCTCTTCCTCATTTCTTCCATTGTCTTTAATTGTTTCCTGTCGTTTGCATTTATATGTTTCTGCCAGCCCCTCAGCCTTTTTTATTTTCCGCTCTGCCCCTTCCTGTTTACGGTTTCTTTCTCTTGTGTATTTATGTACCTTCTGATCCTGAGTTTTAATGGCCCCTCTCCTGTTCATACTTTTGAATTCCTTATTCTGTTTTATTTTTCAACTTTTTTTATCTGTGCGCTTATGAACTAATTGCAATATTTTTGCTTGTACTCTTATATTTGGTTGTTGTTTTTTATTCCATTCTTTTTTCCTTTGCTTTAAGCTTCCATTTTGTGCATTTTCTACTCCCTCTATCTTTCCTAATTTTGCGTCCAACTCCTATACAGTACTTTGTAATTGCATTGTTACTGTCATCACAGTACAGAGTGGGGGAGGACCAATAAGAGAAAAAGGTGATAATGACTGAACAATTCCGCACGGTTGCAAATCTGAATGACAGTCAATGCTGTTCTTCCTTTTGCTGGTCTGTGGTTATTTTAGTAGGCCTCAAGGTATCTGGGAACCATCATGTTGGCAACCATTAAACTAATGCTATTGCTTGACTTTTAATTGACATAAATTTGCCAATAGGAAATTTAGTCCATAAAATTGCATTTTCGGCTGCAGTAGGAAGAGCACTTGAAAGCAATCACAGAGAAACTGCCGTAGATCTTTTCCCTCAACCCCAGAAAAATTGTTCTCTAATATTCTCCGTAATGTGAAAAATTTGTAATTCTGTTACCATTTGGAGGAATGTTGCAGAAAATCAAGACAGACATCATAAAAATGTTAATTAAAAGTCGATATCAAGAAAAAATGAGTTTCCTTAATGAATATAATATATCTCGTATATTTTATTCCTGATGTTTATTATTGCTTCGTTGTTTTTAACCGCTTTCATATTGCAAGTTGTCACAAATAATCACAGCACTCTGATTCAATCTACACAAAATGTACTATACGACGCAGCCAAGATTAGGACGAGAAGCAGTGATATTACAAATGGAACAGGAAGTAAACAGAATGTATTTAAAGGAAGCCTTTCACTTCCCAAAATCCTGCATTTAACAGTACAATAAATTAACCCCTTAAGGACACAACTTCAGAAATAAAAGGGAATCATGACGGAATATTTCCATCATGTGTCCTTAAGGGGTTAAATGAACCCATGAATGAGTGTCAAGGTTAAAATAACTGTAAAAAGAATAAAAATCCTTGTTAGGTGAGCAAGTTCATCTGCGCATCTGAAAAATTAAGCTACTATTGTAAGTCAGTAAAAAAGATTCATGCAATTTACTAACATTGCTTTACAAACATATCTTAGCGCTTACATTGATTGTGTTTCCGGTGTAACTGCGGAGTTTGTAAACATGTTGTAAGTGACTTTATAAAGCTGCAAACAGCACAATACCTTCATTGAATGCAGCTACAAAACACACAGCAATGTTCGAAGAATTACCTGTTGGTAATATGTCTGTGTATATACATGTTTTCGTACCCAGTATAGCACGAGAGTGATGGTGTATGTGTGTAATTCACTGCAATTTGCCATTTGACTAATGTGGTGCCATACCTGGGACCCTAATATCAGGGCGTTATAAGTTGTGATATCCTTTTTATTACTTAAGTGACTTTTCCACCATATCTTTTTTTTCTGTTACTTTTTGCACAAGAAAATAGTTTTCTAGTATTCTATTTACACTAATGTTATCTTAGCGTAAAAAAAAAGTAAGGGAGTATACTTCCATAATATTCGCACAGTAGTCTTAGTTTGCTTTTTTTAACCTCCCTATATGAGACTTTTCAAACTCATTGGTAAACCTCCCACATTGTGTCAAAACACTTCCAGTATGTTGGTTGTTGATATATGTATAGGCAACAGCACGATACAAACACAATCTGAACAATTTTGAATGGAAAACATTTAAAGAATACAAATATATATTTTGTATACTAATACATTATTTTGTAAGTTTGTGTTTTTACTTGTTTTGCCATATATCATATCATTAAAGGACCACTCTAGGCACCCAGACCACTTCAGCTTAATGAAGTGGTCTGGGTGCCTGGTCCAGCTAGGGTTAACCCATTTTTTCATAAACATAGCAGTTTCAGAGAAACTGCTATGTTTATGAATGGGTTAAGCCTTCCCCTATTTCCTCTAGCTGCTGTCTCATTGACAGCCGCTAGAGGCGCTTATGCTTCTCACTGTGATTTTCACAGTGAGAGCACGCCAGCGTCCTGGTAAAGCATTATGAATGCTTTCCTATGTGACCGGCTGAATGCGCGCGGAGCTCTTGCCGCGCGTGCGCATTCAGCCGACGGGGAGGAGAAGAGGAGGATCGGAGGAGGAGAGCTCTCCGCCCAGCGCTGGAAAAAGGTAAGATTTAACCCCTTTCCCCTTTCCAGAGCCGGGCGGGCGGGGGTCCCTGAGGGTGGGGGCACCCTCAGGGCACTATAGTGCCAGGAAAACGAGTATGTTTTCCTGGCACTATAGTGGTCCTTTAACCGATGATTTAATAAATATACATAGAGGACAAGCATAACGATTTGCTAACACGTATACTTTGTCTAACAGTTTTTTTTATTTTGAAAGCTAAATGCTCTTCCAGAAGCTAATATTATTTTTTTAAAAATAAGATTTTGTTTTCAATTTTGTTTCCAGAAACGTGGATACATTTTTTTTTTGAGTCTATAGTGAATTGCATTAAACATCAACTAGAGATATGGCAAGCTGCAAAAGGCATAATATTCTGACTTTATTATATTTATTTATATGCAACATTATGTCTGTCTGTCTGTCTATCTATCTATTGATCGATATCTTTATCGAGTATACATAGCAGTAAACTGTCTTACTATGAGAAATTAATGCCATTGAGTAGACATCATAATAATATGATAGACCGACATACAGACAGACAGACCTCCCAACATTTAAAATGGATAAAGAGAGACCCTTTCATTCTAGGAGTGTGAATTGGGATTGGCCAGGGGCAGGACTGTTCTGAGAAATTTTAGGTGACTTACTAATAATTTATGCCACTAAAATTTAATTTAGACCAAGAACAATGTATCCTATTTACACAGACTGATGTCTAAACTCATTTGCTTTAGTTTAAACACATTTAATGGGGTTTTTAATGTTGTGGAGCTCTTTTATACACTGAAAAACACCAAGGATATTGAGCTCCTATAAAAGAGGAACATTCAGGTAGAAAAGAGGAAGAGAGGGATTTAAATCCAAGATAGGGATTGGGAGGTACGTATAGATAGATAGATAGAAAGATAGATCACGTTAACTTGGTCATCCAGTTTAGATGAACTCGAGACACCTTTTTTTTCAGACCCATGTCTGTTGTGATGTTCTATTACATGTCCTTTTAAAAACATTGTCTGAAAAGGACACTGCTTAACATTGCCTAAGAAACCAGCAAACAAGATGGGCCGTAGCAACAGTGATCACACATGAGTACTTTCAGTTACACCTGAACACACACACACACACACAATAATGTATGTATGCACAGACCACAAAGACATATACAACTTAAAGATACCTTTACATTCCTTACTTAAGGCCCCTGTTATCCCTGTTTTCTCTGTTGAAAAGCCACCTTGTCTGTTAGCACCTACACACCCTCTCTGTGTCCCGGGCAGGACTGCTGACAGACTGCTGATGGATTCCAAGCTATGGGCGAGTAAGGGTCAATTTAACTGTATCCATGCCAAACCTAATACGTCTCAAATGTTGCACTTTCATACTCAGCCACAATATATAAAAAATCACCATGTACGGATGTCACTGATATTATCACTGTTGTCAATTAGTGAAAAATTTTAAATAATTAGGATTTTTCTCTAAGTATGTATATAACAGAAAAGAAGAACAAAATAACGTCCACTGTCATTTTAATGATTAGTTATTCATTATGCATTTAATGTCTAAACTTAGGGTGGAATTAGCAGCAGATGCAGAAAATCCTGAAAATATTTGCTAAATATTTGCACATACCCCCACTGTATTTGATCTTCCACTGTCCCTACAGCATTAGTATTTAAGGCCAGTTTCACTGCCTAGAAGAGGGTTGCATATATTCACAGCCATGAGATTGCAATCTCCCATAGCTGTTTGAGTAATACCATTAACTGCAAATCGATTTATAATAGTCAGCCATGGGAAACATAGAATTAGTTAAGACTTACTCCAGTGCACAAAGTTAGTATAGCATTTGTCATAGGGTTTATTCTAGATCAAAATTCCCATCTCACAACAGATATATTAAATGTTAGTCTTAAAGTGGAACTGCCACCATCTGGGAACTTTGCATAATTTGCAAAGACCCCCAATGGTGACATCCGTGCTCGGGGTTCAGTGGCTGGGTGGGCAAGTAAAGGTAAATTTTACTTACCTGAACAGGTCCCTCGCGGGCACCGCCATCATCTTCCGACCAGTCCTCTTCTGTACGTCACTGCTGTACTCTCGCGCATGTCCAAGGGTACAGCATTGAGGTCTATGGAGGATCCTGTAAGATTGTGAGCTCCTCCATAGATAGAGATAATTCACTGCAGCCGTCACAGGTGACAGCTGGGGGATCTGCACTTCTTGGCGGCAGAGCTCCCAGTGTCAAGAAGTGTCAAGAGGAGAAAAAATACTGAGACAAAACAGTCTCTACTTTGTCCCGGTATATCTTTTGACGGATTTGGAATTTCAGTGAAATTGGCGGTGACAGTGCCACTTTAACTATATTAAAACACTGTTGATGCTCTGCTGATTCAAGCAATAAAGGGTCAACTTTAACTTTCCTGTCTTAAATCATTGTAATCTTCTGTTGACTTGCAAAGGATTGTGTTTACTTAACAAAATTGTTGCAGAAACATACAGAAATTAGCTACATAAAGCAGAGCTACATATGGATGTCTGGTTTTCACCCACAAAACCTACAGACATTTCTTATCACGTAAAGCAAGTGGGTGCCAAGGAGCTATCGTGAAAAGCATCTCCAGAAGCCATTTACAATACCCTGTTTCCCCGAAAATAAACCCTACCCCGAAAATAAGCCCTAGTCGGATTTTCGGGGTGGGCTGCAATATAAGCCCTACCCCGAAAATAAGACCTAGGCATTGCACCTTTGCGGCGAGACTTCCTTCTTCTACTGTAGGAGGAGCGTTGCGGGCCGTGGCATTGCGCAACATGATGACGACATTTCGCAGTGCCGTCAGTCTGCCTTCACGGATCTTCAGCGGAAGGATCCATTTCCGGGCGGTGAGGCACCCAGTGGTCGGACTCGGCAAGGAATCTTTGAAATGTGAGTACCGGTAGATATTTTATGTCTGGGACTGAATTAATTAAAGGGGGCGGGGGGTGAATTAATTTAATTAAAGGGTGGGCTGGATTAATTAGAGGGGGGTGAATTAATTAAAGGGGTGGTGAATTAATTAAAGGGTGGGCTGGATTAATTAGAGGGGGGTGAATTAATTAAAGGGGTGGTGAATTAATTAAAGGGTGGGCTGGATTAATTAGAGGGGGGTGAATTAATTAAAGGGGTGGTGAATTAATTAAAGGGTGGGCTGGATTAATTAGAGGGTGGTGAATTAATTAAAGGGGGGTGAATTAATTAAAGGGTGGACTGGATTAATTAGAGGGGGTGAATTAATTAAAGGGGTGGTGAATTAATTAAAGGGTGGGCTGGATTAATTAGAGGGGGGTGAATTAATTAAAGGGGGTGAATTAATTAAAGGGTGGGCTGTATTAATTAGAGGGGGTGAATTAATTAAAGGGTTGGTGAATTAATTAAATGGGTGGTGAATTAATTAAAGGGTGGGCTGGATTAATTAGAGGGGGTGAATTAATTAAAGGGGTGGATTAATTAGAGGGGGTGGATTAAAGGGGGGTGGATTAATTAAAGGGGGTTGAATTAAGGGGGGTGGATTAATTAAAGGGGGGTGGATTTATTAAAGGGGGTGGATTTATTAAAGGGGGTAGATTTATTAAAGAGGGGTGGATTAATTAAAGGGGGTGGATTAATTAAAGGGTGGGCTGGATTAATGAAAGGGTGGGCTGGATTAATTAGAGGGGGTGGATTAATTAAAGGGGGTGGATTAATTAGAGGGGGTGGATTTATTAAAGGGGGGGTGGATTAATTAGACAGTATGGTATTTTGATCCCCAGACAAGATGAGTGCAAAGAGAAAGAGCTGTACATACTTGTAACGTAAATAAATAAGCCCTACCCTGAAAATAAGCCCTAGTGTGTTTTTTGTGACTAAAATTAATATAAGACCCGGTCTTATTTTCGGAGAAACACGGTAGTTAATATTAGTATATATATATACACACACACACACACAACCACATATATACCCCAACACTTTTTTATACGCACATATTTTGGCAAATCTCCATTTTCTAAGTTTGTGTGATTTCACATTTTTTAAACACGTTGTTCTACTTCCAAAAGTATGTTATGTACGGAGGCTTCATCAGGTCGTTCACAGCTTAATGCCAAAGGGCACATTCCATATTTCCAGGAGCTGCAGAGAGCCATATCTCAGTGCCTAGGGACTCATAACATTTAAATTGACTGCCATCTGCTCACTGGCTAAATATGGGTGTATGTTTGTGTATATATATTTGTGGATGTGTACATTTCATGGAAGGTGGTGATTGCATGAACTCTCAAATGTTAATAATGCCGTTTTTTCTCGTTTGTCTTTGTTCTCTCTTGTAAAAGCTTTTTATTTTATTCTTAGAGTACAACCATGAACTTGTTTGCCGACTCTATCGATACAGGCAGCTAGTTTCTTTACACAGTTGAACTGTAAATGTCCCAAATTTGCTTTATTCCCTCCTAGAGTACAGTGGACCCAAAGCAATCTGGTTATTCTGTATGTGGGTATAACCAAAAACCACTAAGAGGTATCTGTCAAAAAATATGGCTTATAAGAAGACCACCAAGGTATCAGCTAGGGAATTCCACTTCTACAGGTTAGACATCAAGAATTTAAATCAAAATATCTATTTTATTGTATCATTTGTCATATGTTTAACTTAATTATGTTTGCTTTATAACCTGCTTTTCCCTCTTTAAGAATTTATTGAGGGTTTTTTTCTTTTAAAATATTTGGTATCTTCTGGAAAGTTATTCAACATTTGGGGTAACCTATATAAAACATACTGCTAAGGATAAAGGCTTTTTGTAGTAAAAGAATTAAAGTTAAGCCAGTAGAACAGAGCTCTTAGGGGTGGAGTAAAAAAATAGTAAATATAGTGCACAGGCAATGTGGGTGCTTCCTAGGGATAACGTATAGAATAAAGCAGAAAAAGGTAAAAGTTAGTATTAAAAAAAAAAAAAAGAACATTAAAAAGGAGGGCGATGGTATTGTTGAACTGATGTTTTGAGAATTATATTTAAATCACAGTTGCCTACTATTATCTTGCTGCTATTCAGTGTCATTTTAGTTTTATTTTCTAGTATTGTGTTGTGTAGATATATCTAATTTGAAGCTGGTATTTTTTTAATATTGTAATAATTATATTAATAACCAGGGAGCGCGAGGGAGGGGGGAAGCAGGGAGAGTGACAGTGCCAGGAATACAGCTTTGTATTCCTGGCACTACAGTATACCTTTAATCGGAGTGGCTGCTTTGTTATGTTAGCTGAACATACCCTATAGTATTATCACTTTTTTAAGATAACAGTTATCACACTTACTGTCTTCATATGTAACATATCAAAATAAAAATAAGTACAGTAGTTTCACTAGAGAACAAAACAACCTAAGAAAATATGCAGAGAATAAAGGTCATATAGAGCAGAGATTCTCAGCTCTCAAAGTACACCCGTGATTCAGGTTTTGTCGATATCTCCATTAAACACGTTAGAAATGTCTAAATTCTGGACTACTAATGTGCCCAGAGGACCGGCTTGGGAACTACTGATAGAGAGTACTGGGAGTGATTTGCAGCACAGATGTTTAAATGAAATTCCTATAGCCTATGACTGTCATTCATATTTGTTGATCAATTTGTTTTGATATGACGACCACAACTACATTTGGCCCCGAGGAAGAGTGTTTAAATTGTCAGTGTTATTCAATGAAGCCTTAAAGAAGGTTGGCATCTAGAACTATAGAAATATTTTTATATGAAATGATTGTGGCAAAGTTACAGTTTGTCTTAATGCTTAGTTGGGGATTAATTAGGAAAGCGACTAATTAGCAATTCATCAGGGAATCTTGCTCTGTTACTTTTTGGGTTATTTGTTATGGTGCAATTTTGTTTTTAAACCTCATCTAAGGGGATTTCCTGGGATTGGATTTGTAAAGTTACAGTTGCAGATAGGGAGTGCTTTGGGAGTTGTAGAGATTTTATTTTGTTCCAGAAGTCAGCTGATTGAAGCAGGTAAAAGCATTGATATCCGTTGTTTGTTCTGTAGAGGAAAAGTTTGCATAAATTCCAAAAGGTATCACTAACGTGTTATAATTCTTGAGGTTGATAAACAAGAAGGTCCAAGTTTCAATTAATATCTCCTTTGAGGTTCTACCAGGGTTAAGAGTTGGCTGTGGCACGATATGTATTGTTTAGTTCTGTGGCCTTATTTGTGTTTGGACACCTTATATTGGGGGGACCTACTGTTTCAATACTAAAGGCTTCTTGCTAATGTAAAAAGGTAGCACTTTTTGTACTATATGTTCTTTTTTTGGTACATCAATTGTTGTTTGCTTAATTGTTCAGGTTCTTATTATATTGTATGAGGTTTCTTTTTTTACTATTTTGAGCATTTTTTTATTTGTCAACTCAATAAAACAAAATCTAATTTGAAAAGAAAAAAACAGGATTCTGTAAAAGTCAAATATACAGAGCTTCAACCGTGTGTCAAGAACCAAAACCCCAGACCAATAAGAAATCAAAGAAGTCTAGAAGACCTCTTCCCAAGGCTGGTTCTGATGGGACTTAAATCTCTGCATATTACTTTCTTGTAGTGCATTATATGAGCTCAGTTAGTCACCGTGGAACCTGATATAGTGTGAGGATGTCAGCAATGTCAATGCACACTGCTTGTCAAACTATTTGCCTGGGTTGCTTTACTTGTTCAAAGGACCTATAGGAATCACAGGTGCTGGCTTTCAGTGGATCCCTTTCTGAAAGGCAGAACCAATCTTGTGCAAGGTATCCATAGTTAAAGGTGGCTCTGCATTGGGCCTATGCTTTAAGTTCATTCTTGTTTTATATATATATATATATTTTATACAACTTTACTTACTTGGACATTGCTTACTGAATAATCCCTTTGCTGTGTATGCTGTTTAAGTACTGATACGTGGCTCATTCTTGACTCTGTATACCTGGATACTGGTTATGGGACAATCCTCTTTGTTTGTAACTGTTACCATTTCTATAGTCTCATACCTAAATTCAATTCTGTTTTGTAGGATTCCTTATGTGCATACTTTCGATGTTTATTCAATTTTGCTTTGCTTGTTTATTAAGAAAGAGCTTGGCATACATCTACAGAGCCTCCTCGATTCCAAAGGACTCTCTTTTGGTACACTGGGTCAGGATAGCTGTGGAAACTTTTTGCATCTTTGCCAGCGACGGTAGGCCCACACTCTCAGTTTTAGAGTATCAAAAAACTGGGCAATGTGTCTGTGTCTATATTTATATCACTCTTCACTCTCTCTTCATGTCTTTACTCTGCCAAACATAGCTCAGTTTTAATGTGTATTTATACTATAATGAAAGGCTGTATATTCAATAGCTATTCATTTTGTCTCGGCAGTTGACCTCATATCCCAGTCCAATAATTTGCTGATAATAGAACAGTTTGGCATATGTTTCTGATCTAGCCATTTCAGTATGTACACAATAAGGCTCCTGACTAAAGCCAAAATGCTAAGATCATTCACATACAATGAGGCTTATGCGTGTTGGTTTTAGAGCTAATTTAAAATGTATTAATCAACAATAAACCATTGTTTAAAAAGCAATTGCTCCTGATTTTAAGGAGGAAAGATTTCTAGAACAGATACTGCCCAGTGACCTATCATGGGGGTGCAAGTCTGGCCCAGGTGACACATTACACAGAGTGAATCATTGGTAAAATTATCACATAACTCCCCATTAGTCTAACTGAGTGTGATTGTTGGAGAGGTCTCAAACCACACTCGCTGCCAGAACCTTACTGTGCGAAGAAGCCGGTCGCCTAGAGATGTCTAACTTCTGTGATCCCACTCAGCCATTGTACAAGTGCTGGGTAAGCATGACTATGGGCAGGCAACTAGGATTGTGAGAGAAATGGAGGAGTTACACACAAATCAATAAGGGAGGAAGTCACAAGACTGAGATTAGTATTGAATTGTGACACTAATCTATTTCATGTCCATCATCCATTATCTTTAGTTATCTTCATCGAATATATGGCAATATTATTTATTCACAATTTTTTACTTTCCTGAGCTTTTCTTATTTTAGATTTACATGCTTAAGTACTAATTAGGTTGCAAACACACTTCTACTTCCAATTTTAGAGCTCTCCTGTGTTAGGTCTTTTTCCCTCTATCTCTCTATACAATTTTTTGTAATAGAACTCGAATTACACTTCTATGTGTGCTTACATTTTATTATTCGAGAAGGTACCTTTAGAAGTATTTACCCCAAGGACAAATACCCTACGGCATGTCTCTGCTACTTCCCAAGATTCTATTTCCTGCATACATGTATTGCATTGAGATCTAAAGGAACCTCTAGACTAGAACTCACAGCCATTGTATTATTATGCTAGCCAAAGCTCAACTATCACATCCTAATTTAGTAAGATTTAGGCATTAAATTACTGATCATCAGGCTGGCGGATCATCCTGAAGAATACAGTCCAAAAAGTAACCAGTTACCAATAGTAATACTTCCCTAGAATGACTAGCTGGATAATGTATACCCATAAGCTATGGGGTTACAAAATGCTACGACATGACAATTTATAATGATAAACCAGAGAAGACCAGATGCATGTAACTTACAAAGCATAACGTAACAATAAATAACATCATACATTTTTCTTCTACATCAGACTATTGTATACTGCTGTTTAATACACATGTTCAATTGTATTTCATTTTTCATGACTGAGCTGTGTACCCTTCATTTAATGAGTATTAGTGCATATAAGACCAAGGGTAGTGTTACGATAAAGGGGTTATGTAAGAAATGGCTTTAATGTGATGCAATCTGTTAACAAATGTGTTAAAACATCAATAACCTACAAAACTGTCTCATGTACCAATTACGCAGATCTGCAACCTTTTGTTCCTATGAGATTAAGTGCTTTAACTCCAAAATAGTCTTTTCAAACATTTCCTTTTTAAGGCAGAGAATATACACAATGTAAAGTTTGAATGTGGATATTCATGGTGTCCTGTAACAATCTATGCATTCAGCTCTTATGCCAATTTCCTTAACTTAAATATACAACTCACCTGATTTCTTTAATTCTCAGTTCACGTTATGACTGCGATAGTCAATAACTCTTTTTACCCCACCATCACTACTTGTTGCAACGTCAGGTACCTACCTTTGAGGGTAGTAAATTAAATTGCCATTGCAGCTGAAAAAAATTAGGGCCAAATAGTGAAGATATTCAAGTAGCTGATATTTTATACAAAGGGATCTTTGTTAAAGAGTGACTTGTGGGCATTATATATAAGCTGATTTATTAGTTGCTAATTAATGCCAAAGTAACCAAGTTGTAAAGATTATTACCCATCCTTTTTTACATTTTGCAACTATATCACTTTATATAATTTTGGGAGCATGGAAAGAATATGTGATAACTGCACTTAAAGTATCACTGTCACCCTTCCCAAACAAGCATTTCATGAAGATAAAATCTTAACAAAAAGCTCACACAGTCTTTGTTGGAATTTCCCTGAAATTCCAGTTCAGTCAAAAGATACCATATGTATTTTTTCTACACTTGACAAAGCTTGAGAAAAAGTTGTGTGGTTACCACTGTCAAGCTTTGTCAAACCCACAGCTGTCAATAGTGAATGTTGAGGGGAAAAAAGACTTCCGCGGTCTCACGGAATCCTCAATAGACATCCGTGTAGTACTTATCCAATGCGCAAGAGTACAGAACTCTCGGCTTCTGTTAGATAAAGTACCAGGAGCTGAGGAGGACCTTGCGGAAATGAATGGCGCGGGCCGCGAGGGCAGGTTCATAGCTGCTTTAAATAAGTATTATAAACCCTTATACAAGGACATAGAGCATAAGAATAAGACTACTATGTTTACTTTATTATGGTTATATAAATCTATTTATGCATGGTTGTTTTAAAGAGATTTAATTTCTTTCACAGGAGTTTATGATAGAATGCTTCTTCCTGTAGTAATGTGGTAATGGCTTTTCCAATACGTCGTTGCTAAAGAACATTTGGGTCACCTCATTGATCTGCTGAGCAATTTACTGATCTATGGGATGGATTAGAGTTACCTATGAAAGTGTAACAAGGATTGAACATACTGTTAAAGTGCAAACATACATACTCCAGCCTCTTGTTTGGTCTTGAGTTTACCCGTCAACCAGTATTGCAGAACGTGTTGGCTCTTTGTATATAATGAAACAATAATAATATCTGTGTTATCGGTAGTCAGTGAGTGTAAAGGAAATGCATTACTATATTATATACTCTAGGGCAGGGGTAGGCAAATTTGGCATCTTTCCTGATACTTTGCCAGCATTATGGCTGTAAGAGCATTATAAGAGATATAGTGCACAACATCTAGAGTGCCGAAGGTTGAGCATTGTTGAAGTTGATCACCAGTGATCTCGACCCATAATACAGCAACCTTTCCTACACCATAGAAAAGGGCAAGTTTAAAATAACAGGGGCTTCAAGGGACAAAGGACATTGGTGCATGCTTAGTATACTTTCACACTGCGATGGTGTGCTTGAGACAGACTGAGTGTCAGGAACTTCATGAAACAGGCGTCCATGGCTGAGCAGCTGTGCAGTACTTCAGGACTCTGGAGCAGAAGAAATGAGTCAGATGGGGTGATGAATCAGGCTATGCAACTTGGCAGCCTGATGGAAGAATCTGGGTGTGATGGATGCCAAGAGAACACTACCTGCCAGAATGAGTAGTGCCTACTGTTAAGTTTGGTGGAGGGTTGATAATGGATGGATACAGAATTCAAAGATATTTTAGAAGGGCTGGACAGGGAATAAAAAGCAGAACCAGAAAATTTTTCTTCCAGCCCTATCATGAATTGTATACACTGTGACAGTTATACAGGTGGGGGGAAAAAGAAAGATCGAAAATTATTTAGCCAACAAGAATGAGCACACTCCCAAGATGATAAACAAAAGAGCTGCTTTATTCTAATTAGATGTGCAACATATTACATCAACCCTGTTAAGTTGGAGAATTTTTCCAAATCTGCTATTTTGGTCTAAATTATACAATTCAGATTTTCACTTCCTAAATTTAGTAACTAACCCTGTGACGAATGTAAAAACCCTTGTTACAATTTATATGTATGTATAATTAGCATAGTGCAAGTGCCTTCCTTGGTGTTTGCCTCAATCGGCTAAATGACCACCCCAGTTTTAGGTAATCTGGCTGTACTGGCTGGCCCTGATAACGCAGACCATCAAGAAATTTCCTGGTATCCTGGTGGGACAGTCCGGCCCTGTATTTTACACAATTGGGTGATTTCCAGTTTGGGGAAGGCCCTTCCCTGCTTCAGCAAGGTCCATAAAGACATGGTTTGATGAGTTTGAGATGGAGAAACACGAGTGGCCTGCATAAAGCCCTAACTTTGACCCTATTGAATACTCTTGGAATGGGAAGACCTTCTTGTCCAATATCAGTGCCGGACCTCATAAATGCTGTTTTGACCAAATGGGACAAATTTCTAATAGACACAGCCTAAAATCTTGTAAAAAGCCTTCCCAGAACAGTGGTGGCAGTTATTGCCTCAGAAAGAGCTCGATATTAATGCCCATTAATGTGATGATCAGCTGTCCACATACTTTTGATTAACAAAGAAATGGAAGAATACGTTTTATTGCACAAAATCTTGCTAGGAAAAAAAATTAGTAAACGATTTGGTATTTCAGATCACGTAAAGCAGTTCCTTGAAAATATTTATAAACAATATACATAAAGACGTGGGTGTCTCAATAATTTTCCTATCGTCTGTCATGTGTTTGTCTTATTGCTTCTAAAATGCCCTTTGCTTGCCCTTATTAATAATAACATAACGAGGTGGCCTGAATAATTGAATTATGTTATCACTAGTGTTGAGACCACAAGATAAACAACATCATTTTCCTTCAGGATCCCTTGTGTAAACTAAATCCTACCAAAACTATTTTAAATACGCGCAGATAGTTGAAAGCATCATTCACCAAGATACTACTCGTGAAATTCATTATTGCAAGTTTGCCACTTTAAGCCAAAAAATTATTCTGGCCTTAAAGAGGAAGTGGCACAAAATACTAAAATGACACATAGAACACTGGCCAATCTACTGCTGATGTGCCAATGAGCAATTTTCCTCAGCACCAGTGCAAAATATTTGTACAGGACAGCAGGCTTAGGGCACGTTAAATCATGGTTAACACTTTAAACTCCTCTTAATAGAGATACTCTACGCGGGAGCCTTGCTCAGCCAAATTGTGCTAACCTGTACATGTTGTTTGCCTAGAGAAAGTAAATTAATTTCATAATTACACCAATTCGTATCACTGTCAGCCATGCAATAACATCTGAGATTTGTAAGACCCCAAGGAGACCACCATATTAACAAAACCACATTGTAATAGAGACCTTGTTGCAAAGCAGGGAAAAATCCGTTATCACGTACTAGCCCATAAGCAATAACATGCTTTAGTCAGTCAAACATATATGAATATGGTTCAAATGCATATGTAGATTGTGATACAATTGTTTACTCTCTAAAGTGTGAATTATTTTGAATTCAAAGAGCATGCTAAATTAATTTCAGTCTTTAAGCCAAGGTAGCCAAACTGCAGAAATCTTTTGGAGAAAATGACAGATATGTTTTCAATTTGGAAATTCTGGACAAAAATTGGAAAATTAAAGATGGCTAAAAAGAAATTGGACTCTGGAACGATTTAGACCCAGTTGCCGAAGCTTGACTGGGGTCTCCGTGGACCATTTCCACTGCACCAGGCTGCAACTCTCTCCTTCCAGGCAGGTATCATCCCCTCTACCTTTTCTGTTCCTCTCCCAGGTAGGTATCAACACCTCTGCCTACAATGTGACTAGTGATGTCGCGAACCGTATGCGAACTTCCCGCGAACGGCTCGCCACGAACCGTTCGCGGCGAGCTCCGGTCAGCTGACACATCCCGGCCAATCTCCAGCAGACCCTCCCTCCCAGACCCTCCCACCTCCTGGACAGCATCCATGTTGAAGCTGCCTTCAACATGGATGCTGTCCAGGAGGTGGGAGGGTCTGGGAGGGAGGGTCTGCTGGAGATTGGCCAGGATGTGTCAGCTGACCGGAGCTCGCCGCGAACCGCAGCGAGACGTTCGCGGGAGGTTCGCGAACGGTTCGCGACATCACTAAATGTGACCAGCTACTGCCTTTACAAAGGCACTTGTGGATCTTTTTGAACATGTCACAGAATTCAGGGACCAATGCATCTATCCAACAGGTCCAAAGACTCTGTTACTGGGAATGGCGCTGTACAGGCTCCACAGCCAAATCCATCTGACCAGAAAGCACACAAAACATTTAACAAATAATACAAACCTTGCACCAATAATGCCCACAGAGTGACTTAGACATAAGAAACATCTGAGAAATACCAAGAGGTGTGAGACATGCACAAACAGACAGTTCCATAACTTCCAACTTCAAACTCAGTCACACGTAATCCCATTCCAAGGTGGAGCAATTGGGGAAAATTGAGACCAACAGTTACTAAAATAGCTGCCAGAATGAAGGGCAGAGTTTATTGATCCCAGTGATGGTGGCTCCCGTCAAACTGAGGATAATGGAAAATGTAGTGAGGCAGCAGAGTTTAACAGCAGAATTATGTTGGACAGATGAGCACTTAGAAAAAAAATGTTTTTTAGCAAGCATACATTTAAACTCACATAAATCTATTTATAGAAGATGTACTTTTTTACTTTTTTTCTCCATGGAAGATGTACTTTTTTAGCACAAGGTCAAACGCCTGGTTCAGAGGTATTATTGCGCATACACCTTGACATAGGACCTGCCACTAAAGGTTAAGGCAGAAGCCCAAGGTCGGCACTGTTTGGTTATATGAAATCGAAACCACATTACTTCAGGAGATATTACCACATCTAGGACATTCTGGGTCCTATTCTCTGTATGGATATTCTCAGAGGTGCATGGACCCCAATAGGTCTGCATAGAATTAGTAACCTACAGTATTAGATGATGATGACCTTATATCCCATGTGAACAAAAAATATGGTAATAATATCATCAGAGTCCTACAGATGGTCATCACATCATCAGAGTCTAAGTGGCAAACTAGCTCTTAAAGGCACAACACAGTTGGATCTGATACATTTTCCCCATATTTATCTCAGCATTTAAATCTCTTAGTTTTGCTCCAGAAAAGTTTTTCGATGCACGGCAATGCATCCTTTGCCACACCACCCAGTTTCCCAAAAGGTGTAGTTTTCAATGTAGCTCGACCAATGTGAGATCAGTGTGAGCTGACTGCTGACATGACTACACCATACAGCCAATCACTGTCCTTTTCTACTGCATAGTATTTCAAAGTTGTGCTAAAGAGAAATTTGGCAAAACAATAAGAGGGCTGTATGGCTGTATGTCTGTGAATGGCTGTAGGGCAGTCATGGTAGTCTCTCAGCTCACTCTGATGTCTTAATTGGCTGAACTGTGTACATACACTGAGGTCATCCAGTGAAGGAAATGTTTTGTAAAAATGTGAGGCATGTCAAAGGGGGCTGGGTGGTATGATCGGAAATTTTGCCTATCGGTATACTGCAAAATACTGTAAACATTTATATTATGTATATATTTTGCGGCACAGTGATTGGCAAATTTTTGCGCCTTTTTTTTTTGAACATACAAATTATTTTCCCGAAAACTTTTCAAGGACATCAATCAGAATGTGGCCGACTCATCAAATGAACGAGTGTCGGAAATCACGAACAAAATTGGATTTTTCTAAAAAATGGTTTGAACTAAAAAAAACGTGCGCAAATCTAATGTTAAATACATATACATAAAAAAAGTGTTTTTTTTATCAACAAAAGTACATATTTTCATGTGCGTTAGCTGTAAATAAAATAAATAAGTTCAGAAATGTAGGTTTCTCTGTCTATGTCCCCATCCCACCCCCTTTGTTTTTCTTTCTTTGAATTCTTATAATGATTTTAAGACTTAACTACTCAGGCTCAATACACGAAATCTGATTTCAGTCAAAATAACTGTGTTATGATATTATGGCATCGCTCTGATAAAGCCTCTCTTTTTAATTTGATCTGTAAAGATTAGGCAGCTGTGAGAGTCTTAAAAAGCTACTTGGGCTCTTCTCCTAGGTTAAAGATTGATGGGTTTATTGCAGTAATAGCTGCATTAGAATGCAATGAAATCCACTTTAATGGTCTCTCTTTAGGTGGGGGGAGGAGGGAGAGAAGCAATGGATAGATAATATGTCATAGCATTTTACTCATTACAGTCCTATATAGTGCTGACCAGTTTATCTATCAGCTCCTAGGCTAAGCATCCTGGAGGATAAAGGTGTGCTAAAAGTGATGGGAGTTATATTCCAACTATAAAAGAAGGGCTACCGTATTTTTCCCCCCAGCCAAAAAGAAAAAGGCCCGTGTTTAATATGGTCTTTGGACATTATTCAGGGAACAGATTTTATAGGGCAATGAAGTTGTAAAAACATCAATTTTTTCAGCATGTTTAAATACACACAACACCCATATATACTTTATCATTATTTTTATCATGTGTTTAAGTAGTATTTAAATATATCATGTCCCCATGTTTGACATTTATGAATAACAGAGATTAGAAAACAGCAGATGGATAGTTTTTATTATAACTAACACTATGGCTAAATTCAAGTTTATTGCAAACCCCTTCCATACAGTGAACAACAGACAGATTTTAACTATTAGAGCCATATTTCATTTCCAAGGTTCCCTGTGCTGAATAAGTATAAATCGCACTTACAGTACATATATATAAATATTAAAACCAACTGTAGTGATTATGGTGCTAGGAGCACCCAGGTAAAGTCCCATGGTAAGAATTTGGTTTTGGCACAGTTTGACAACTTACCTGGATCCCGATGGGAACCTACTTTGCATCTGCTGCATCCAGATAGAGCAGTGGTAATGTCCCTGCTTTGCCACTAGGAGACCTAGGTTCAAATCTCAGTCTGGTCACATTGCCAGTATGTAAGTATATTTAATACTATGTTAAACTACCTCAAATATGAGAGTAGCACAAACCAATGCATCACCTGAATTAACAATATCTGTACCAGGGAAATTTGATGACAAGTGAACTACTAGAGGTTAAACTATTCATTATTCATTCATGGATAAGAAGTGAAAACCTAGTCCTCAAGTGCTAACTTCTTTCTATAAAACAAAAAGGTATATTATTAAAATAGTAAATATATATGTGTAACGGATCACCTGGCACCCCGACTGGGTACCTCCGTTGAAAGATGCTCCTAGCACTTCCTGAGCACCTCAAGCACTGCAGCAGACACCACAACCACCGAACCGGAGAAGCATACAAATGCTCTCAAGCATATGAATGCTGTAAGCAGATGAACAGGAAAAGCATACAATCAGCTTACACTCCTGGCAATCAGCATACAATCCAATTCCCCCAATAACGAGACGACACTTTGTTTTGAGGTCAAGCAGAACTGACTGTACTGGCACATACAGCCTATTTTATTCACAATCCACAAACATAGTACTGCCCACAGGGTTTTGAAATACAACCAATCAATCCGTACAATACACACAGACACTCCCACACAAAATCCTCCCCTCTGCCTGTGATATGATTATTGAACACAATGGTTAATATAATTATGACAGGCAGAGAAATACAGTATCATAAAACACATCACAGGGACCCCAAAACATGCAATAACCCCATAAAAAGTATATCCTTGGAACCGGGGGATCAGTCTTCTCCAATGCCCAGTGGCGAGGTCGGTTTCGCCACATTTCTCCCCTTTCCCAAAAAGACTAACAAGGTATCTGACCTCCTGTCAGTCAATGCCTTGGTTAGTCCAGCAACCCACCCACAAAACATAGTCAGTAGTGCAGCCCACCCACAATGAAAAGTTACTGTACCTGGGGTAGTAGGTAGCTTGTCCATGTCCAGGGGCTCCACCACGGGTCTGGGGAGTACTAGCCCTCCGGATCGGTGGGTTGCTGCTTGGGCAGAGACCAGCGGTACTCTGCCCTGGTGCCAGCGCTACCGCGGGAGTAGCCTGGTTGGGGCTCAGCTGAGGAGAAGGGTTAGTAGGCTCCTCCCTCTGGACCTGGTGTTGCTGCTGGAGGGGAAGACAGGCTGTCTCCCCTTTGGATAAACAGCCCTGCTGCAGGGGGACAGAACTGACTGTCCCTACACCCTGTGGTTTGGGCACAGAGACCACGGTCCCATCTGCACCGGTGTGGGGCTTATCATCTCCCCTTGGTGGGCTAGGCTGCTGCTGGGGAGGGGGAACGAGACTCTCCCCTCCTGGTAGAATACTCTGCTGCTGGGGAGCAGGACCGACTGTCCATACTCCCTGTAGCTTGGGCGCAGAGACCACGGTCCCATCTGTGCTGGTGGGAGGCTTAGTGTCTCCCCTTGTTGGGCTATGCTGCCACTAGGGAGAGGGGGTAACAAGGTCCTCTCCCTTACACACTTTCAGCCGCTGGGGAGGAAGGACAGCACCTTTAACTCCCTGTGATACAAACTGTCGCTGGGGAGGAAGGACAGCACCTTCAGCTCCCTGTGATACACTGCTGCTGGGGATCTGGGCTGACCACCCAGCATCCCTGTAGGGCCGGTAGAGAGACCGCCATCCCATCTCCACCTGCCATCTGTGGGTCTTCCCAGGACCAGTCTGTGAGGTCTCTCAACATTTGCGAGTAAGGACCACCTGCTTCCGCACCTCGCAACTCCGGCTGCTGCTGGAGATCTGGGCCGGCTGCCCAGCATCCTGGTGGGCCCGGTGGAGAGACCTCGGTCCCATCTCCACCTGCCTGTTGTGGTTCCTCACAGAACCAGTCTATGAGGACCCCTACGTCGGGTTCCTCCGGCCGCCTCAGGGGAAGACGGCTAACCTCCTTGGATGCAGCCTCTACTCGGCGTCTGTTACACTCCTTCCAGGAAAAGCATATAATCAGCTTACACTCCTGGCAATCAGCATACAATCCAATTCCCCCAATAACGAGACAACACTTTGTTTTGTGGTCAAGCAAAACTGACTGTACTGGCACATACAGCCTCTTTTATTCAAAATCCACAAACATAGTGCTGCCCACAGGGTTTTAAATTACAACCAATCAATCCATACAATACACACAGACACTCCCACACAAAATCCTCCCCTCTGCCTGTGATATGATTACTGAACACATTGGTTAATATAATTATCACAGGCATAGAAATACAGTATCATAAAACACATCACAGGGACCCCAAAATATGCAATAACCCCTTAAAGTATATCATTGGAACCGGGGGATCTGAGTGAACCACATATCCAAAATTCACCCAGATCCGTTCAGTACTTTGGAACATACAGTTTAATGCAGATTCTGCAGAACATATACAGGCTATATGAAAAACAATTACTGTATAATGTGTCCCCTGTTGTATAGTCCAAAACCACTGCACGATGTCTCTGTGCACCAAATACTGGCAAGATGGCACCGTGTAGAAAAGTCCAAACAGTGTCTGTGAGTTAAAATAGCCGCCATCCATTGTTCTCACCATGTGCTTCATCCATTGTTCTCACCATGTGCCTCTGATACATGAAATGGTGGCCACCCAGTAACTCCACAGTATGGTTCTTAAAGGGCCAGCAGCAGCACAACACAAATCCATTATGCCCAAATTATGTCTTTAAAGGGCAATGCATCCCAGGGGCCATAGTCACATGGCAGGAGGCTGGCAATCAGTCTTCTCCAATGCCCAGTGGTGAGGTCGGTTTCGCCACAATATGAAAGAGTAAATATCCCAGAAACAATAATGCTTCATTTTATTCTTCTAAGTTAGGTGGTATGGGGGTCCGAGACATCCATTAATACTACTCAGCCAAAATTCTATCCCAGATTGGCTCCTTACTCACCTGAAAATGTAAACCTCAGTAGGTAGCATTACAAGAAGAAATAAATAAGTAATTTGCACACTTATGTCTGTCTACCACACTGTAACAAGGTTACTTACTAAAGTGAGATTGTTGGGAATTTAAAGTGATTTCAAAGATGCTGTAGTGCTTTAGAATTTTATGAGAGGTGGGATTTAACTATAAATAGGACAATTACAAGAAAACTTACACGAACAATAGGTTGAAGAGGACCCTGCTCAGCCTAAAGGAGTGGGGTATAAAACACTTTAGGACAGGAAATAGCAATCAAATAAGGTGGAGTAAAGCAGAGCTGGAGGAGAGAGTAGAGTGCTGCCCTTTAGGAGAGAGCAAGAGGCAGGTATGTGAGGTAGAGGTTACTCTGGGAGGCCATAAGCTTTCCTAAAGAGATGGACTTTAAGGCACTTCTTAAATGATTAAAGACTAGGGGAGAGTCTGATGGGGGTAGGCAGGCTATTCCATAGGAAGGGTCTTCTAGGTAGATGGTACGTATCAAAGTAACATCCACATGAATGCCAGGAGTTTCCCAGCAAAACATTGCCCAGAGCATAATACTGCCTTCATCCCTTCTTCCATTGTGCATCCTGCTGCCACCTCTTCCCCAGGTAAACAAGGCACACATCCCCAGTCATCTACCTGATCTAAAATAACACATGATTCATCAGACCATTGCTCCATGGCAGGGCCGGACTGGGAAAAAAATTAGGCCCGGGCATTTTTCAATCACAGCGGCCCCCTGAGAAGGGGGCGGGGCCAGAGAGGTTGTGTAAATAGGTCAATTTAATTCGTGTTTGTGGTGTAATATGTGTGGCTAGGGGCTGTAGCAAGTGTTTATATGGGGCATAGTGTGTATACGGGATGTAGTGAGTGTGTGCATATGGGCTGTAGTGTGTGTAGGGGTTGTAGAGAGTGTGTGCATAGGGAATGTAGTATGTGTTTGCTTACAAGGAATGTAGTGTGTGCATAGGGGATCCAGAGTTTGTATGTCAGGAATGTAGTGTGTGCAGGGGATCTTGTGTGTAAAGGACCCAGAGTGTGTATAGGAGATTGTGTGTGTGTGTGTGTGTGTGTGTGTGTGAGTGTGTGTGTGTATAGAGGATTCAGAGTGTATTTAGGGTGAGGGATCTAGTGTGTATCTGGAGCGTAATGTGTGTAGTGGTGCTGTAGTATATAATATTGTAAAGCGCTACGGAATCTGTTGGTGCTATATAAATGGCAATAATAATAATAATATTATGTATGCTGCACCCTTCACACATACACGCAGCACACCCAACACACTGCGCCCTTCACACATACAATACGTCCAAACACATACATATATAAATATATATATATATATATATATTTGGACGTATTGTATGTGTGAAGGGCGCAGTGTGTTGTGTGTTCTGTGTGTATGTGTGAAGGGTGCAGCATGTGTGTGAGGATTGCAGTGTGTGTAAGAGGGGTGCTGTGTGTGTGAGGGTGTTCTTATCTACTGTCACATTCTATGTTTCTAATTTTTTGGGTCTGTTAACTTACTGAGGGTTATTTTATATATTATACATACGTGTGTGTGTTGTATATGTGTGAGTGTGCTGTGTGTGAGTGTGTTGTGTGAGTGAAGGTGATGTGTGTGTCTGAGGGTGCTGTGTGAGTGAAGGTGCTGTGTGTGTCTGAGGGTGCTGTGTGAGTGAAGGTGCTGTGTGTCTGAGGGTGCTGTGTGAGTGTGCTGTGTGTGTCTGAGGGTGCTGTGTGTGTCTGAGGGTGCTGTGTGAGTGAAGGTGCTGTGTGTGATTGAGGGTGCTGTGTGTGTGTGTGTGTGTGTGTGTCTGAGGGTGCGGTGTGAGTGAATGTGCTGTGTGTGATTGAGGGTGCTGTGTGTGTCTGAGGGTGCTGTGTGTGTGTGTGTGTCTGAGGGTGCTGAGTGTGTGTGTGTGTATGAGGGTGCTGTGTGTGTGTGTGTGTGTGTGTCTGAGGGTGATGTTAGTATGAGTGTGCTGTGTGTGAGTGCTAGTAGTGTGAGTGTATATAGCACAGTGTTTATATAAATATGTTTTGTTTTGTTTTTTATTTAAAAAAATAAAAACTATGTATCCCCCCCTCCCTTCTTACCTTTAGCCCAGGAGGGGGAGGGAAGCCGGGTTTCCATGGGGGGTGCCGTGCTGCCATGGAGGGTGCTGCCTTCCTGGTGGTCCAGTGGTGAGAGTGAACTCTAGCCTGCAGGCTAGAGTTCACCTTAGCGAGATCTGAGCGTTGCCGTGGTAACTGCGGCAACGCTCAGACCTCGCGAGAGGACCCGGCGGAGCTGCTGGCTCGAGCTCCGCCGGTCCTCTCCTCCCTCCCGGCGACGGCATGTAACACTGCCTGTGGGCCGGTGAGGGAGATCTTTGATCTCCCCACCTGCCCATGAAGTCACACAGCGGGGCCGGCGCTCAGATAGCGCTGGCCCTGCAGGGGCCGGCCGGGGAGATCCCCTGCCGGCCTCGGCCCCACGGCCATCCGATGGCCAGTCCGGGCCTGCTCCATGGTCCCGTTCTGATGAGCAGCAAACTATGATGCAATCTGTGTTCTATTTATTCTCATGCAAACCATATTATTTTCACAATTGAAATAAGGAA
>OW240912.1:355967619-355984877 GCA_933207985.1 Pelobates cultripes
TGTAGTGTTTTGCTATGAAACGCTGCACATAACATAACCAAGTTTAACCCCTTAGCTGACCGAGGTGCAACTCCACCAATGACAACATCATAAAGTGTCAGCATCCCTCCTGGAACAAAAGTTCTGGGCTGGCTAATGACAATTAACATAGAAACATAGAATGTGATGGCAGATAAGAACCATTCGGCCCATCTAGTCTGCCCAATTTTCTAAATACTTTCATTAGTCCCTGGCCTTATAGTTAGGATGGCCTTATGCCTATGCCACGCATGCTTAAACTCCTTTACTGTGTTAACCTCTACCACTTCAGCTGGAAGGCTATCCCATGCATCCACTACCCTCTCAGTAAAGTAATACTTCCTGATATTATTTTTAAACCTTTGTCCCTCTAATTTAAGACTATGTCCTCTTGTTGTGGTAGTTTTCTTCTTTTAAAAATGGTCTCCTCCTTTACTGTGTTGATTCCCTTTATGTATTTAAATGTTTCTATCATATCCCGTCTTTCCTCCAAGCTATACATGTTAAGATCCTTTAACCTTTCCTGGTAAGTTTTATCCTGCAATCCATGAACCAGTTTAGTAGCCCTTCTCTGAACTCTCTCTAAGGAATCAATATCAATATCTTCAATATCTGGAAATATAATTCTCTGCAAATTGTCATGCACAGTGTGCCATTCATTAGTTGAGAGAGGTCACCTGACTCTCCCAGCCAATGAATTGTGACTTAATTGGCTTCTGGCATCTGCAGCTTTTGAGACACAAGGGTCATCAGAACCTGCAGGGGCCCAAATAAGAGAGAAACTCATTCCTAAGTGGAGTGACCTATTACCACAGAACCAGACCAGGGTACTCCTGGCACCTTAACCACTAGAGTGGGCTGTAATAATTATGATGCTTGAAATAACCCTTTATAAATCTATGCCAGAGCAAATACCAGGCATGGTGGTAAAGTCCAGTGCTCTAATAACTGCCCAACTCATTATATCATTTAGTTTATTAATATTGCCTGGCTTAAAATCTAGGAAATCATTCACTTAACTATATCCCCACTTATAAGACAGAACTCAATTTGGTTATTCAATAAATTGGAAATTTAGAAGAGAATTGCAAGTTTTAGGCTAAGATAGTGGAATTGGAGAAATTTGCCAAGTCAACTCCTTTTCCAGTTGAGCTATTTTGACCAAGAATTTGCAATCTTCTCAGTTCTGTTCAATTCCTGGTTTAGTGAATGACCACAAACGTATCAATTGAAGCTATTGTTTCCCACCCACTCTGAGCTTGACGAGAAGTTCCAATAAATTCCATTCTAGAGTCCCTTCTATTATATTCTATTTATACATAACATATTACCTATTCACAATGTTCTAGAAGTGCTGTGCGTGCAAAGACTGACATACTCTTGTGAGAATTCTCCGTTGAAAGATGGATCCCTAAACTTTCCTTTAATTTTAAGGCAATGTTATTGGCATTTGGAGGGGGGGTGGGAGGGGGGGGGAGTAAAAAATGTAATAATGTAAAATAAAGAATTTTAATTAACCATAAAAACATAATTAAGACTTGGCAGTGGTCAGTTATTGTGTTTCCTGGAATCTTATTATAGCTCTCTTTAAACTGAAAAAGTGTCATCGAAAATGTGACCCAAAAATATGATCTGTCTACAGGAAATATTTATTTAAATTCTTCTATAGAAAACACTATAGAAATACAGTCATTCAGAGTTATTTACTGAACCATCGAACTTTAGTGCATTAAATCCAAGCAGCAAAACTGAGGCCAAAAAAAAGTACTTTGAAGACGTTTATCTCTATAGTCCCAGACTGGCTACTTTAGTTTAATTTTGACATTCTGACGTAATTAGCTAAAACTGGATTTTATTAAATAACCCTGATTGTCTTTTTGATATATTTATATATATGAATTGGAACTACTTTACAACCGATTTGGAAATTGTGGTCTAAATTAGCCATGTTTGGAAAATCTCTTCAGATTTAGCAGAGTTGAAGCATATTAACCTATATACAGAGTAATATTCACTAATTAGTGAGTTGTTTCCATAGAAACATACAGATACATACATTCTAATGGTAGATGAAAAGCAATTTACCCATTGCATCTTTAAATAATGAACAGATTTATTCAGTTTTTTTGTCTCATTCTCAAATTTCCATAATATTTTAATTGTACCACATCTACTGGAAGGTCAGTTCCAGTATCTACTACTCTGTCTATTGAGTATTATATTTTGACCAATACATGTCAGTCTCCTGCCATTCAAATCCATTTCAGAATAAGCTATTTTTTATTATTCTACCATTTATTGTTTTACTGTTCTTTCCATCTCGATGTTTCTTTAATCTATGAATAACTACCACTGTACTATAGATTTATCTTTGCCATCTTGACCTACAATTTATTACGCTATATCTCCACAATTATATCTCCACTATAATTACAGGGAGTGCAGAATTATTAGGCAAATGAGTATTTTGACCACATCATCCTCTTTATGCATGGTGTCTTACTCCAAGCTGTATAGGCTCGAAAGCCTACTACCAATTAAGCATATTAGGTGATGTGCATCTCTGTAATGAGAAGGGGTGTGGTCTAATGACATCAACACCCTATATCAGGTGTGCATAATTATTAGGCAACTTCCTTTCCTTTGGCAAAATGGGTCAAAAGAAGGACTTGACAGGCTCAGAAAAGTCAAAAATAGTGAGATATCTTGCAGAGGGATGCAGCACTCTTAAAATTGCAAAGCTTCTGAAGCGTGATCATCGAACAATCAAGCGTTTCATTCAAAATAGTCAACAGGGTCGCAAGAAGCGTGTGGAAAAACCAAGGCGCAAAATAACTGCCCATGAACTGAGAAAAGTCAAGCGTGCAGCTGCCACGATGCCACTTGCCACCAGTGTGGCCATATTTCAGAGCTGCAACATCACTGGAGTGCCCAAAAGCACAAGGTGTGCAATACTCAGAGACATGGCCAAGGTAAGAAAGGCTGAAAGACGACCACCACTGAACAAGACACACAAGCTGAAACGTCAAGACTGGGCCAAGAAATATCTCAAGACTGATTTTTCTAAGGTTTTATGGACTGATGAAATGAGAGTGAGTCTTGATGGGCCAGATGGATGGGCCCGTGGCTGGATTGGTAAAGGGCAGAGAGCTCCAGTCCGACTCAGACGCCAGCAAGGTGGAGGTGGAGTACTGGTTTGGGCTGGTATCATCAAAGATGAGCTTGTGGGGCCTTTTCGGGTTGAGGATGGAGTCAAGCTCAACTCCCAGTCCTACTGCCAGTTCCTGGAAGACACCTTCTTCAAGCAGTGGTACAGGAAGAAGTCTGCATCCTTCAAGAAAAACATGATTTTCATGCAGGACAATGCTCCATCACACGCGTCCAAGTACTCCACAGCGTGGCTGGCAAGAAAGGGTATAAAAGAAGAAAATCTAATGACATGGCCTCCTTGTTCACCTGATCTGAACCCCATTGAGAACCTGTGGTCCATCATCAAATGTGAGATTTACAAGGAGGGAAAACAGTACACCTCTCTGAACAGTGTCTGGGAGGCTGTGGTTGCTGCTGCACGCAATGTTGATGGTGAACAGATCAAAACACTGACAGAATCCATGGATGGCAGGCTTTTGAGTGTCCTTGCAAAGAAAGGTGGCTATATTGGTCACTGATTTGTTTTTGTTTTGTTTTGAATGTCAGAAATGTATATTTGTGAATGTTGAGATGTTATATTGGTTTCACTGGTAATAATAAATAATTGAAATGGGTATATATTTGTTTTTTGTTAAGTTGCCTAATAATTATGCACAGTAATAGTCACCTGCACACACAGATATCCCCCTAACATAGCTAAAACTAAAAACAAACTAAAAACTACTTCCAAAAATATTCAGCTTTGATATTAATGAGTTTTTTGGGTTCATTGAGAACATGGTTGTTGTTCAATAATAAAATTAATCCTCAAAAATACAACTTGCCTAATAATTCTGCACTCCCTGTACAATACCCATCATTGTGCTATGTTAAGAGAACTAATCTCGCTAAAACTCACGTATACCCTTTCAACTCCGCTTTTAGCTTTACCACTTCTGAGTAAAGTTAAATTATTTTACAAGCATAAACTCCAGCAATGCCTTTGCATTGTACAACTCCTGATCACTCTAACTCCATCACATTATTTACTATTCCATGTTAAAAGTGAACAATAGGTAAATATTTCCATATTAAGGTAAAATTTCTGCTTTGTATATGTGTCATGTATGATGGGACCTATTGTCCTTGGGCACGGTGTTGTTCTAGATGTGTATCTTTTTGCTTATTATGTAGATAGTGTACATTCCAATTTCCCATTCCAATAATTGATATAAATTTAAGTATTTTTCCACGTTATTATGCATTTAATAGTACCCTCCTTTGCAAGAAGTCAAACCATTTTAATAGTTTGACTTCTTACCTGGAGTCTGCTGGCCGTCACTCCCCACTTCCATTGCCATGACCGAGAGCCAGAAGTTCCTAAGCAGGAATTTCTGTTAGCACTCCTGAGCTAAACCCTACAATGCTCAGAGCTGTCAGCTGACGCAACTGGGGAACGCCAAGACACTACTGGCACTGTAACCACTAAAGTGCGCTGTAGTTTTTATGGTGCTTTCAGTGTTCCTTAAATGTGAGTTTGGGGAATTCAAAGTAAATTATGAAATTTAGGACAAAAAAAATCACAATTAAAGGACCACTATAGGCACCCAGACCACTTCAGCTCAATGAAGTGGTCTGGGTGCCAGGTCCATCTAGAATTAACCCTGCCTGCTGTAAACATAACAATTTCATAGAAACTGCTATGTTTACTTTAGGGTTAATCCAGTGGGGGCACCCTCTGGGCACTATAGTGCCAAGAAAATGAGTTTGTTTTTCTGGCACTATAGTGGTCCTTTAAAAAGATATTCCAGTTCAATTATTTTGGTCTACAATTGCAAAATCACAGTGAATTCACATTTTAGTGATAAAAATAAACTGTAGAGATTTTGGGTTGGGGCTGCTTTTGTTTTTGTTTGTATTGATGGCAAAAGACAAAGAGAGCCTGCAATAAAAGTATTTCAAGTTATTCTCTTAGTGATTGTAATTTTATTAAAGACACGGAGGCTCATATTATGCATAACTCTTTCTTTATTTCCTCAGCAGCAAAGAAAGAGAAATATAAATATTATCAAAACTGAAGAAAAAACTGTATAGGCACAACAGGTAGCCAATCCAGTTTTATTCCCCCAGAGAACTGTCTCTCCCTCCGGAGCAGGACGAGATGATTTCCACGGAGGTCGTGGAGATGTTGTCCAAGGGCGCTATAGAGGAATTGCCGTTCGCCACCCCAGGCTTTACGAGCAATTTGTTTCTGGTGCCCAAGAAAGGGGGCGGGGTTCGCCCTATAATAAATCTTCGCCCATTCAACGCCTTTCTACGCTACCAACACTTCCAGATGGAAGGTATACACTGCTTCAGAGACCTTCTACGCCAGTCAGACTGGTTGGCCAAGCTGGACCTGAAGGACGCCTACTTTACGGTCCCCATCGCTTTGGAGTTCAGGGATTATCTCCACTTCACCTGGCACGGGCGTCGTTGGCGCTTCACCTGCCTGCCTTTCGGTCTCTCCTCGGCCCCTTGGTGCTTCACCAAGCTCATGAAGCCCGTAGTAGCATTCCTCCGAACCCGGGGGGTTCGCCTCATTATCTACCTGGACGATATCCTGATTTTATCCCAGTCACGAGAGGATCTCCTCACACACCTAGGATGGACGACCAGCCTTCTGCAGAAATTGGGATTTCTGATCAATTGGAGCAAATCGGTCCTGATCCCTGCCCAGTCCATAGAGTTTCTGGGTTTTCAGGTGGATTCCATCCGGCAGTTTCTGTTCCTTCCGGATGCCAAGGTGAAAGCCATCCAGAAGGAAATTCGGAGGGCCCTCCGTGTCCCGGACTTGTCAGTCAGACAGCTGGCGAAGATTATCGGCCTTCTCGCGGCCTCTATTCAAGCGATCTTCCCAGGCCCGCTGCACTTCCGGGCGCTCCAACGGCTCAAAGGATCGCACCTTCGCTCAGGTCATTCCTACGAATCTCGGATAATGCTAGACGCGGAGTCCAGGGACGAGCTAGTGTGGTGGTTGGCGCACATGGAGGCATGGAACGGAAGAGCCATCTTCGGTTCCGCCCTGGATGTGGTGATAGAGTCCGATGCCAGCTTACACGGCTGGGGAGCTCGTTGTGGCGACATTTCCACAGGTGGCAGGTGGTCCGACACAGAGAAGTCGTTGCACATCAACTGCTTGGAACTCCTGGCAGGTGCCTTCGCGATCCGCAGTCTTGCCCCGGGGAGGGCGAATTGCTGCGTTCTCCTCAAAATGGACAACGTATCGGCAGTTCGTTACATAAATCACCTAGGGGGTACGAAGTCCAAAATGTTGGCGGTTCTGGCGAAAGATTGGTCCGCCACGATTGTCGGATGGCGTTAATCACCCCTCTATGGAGGTCTCGACCATGGTTCCCTCGCCTGATGGAATTGTCCATAGACTACCCTCGATTGGTTCCGATATTCCAAGATCTCCTTCTGGATCCGGATGGGAACTCTCACGAACTGGTGTTGTGGCATCAGTTACCCCTTATAGCATGGTTCCTTTCAGGGGACCTTGGGTTGTCCCAGATGTTCCGCAGTCAACTCTCCGACTCCTCGATAACGCCTGGGCCCCGGGTACGCGGGCAGCTTACCGACACTCATGGAGATCGTGGTCTGGTTGGTGCATGGAACGGGCAATGGATCCCGTATCTGCCCCTCTACCTTTGATTCTGGAGTTCCTCACGTTCCAGTTTGATTCGGGCAAGGCGTACCGCACAATCAACCTTTTCCGCTTGGCTATCTCGGCCGGTCACGAAGGTTTGGACGGTTCTCCGGTCGGCAAACATCCCTTTGTATGTCGCCTTCTCAAAGGTATTCGCCTTGCTCGTCCTCCTCGACCTCGTTTTTCTGCCTTTTGGGACGTCAACGTGATGCTACAGTTCCTATCATCGTGGTACCCTAACCTGGAGCTGACTCTCAAGCAATTGTCTTCCAAGTTGGTTATGTTACTCTGTTTGATTTCTTGCAGAAGGGTCTCTGACGTTCGGGCCCTGGATTGGGACGCCGTTGCATTCACCCCAGAAGGCGTTACTTTTGAAATTTCCAGGAGGACTAAGTCTGCATCCAAGTCGTTTACATACCCTAGGTTTTCAGGTTGTCCAGCGCTCTGCCCGGTGGACTGCATCAAGGCTTACCTGGATGTTACACGTCCCCTTCGCCTAGCAGATCTGCATGATCTATTCATATCCTTTAAATCACCTCACCGGCCGGTTTCGACTCCTACTCTGGCACGTTGGGTGCGTTGGCTGTTATCCTCTGCGGGTATAGACACCTCCGTATTTACGCCTCATTCTGTGCGGGGCGCGATGGCCTCGAAAGCTTCTTCAGTCGGATGTCGTCTAGAGGACATTATGCGAGCGGCGGATTGGTCTCGAGAATCGACCTTCCGAAACTTCTACTTCAGACCAATTGAGCATATCGCATCTCGTGTGGTGGCACAGCTTTGAACTTGCATAATATGAGCCTCCGTGTCTTTAATAAAATTCCCAGATTTTACTAGTAACATGACGTAAAGTCATGATTTTATTAAAGACACGGAGGCGAGTATTATTCCCTCCCGCCCTCCCGGCGTGGATTTGGGATAGGAGATGCTTGGTGGCTCTACAGGTATGTTTCCATTGGGTCTGTATTTTATATCAGTTTAATTTTACGTCTTTTTGTATGTTTTTTTGTACTTTTGTGCTGTTTACTAATTCTGATATTTTATATTTCAGAACTCAGTTTTGCCTGTGACTCCCCAAGGTTATGTTTGGTAAGTCTGCAGTTGTGAGTTAAGAAATTACCATATTTCTCTATCTTTTTTAGCTTGAAGTTATCGCATCGTTTCCTGTTACCCTGTTTCGATCAAGTGGGACATCGTTCATCTTACCTGGTCTTCTGTTCGCAAGAAAGAGGGGGATTGTGGGAGACACAGGACTTATATAGCTACTTCCTATATCCTGGGATTGGCTACCTGTTGTGCCTATACAGTTTTTTCTTCAGTTTTGATAATATTTATATTTCTCTTTCTTTGCTGCTGAGGAAATAAAGAAAGAGTTATGCATAATACTCGCCTCCGTGTCTTTAATAAAATTATGACTTTACGTCATGTTACTAGTAAAATCTGGGAATTTAATCTACATTTGATTTAAAGATCCAGATTGTTCAGGTCTAACTGTAAATAAAGATATAATTGTGAGTTTGTACAACATGTGCATGTATATGTGTGTCCTGTGTGTACATGTGTGATTGTGTATGTTATTAATGAAAACACATGCAGAATAATCCATTTTCAGGCACAACACAATGTACTAGGTGTTAAATATTTGATTATTTTTGATAAATATAATTTGTGCAGTGGCAGTGTTATTTTTTTTTAATTCTTGATATTTTTTAAAAAAATGAAAAGGCTTGCAAAACATTTTTTAAACATATACCCATCTTACATCTTATTATCTTATTATTATTGCCATTTATATAGCGCCAACAGATTCTGTAGCGCTTTACAATATTATAAGAGGGGGGATTTAACTATAAATAGGACAATTACAAGAAAACTTACAGGAACGATAGGTTGAGAGGACCCTGCTCATATAGAAACATAAAGAAAATACGGGATTGTTTTGAAAAGTGGCGACAAATTAGAAAATTAGACGGAAAAGTGTCTGAGACACTTTGATAAATCTCACCCTACATATTTATGGGAAATATTTCCAACCGAGTTTCATAGTATTCTGCTATTTATGTACATTAGCCAATAGCACACGACTTGCAGTGTGTGGTTCAGGAGAAAGGAATGTACAATTATACATTATCCTGTGTGAACTGAACCTGAGTCTATGTCTGTCAACGCAGGATTGTATAGGGTGATATATCCAGACGCTGCAAAAGGTGACATGAGGCTAAATCTTGTCCTTCTGACCCAGCGTCTCTAATCTAGAAACGTTCTTCATTTATAATTGTTTACCAGGAAAATACATTGAGTACATGCTGGAGAATTATACTCACATCAAGGACAATACAATGTTCTATATGTAACACGACATCAGCAATAAAAATAGCCACTATCAGTAACTGCAGTTGCTTTTTTTTGTAGATGTAGTGGTATAATTGTTTTCAGGGATATATGTTTTAGACTGGTGGCAAAATGTATATTTTCTGGGGGGGAAAAGAACATTAATCTAATTTATTTGATTGGATTTTTCAGTCTGTGTTTTACTTTTAAATACTTACATCTTAGCTAACAATTAGACATTTTCCAACCCATACCCAACCTTTCTTAGCACTTTCACTCAATAGATTTGTATAGACCTTTCAGGGTTTTTTTTAGCAGATGAATCTTACTAAATACCTTTTGACATTGTAATATGGAAGGTGAGACAAATGTACAAATCGTAGGTAAGCATGAAAAATGTGAGTTAAATTGCCTTTGATGAGATATGTAGACTGTAGAGACCTTCATCAAAGTTACAGAAAGTATATTAAAAGAAAATGGATACACTTCCAATATTACACCTGCTGAGGAAACCAGTTCTCATCATCCTCAGGTTGGTTGTCCATCTTACAAGGCCACTTGGATGTAGCATTGCATGAATTATTTAGACATCGATTATATTTGTATCCCTCCATTTCCATAGTCAGGTCCCACTTGATGTAATGTGTGTTTTGATCTTTTTCATCCTATTTCCCCTGCAGCAGGTAAGCACTTTTAAAGCCCAGACAAGTTACCTTGTTTTCACTCTTGTATGCACCGCTATGGCTAGTGGACAGGAACCTGTCAGCACGTTGCATATCATGACCCGGGGCAACTTGTTGAAGTATTGGGAAGTGCTAGTCAGGAAGTAAAAACAGAAATGTTGTTCTAGTAGATGACTAGCCCTGAATGGCATAATGTCGGTAGTGTTTTGACCCCAAGAAACACACAGCTCACGCCAGATTCTAATAGATCATTGTGGTTAAAATGGATGAGAACTCATTTATCACCCATCTACCTTCCTCACGAGTCTTTCATTTGTATCCTAATTGGCCGTCCCTCGTATGTAGACATTTAAGTGAAGGCCTATGTAATATCCATAAAATAAAAAAGACATCAGACAGTCAAGGTTTTTAGTACAATTACGATTTATTAGTGTCTTGTGTTAAAGGCTTGCTCACAGCAGATCTCCAGCAGGCTTCAAATCAAGTGAGTGGTACATAAGAGACATGTTTATAACACATCTACCAGTTTGATATCCACAGGGATAGATGTACACATTTATTACAAATACATTATCACAGATTACAGTGTAGAAGAAATACATGTGATTTAGTGTGTTATAGAAGCCTAATACCAACATAAGAAACAGTAATTCTACAGGACCACCGTTATCACATGCAGCCGCACACACAAGCTTACTGAAACAGACACATACATAGTTAACACATATACATAACTAACCACTTATTAAAAAATAAACTGTAAATGTAGTTTTTTGTCTTTCTGCAATGAAATTACAAACACACACACTCATATTTATATACACACACTTACACACAGTGGCGTACACATGACCCATGGGGCCCCGGTGCGAAAATTGATCCGTGGGCTAGCCGGGCGGGCATAACACATGGCGGTGGGCACCTGGTGCGCCCAGGGGTTACACAGGGCTCGCGACCCCTGCGACCCAGCGGTATATACGCCAGTGCATGCAGATGCCACACACGCAAAAAGGACACTCTAGGCACCCCAGACCACTTCGAAGCAATGAAGTGGTCTGGGTGCCAGGTCCAGCTAGTGTTAACCCATTTTTTCATAAACATAGCAGTTTCAGAGAAACTGCTATGTTTATGAATGGGTTAAGCCTTCCCTATTTCCTCTAGTGGCTGTCTCATTGACAGCCACTAGAGGCGCTTGCGTGCTTCTCACTGTGATTTTCACAGTGAGAGCACGCCAGCGTCAATAGGAAAGCATTATGAATGCTTTCCTATGTGACCGGCTGAATGCGCGCGCAGCTCTTGCCGCGCGTGCGCATTCAGCCGACGGGGAGGAGAAGAGGAGGATCGGAGGAGGCTCTCCGTAGCGGTGGAAAAAGGTAAGTTTTACCCCTTTCCAGAGCGAGGCGGAAGTCCCCTGAGGGTGAGGCACCCCTCAGGGCACTATAGTACCAGAAAAGCGGTATGTTTTCTGGCACTATAATCAGTCGCTTAAAGGACCACTACAGACACCCAGATCACATCAGCTCAATGAAGTTGTCTGGGTGTCAGGTCCCTCTAGTTTTAACCCTGCAGCTGAAAACATAGCGGTTTCAGAGAAACTGCTATGTTTCACTGAGGGTTAATCCAGCCTCTAGTGGCTGTCTCACTGACAGCAGCTAGAGGAGCACACTGAACGTCCATAGGAAAGCATTGTGTAATGCTTTCCTATGGGCGGTTTGAATGCGTGCGCGGTCGCATTCGGAGCTGAGAGGCTGAGGGATCCTCAGCGCCAAGGGAGTCCGGCGCTGGAGAAAGGTAAGTGCTGAAGACTCACACACTCTCACTTACAGGCGCATACACACTAGCTAACAGACACACACATTTACTGACAGAGACACACTCAGCGACAGACATACATACACACTCACTTACAAAACATACACTCTCATTGGCAAACACACACTCACTAACAGACATCAAACAGACTCACTAACACACACACTCAGTAAGACACACACAGTAACACACACACTAACACTCACTAGCAGACACACACTCTAACACTCACACACACTAACACTGACACTAACACACTAGCAGACACACACACTAACACTCACTCTAACACTCACACACACTAACACTCACACTAACACTCACTCTAACACTCACACACACTAACACACACACTAACACTCACACTCACTCTAACACTCACACACACTAACACTCACTCTAACACTCACACTCACACTCACACACACTAACACATGATTTTTTTTTTTTTTTTAATATAATCCCCCCCAGCCTCCTTACCTTTTGGAGTGCTGGGGAGGATTATTCCCTGGGGTCCAGTGGGGCTCCTGGGAGGGTGGCCGGTCGGGCAGGCAGGCGGGCGCGCGAGGGAGCACTCAGTGCTTCCTCTTCAGATCCCTCGCGCGCCGCGTAGGGATGCCGGCGCAGGAAGATGACGTCATCTTCCGGCTCCGGCATCAGTGCGGTGCGCGAGGGAGCTGAAGAGGAAGCACTGAGTGCTCCCTCGCGCGCCCGCCTGCCTGCCCGACCGGCCACCCGGGGTCAGCAGGGTCAGCCTCAGGGGGGCCCTGGGGTGGTCGGCTCCTGGGCCCCCCAGGGGAAGAGGCTGGCCCTGTGGGTACATACCGGGTCGCAGGGGCGGCCGGGCCCCCTTGTGGGCCGGGCCCGGTCGCAGTCGCGACCCCTGCGACCCTGGTATGTACGCCAGTGCTTACACACATACAAACATTAAAACAGACACATAAACACATAAACACGTTCATAAACACATACACAAACATTCTTAGGCTCACTTTCATACACACACATGCATATTCACACAGAAATTCATATGTACATGCACACACATAATCACACACACACACTCATATTCACATACACATATTCATCTACACAGAGGCACACATGCATATGCACACAAACTCATACACATATACACACGTATATTCGTATACACATACATACTCATATTCATACACACACATATATGAGTTTTATGTAGATCTCTGGTATCTAGTGGTTTCCTGCTGGGATCACTCTGTGCACTAAATGCACAGCTCCCTGGAGCTCTGTACTGATACCGGATGTCACATCCTGGCATTGCTGCAGTGTAACTTTTTCTTTTCTTTGGTTTTTAATATATATTGGGGCTCATGTGTACTGTAGTCATTGCTGCCGGACCAGTAGTGATGGGAGTGAGCACAGGACTTCTCTTTTTGTTTTTGTATTTACTTTGTATCACACGGCCTTGTTACAATGCTGCTGCCTATCCCATGTGTTCCCTATTAAGGGTTAATAAGTATATAGGGGTGTATATAAAAAAGACCCCTCTCTGTCTTATTAGAGATGTCTTTGCCAGAAGCTCAAGGAAGCAGGCTGAAGGGTCATTGTAGGACTCGCTTTAGGGGGGTCTGCCTTGACGATGGCAGGCGGGCATTCCCTCCAATGGCCATTGGAGCAACTTAATGACCTCCATTTGTCTAGATATACATAGGGATTGAGGAGAGAGCGCAGGTAACTTTTTCTTTTCTTTGGTTTTTACTATATATTGGGGCTGATGTGTACTGTAGTCATTGCTGCCGGCCCAGTAGTGATGGGAGTGAGCGCAGGACTTCTCTCTTTGTTTTTGTATATTCACTGATCAACCATAATATTAAAACCACTGATAGGTGAAGTGAATAACATTGATTATATTGTTACAATGACACCTGCCAAGGGGTGGGATATATCAGGCATCACGTAAACAGTCAGTTCTTGAATATTATGTATTGGTAGCAAGAAATATAGGCAAATAAAATTATATGAATACTTTGACAAGGGCCAAATATTGCTGACTAGACAACATAATCAGAGCATCTCCTAAATGTCAAGTCTTGTGGTGTGCTCCTAATATGCAGTGGCTAGTGCCTACCAAAAATTACGCAATCAAGGAAAACCAGTGAACCAGCATTAGGCTAATGTGAGCCCAATTCTCAATGATGCACACGGGGAGCAAGGGCTAGCCTGTCTGGTACAGTCACACATAACAGCTACTGTACCTCAAGTTGCTGAAAAACATAATGCTGGCCATGATAGGAAGGTGTCAGAACACACAGTGCATCGCAGTTTGCTGCATATGCGGCTGCATAGCTGCAGACGGGTCAGAGTGCCCAAGTTGACACCTGTCCACCACCGAAAGCGCCTTGAATGGGAAAGTGAGCACCAACACTGTACCATGAAGAAGTGGAAGAAGGTTGATTGGTCTAATTAATCATGTTTTTTTCTTTTGATCGGGTGGATGGCCAGGTGCGTGTGTTGTTCACCTGGGGAAGCAATGGCAGCAGGATGCACTATGGGAAAAAGGCAGGCTGGCGGAGGAAGTGTTATGCTGTGGGCAACGTTTTGCTGGGAAATCTTGGGTCCTGGCATTCATGCGGATGTTTCTTTGACACGTACAACCTACCTAGAGATTTTTGCAGACCAAGTAAACCCCTTCATGGCAATGGTGTTCCCTGATGGCAGTGGCCTCTTTTAGCAGGTTAATGCACCCTGAAACACTGCAAATATTGTTCAGGAATGGTTTGAGGAACATTACAAAGAGTTGAAGGTGTTGCCTTGGCCTCCAAATTCCCCAGATCACAATCCTATTGAGCATGTATGGGATGTGTTGGAACAACAAATCTGATCCATTGAGGCCTCACCTCACAACTTGCATTACTTAAAGGATCTGCTGCTAATGTCTTGGTGCCAGATACCAGAGGACATGTTCAGAGGTCTTGTGGAGTCCTTGTCTTGGCTGTTTTGGCAGCCCGAATGGGACCTACACAATATTAGGCAGGTGGTTTTAATGTTGTGTCTGAACAGTGTACTAATACTTATACAATCTCATATACACTAACACACCTACAACGCTCATTATTACACACATACATTAACATGCATAGTACTTTCATGTTGTCACATTCTAAACAAATAAATGGCACCAATCGGAAATGAAAATCCAGATAAAGAATGGACCCTTATCTTCTGTTTCAAACTTGATTCGCTAGTAGTTCTGCATTTGATTAAAGTCAATATAACTAGAAATAGCTATGTCTTGAGAATCACTACGGAAATTAAAAGGAGCCCGAGCAGCTAATCGTGTAACATTCACGTGATGTGGTGTTAGTACTCCATAATAACTGCGTGACATGCTCTAGTCAAATGCTATGGCTGGATTCGACTTTGCATTTCTCCCCCAGCAATGTCTAACACATTGTTCTGGATCTGTGATATTCATGTGTGGTTAGACTTCCTTTCCATGCAAAAAGACATTTTGAAGAGCAACCCGAAATGCAAAAAGTCAAAGTTATGGAAAACAAATGTGTGCTACACCCTTTAGTGTGAATTCTCTTTTTTCCTGCTGTGTGTGTGTGTGTGTGTTACTGCTTCCTTTTAAAATATCACAATGGTCAAAACCAATCATTCTGCCATGTGCAATATGTATTCCCATCATTATTTAATTTGTGGGCCCCCCCACCTTGCACCCCTAAATCTGTGTCTTCTGACACTTCTCACATTTTTACACTTTTTGCAGGTTTTTGTTGACTTACGGTATCCAAACTATTAAATACTCACGTATCTCTCACTCTTATTTTGTTTCCTTTTTGGTTTTTTTTTAGCTTTTTTTTATTTAAACTTTGAGAAATGCAGCATGTCTTTCTGCCACAATAATAAATCAGTTTAGGAGAATCATTAGGGACATGCTCACATTTTTGTATGATTCACAAGAACATGTGCTAACACTTTCATAAGGAACTTGCACGCTTAGCTTACTGCAGACAAACTCATATTATGCAAACCATTATAACCCGTGCAGGAAAAGAGAAAGATTGAATTTTTTTTAACCATATATGAACACAAGCATACCTGTGTGAGTCCATGTACAAACCTTTGTTTCTTTCAGTCAGCTCTGTCTCTGTGATGAAATATTTTTGACAGATTGTTGCCATGTAAAATGTCACTGCCTTTGAACTGCATATTGTTTAAATGGTTTGACTACTTACATTGGAGGGAACTAGGGCACCCCTGACACCATAACCACTAGAGCACCTGGTGTTTATGTTTCTTCAAAAAAGGTAGATCTAGAAATTTGGCATTTTATAATTTATTGAATTACACCAAATTTTTATTAACATAAAAATGTATATAGAATTTAAATTTTAGTTGACACATCGTTTATAAATCGGAGGAAAGGGGCTGTGATCACCAAGCTTCCACTGTAGAAAGATGGGGAATTAAGTTAAACACTTTAAACCTACAGACACTAATTCCTTTATCCATACTAAAAGTGGTCATCATCCTAATTGGCTCAGCTGTGTCTCACCGAGCCAATTTACAAGAATAAAACGTAACGGTATAGATGCACAAAGTTTTATTGAGCAATCCACTAATTTAAAAGAAAAATTCATAGAAAAAAGGTACTCAAATGATTTTTTGGAACAAGAGATAAATCGAGTAGATAAGATTCATGGGAGTAATTATATTATGGATAAATCCACTAATTCCTCATGTAACCTTTTAAAATCAAGAAAATATTTGAACGTCACTGTCCACTATCACTGGAAAATGAATTTTTAAGAAATCAGCTACCCCCAGTCCATAAAATGATTTTTAGAAAAGGCAGGAATTTAAAGAATATTTTAGCCCCTAGCACTTTTAGTATGGGAGAAAAGGTGGACTGGGAAGTTAAAGGTTTTCACAAATGCAGCACGTGTAAAGGCTGTCGCTTTTTACCCAAGAAAACTCTCGATTTTGTAAGCAAACAGAAAGGGGAACATTTTAAAATTAAAGAATATATAACTTGTATCAACACCTTTGTAGTTTACCTTTTAACCTGCGGGTGCGGGGCACAGTATGTAGGAAGGACAAGTAGATCATTTAAGACCAGATTAATGGAACATTGCAATAATATTAGAAAGGATATAACCACACATTCAGTTCCCATCCTCTGCCACCATTGTCCTGCCTTTAATTTTAAGACTCTTTTATGTACAGGGATTGAGAAAGTCACATTGGACCTAAGAGGAGGTGATTTACTGATGAAACTCATGCACAGAGAAGGGTATTGGTCTGAATGTAGATTTTGATATGGTCTGTTTTTTTATAACTATTGGATTTTTAATTAATATTTTTTTCTATAGAATTTCAATATAAAGTTTATAGTTTTGTGTTTTATATTTTATACTCTTACATTAGGAATATCCTGTTTCGTTATGTTTTTGGTCTTTTATCTTTGCTGCGTTTGTTATATTGAAAAAAATTAGTTGTGTATTTTTTACTCTTTTGTTTATATACATGATTGTATATTATATTATTCTTTTATATTCTTTTTGTGTATATAAAGACGATATTAATCTTCCTCTTTTTCAAATTTATAT
>OW240912.1:355984977-356237477 GCA_933207985.1 Pelobates cultripes
TTTTCCGCTTGGCTATCTCGGCCGGTCACGAAGGTTTGGACGGTTCTCCGGTCGGCAAACATCCCTTTGTATGTCGCCTTCTCAAAGGTATTCGCCTTGCTCGTCCTCCTCGACCTCGTTTTTCTGCCTTTTGGGACGTCAACGTGATGCTACAGTTCCTATCATCGTGGTACCCTAACCTGGAGCTGACTCTCAAGCAATTGTCTTCCAAGTTGGTTATGTTACTCTGTTTGATTTCTTGCAGAAGGGTCTCTGACGTTCGGGCCCTGGATTGGGACGCCGTTGCATTCACCCCAGAAGGCGTTACTTTTGAAATTTCCAGGAGGACTAAGTCTGCATCCAAGTCGTTTACATACCCTAGGTTTTCAGGTTGTCCAGCGCTCTGCCCGGTGGACTGCATCAAGGCTTACCTGGATGTTACACGTCCCCTTCGCCTAGCAGATCTGCATGATCTATTCATATCCTTTAAATCACCTCACCGGCCGGTTTCGACTCCTACTCTGGCACGTTGGGTGCGTTGGCTGTTATCCTCTGCGGGTATAGACACCTCCGTATTTACGCCTCATTCTGTGCGGGGCGCGATGGCCTCGAAAGCTTCTTCAGTCGGATGTCGTCTAGAGGACATTATGCGAGCGGCGGATTGGTCTCGAGAATCGACCTTCCGAAACTTCTACTTCAGACCAATTGAGCATATCGCATCTCGTGTGGTGGCACAGCTTTGAACTTGCATAATATGAGCCTCCGTGTCTTTAATAAAATTCCCAGATTTTACTAGTAACATGACGTAAAGTCATGATTTTATTAAAGACACGGAGGCGAGTATTATTCCCTCCCGCCCTCCCGGCGTGGATTTGGGATAGGAGATGCTTGGTGGCTCTACAGGTATGTTTCCATTGGGTCTGTATTTTATATCAGTTTAATTTTACGTCTTTTTGTATGTTTTTTTGTACTTTTGTGCTGTTTACTAATTCTGATATTTTATATTTCAGAACTCAGTTTTGCCTGTGACTCCCCAAGGTTATGTTTGGTAAGTCTGCAGTTGTGAGTTAAGAAATTACCATATTTCTCTATCTTTTTTAGCTTGAAGTTATCGCATCGTTTCCTGTTACCCTGTTTCGATCAAGTGGGACATCGTTCATCTTACCTGGTCTTCTGTTCGCAAGAAAGAGGGGGATTGTGGGAGACACAGGACTTATATAGCTACTTCCTATATCCTGGGATTGGCTACCTGTTGTGCCTATACAGTTTTTTCTTCAGTTTTGATAATATTTATATTTCTCTTTCTTTGCTGCTGAGGAAATAAAGAAAGAGTTATGCATAATACTCGCCTCCGTGTCTTTAATAAAATTATGACTTTACGTCATGTTACTAGTAAAATCTGGGAATTTAATCTACATTTGATTTAAAGATCCAGATTGTTCAGGTCTAACTGTAAATAAAGATATAATTGTGAGTTTGTACAACATGTGCATGTATATGTGTGTCCTGTGTGTACATGTGTGATTGTGTATGTTATTAATGAAAACACATGCAGAATAATCCATTTTCAGGCACAACACAATGTACTAGGTGTTAAATATTTGATTATTTTTGATAAATATAATTTGTGCAGTGGCAGTGTTATTTTTTTTTAATTCTTGATATTTTTTAAAAAAATGAAAAGGCTTGCAAAACATTTTTTAAACATATACCCATCTTACATCTTATTATCTTATTATTATTGCCATTTATATAGCGCCAACAGATTCTGTAGCGCTTTACAATATTATAAGAGGGGGGATTTAACTATAAATAGGACAATTACAAGAAAACTTACAGGAACGATAGGTTGAGAGGACCCTGCTCATATAGAAACATAAAGAAAATACGGGATTGTTTTGAAAAGTGGCGACAAATTAGAAAATTAGACGGAAAAGTGTCTGAGACACTTTGATAAATCTCACCCTACATATTTATGGGAAATATTTCCAACCGAGTTTCATAGTATTCTGCTATTTATGTACATTAGCCAATAGCACACGACTTGCAGTGTGTGGTTCAGGAGAAAGGAATGTACAATTATACATTATCCTGTGTGAACTGAACCTGAGTCTATGTCTGTCAACGCAGGATTGTATAGGGTGATATATCCAGACGCTGCAAAAGGTGACATGAGGCTAAATCTTGTCCTTCTGACCCAGCGTCTCTAATCTAGAAACGTTCTTCATTTATAATTGTTTACCAGGAAAATACATTGAGTACATGCTGGAGAATTATACTCACATCAAGGACAATACAATGTTCTATATGTAACACGACATCAGCAATAAAAATAGCCACTATCAGTAACTGCAGTTGCTTTTTTTTGTAGATGTAGTGGTATAATTGTTTTCAGGGATATATGTTTTAGACTGGTGGCAAAATGTATATTTTCTGGGGGGGAAAAGAACATTAATCTAATTTATTTGATTGGATTTTTCAGTCTGTGTTTTACTTTTAAATACTTACATCTTAGCTAACAATTAGACATTTTCCAACCCATACCCAACCTTTCTTAGCACTTTCACTCAATAGATTTGTATAGACCTTTCAGGGTTTTTTTTAGCAGATGAATCTTACTAAATACCTTTTGACATTGTAATATGGAAGGTGAGACAAATGTACAAATCGTAGGTAAGCATGAAAAATGTGAGTTAAATTGCCTTTGATGAGATATGTAGACTGTAGAGACCTTCATCAAAGTTACAGAAAGTATATTAAAAGAAAATGGATACACTTCCAATATTACACCTGCTGAGGAAACCAGTTCTCATCATCCTCAGGTTGGTTGTCCATCTTACAAGGCCACTTGGATGTAGCATTGCATGAATTATTTAGACATCGATTATATTTGTATCCCTCCATTTCCATAGTCAGGTCCCACTTGATGTAATGTGTGTTTTGATCTTTTTCATCCTATTTCCCCTGCAGCAGGTAAGCACTTTTAAAGCCCAGACAAGTTACCTTGTTTTCACTCTTGTATGCACCGCTATGGCTAGTGGACAGGAACCTGTCAGCACGTTGCATATCATGACCCGGGGCAACTTGTTGAAGTATTGGGAAGTGCTAGTCAGGAAGTAAAAACAGAAATGTTGTTCTAGTAGATGACTAGCCCTGAATGGCATAATGTCGGTAGTGTTTTGACCCCAAGAAACACACAGCTCACGCCAGATTCTAATAGATCATTGTGGTTAAAATGGATGAGAACTCATTTATCACCCATCTACCTTCCTCACGAGTCTTTCATTTGTATCCTAATTGGCCGTCCCTCGTATGTAGACATTTAAGTGAAGGCCTATGTAATATCCATAAAATAAAAAAGACATCAGACAGTCAAGGTTTTTAGTACAATTACGATTTATTAGTGTCTTGTGTTAAAGGCTTGCTCACAGCAGATCTCCAGCAGGCTTCAAATCAAGTGAGTGGTACATAAGAGACATGTTTATAACACATCTACCAGTTTGATATCCACAGGGATAGATGTACACATTTATTACAAATACATTATCACAGATTACAGTGTAGAAGAAATACATGTGATTTAGTGTGTTATAGAAGCCTAATACCAACATAAGAAACAGTAATTCTACAGGACCACCGTTATCACATGCAGCCGCACACACAAGCTTACTGAAACAGACACATACATAGTTAACACATATACATAACTAACCACTTATTAAAAAATAAACTGTAAATGTAGTTTTTTGTCTTTCTGCAATGAAATTACAAACACACACACTCATATTTATATACACACACTTACACACAGTGGCGTACACATGACCCATGGGGCCCCGGTGCGAAAATTGATCCGTGGGCCCCCAACGGGCCACCGCACATGGCGGTAGTACCTGGTCGCAGGGGTTACAGGAAAATTCTGCGCATGTATGTATACCGTAGCATGCAGATGCACACACACACTTAAAGGACCACTCTAGGCACCCAGACCACTTCAGCTTAATGAAGTGGTCTGGGTGCCAGGTCGAGCTAGGGTTAACCCATTTTTTCATAAACATAGCAGTTTCAGAGAAACTGCTGTGTTTATGAATGGGTTAAGCCTTCCCCTATTTCCTCTAGTGGCTGTCCCATTGACAGCCGCTAGAGGCGCTTGCGTGCTTCTCACTGTGATTTTCACAGTGAGAGCACGCCAGCGTCCATAGGAAAGCATTATGAATGCTTTCCTATGTGACCGGCTGAATGCGTGCACAGCTCTTGCCGCGCGTGCGCATACAGCCGACGGGAGGAGAAGAGGAGGATCGGAGGAGGAGAGCTCTCCGCCCAGCGGTGGAAAAAGGTAAGTTTTACCCCTTTCCAGAGCCGGGCGGGAGGGGGTCCCTGAGGGTGGGGGCACCCTCAGGGCACTATAGTGCCAGGAAAACGAGTATGTTTTCCTGGCACTATAGTGGTCCTTTAAAGGACCATTACAGACACCCAGATCACATCAGCTCAATGAAGTTGTCTGGGTGTCAGGTCACTCTAGTTTTAACCCTGCAGCTGAAAACATAGCAGTTTCAGAGAAACTGCTATGTTTCACTGAGGGTTAATCCAGCCTCTAGTGGCTGTCTCACGGACAGCCGCTAGAGGAGCACACTGAACGTCCATAGGAAAGCATTGAGCAATGCTTTCCTATGGGCGGTTTGAATGCGTGCGCGGTCACATTCGGAGCTGAGAGGCTGAGGGATCCCCAGCGCCAAGGGAGTCCGGCGCTGGAGAAAGGTAAGTGCTGAAGACACACACACACACTTACAGACGCATACACACTAGCTAACAGACACACACATTTACTGACAGAGATACAGTCAGCGACAGACATACATACACACTCACTTACAAAACATACACCCTCATTGACAAACACACACTCACTAACAGACATCAAACAGACTCACTAACACACACACACTCAGTAAGACACACACAGTAACACACTCACTGACACTCACTAGCAGACACACACACCAACACACTAACACTCACTAGCAGACACACACTAACACTCACTCTAACACTCACACTAACACTCACTCTAACACCTGCCACACACTAACACCTCACACACACTAACACCTCTCACTCTAACACTCACACACTAACACTACACACACTAACACACACTCAGTAAGACACACAGTAACACTCACTGACACTCACTAGCAGACACACACACTAACACTCACTAGCAGACACACACTCTCACTCTAACACTCTCACACACACTTTAACACTCACACTAACACATGATTTTTTTTTTTTTTTTAATTTAATCCCCCCAGCCTCCTTACCTCTTGGAGTGCTGGGGGGGATTATTCCCTGGGGTCCAGTGGGGCTCCTGGGCGGGTGGCTGGTCGGGCAGGCAGGCGGGCGCGCGAGGGAGCACTCAGTGCTTCCTTTTCATCTCCTCACAAGGCCGCCAGGATGCCGCTACGATGACGCCATCTCCTGCTCCGCATCAGTGCGTGCGCTAGGAGCGAAGAGGAAGCACTGAGTGCTCCTCGCCGTCGCCTGCTGCCCGACCGGCCACCCGGAGTCAGCAGGGCCAGCCTCAGGGGGGCCCTGGGGTGGTCGGCTCCTGGGCCCCCCAGGGGAAGAGGCTGGCCCTGTGGGTACATACCGGGTCGCAGGGGCGGCCGGGCCCCCTTGTGGGCCGGGCCCGGTCGCAGTCGCGACCCCTGCGACCCTGGTATGTACGCCAGTGCTTACACACATACAAACATTAAAACAGACACATAAACACATAAACACGTTCATAAACACATACACAAACATTCTTAGGCTCACTTTCATACACACACATGCATATTCACACAGAAATTCATATGTACATGCACACACATAATCACACACACACACTCATATTCACATACACATATTCATCTACACAGAGGCACACATGCATATGCACACAAACTCATACACATATACACACGTATATTCGTATACACATACATACTCATATTCATACACACACATATATGAGTTTTATGTAGATCTCTGGTATCTAGTGGTTTCCTGCTGGGATCACTCTGTGCACTAAATGCACAGCTCCCTGGAGCTCTGTACTGATACCGGATGTCACATCCTGGCATTGCTGCAGTGTAACTTTTTCTTTTCTTTGGTTTTTAATATATATTGGGGCTCATGTGTACTGTAGTCATTGCTGCCGGACCAGTAGTGATGGGAGTGAGCACAGGACTTCTCTTTTTGTTTTTGTATTTACTTTGTATCACACGGCCTTGTTACAATGCTGCTGCCTATCCCATGTGTTCCCTATTAAGGGTTAATAAGTATATAGGGGTGTATATAAAAAAGACCCCTCTCTGTCTTATTAGAGATGTCTTTGCCAGAAGCTCAAGGAAGCAGGCTGAAGGGTCATTGTAGGACTCGCTTTAGGGGGGTCTGCCTTGACGATGGCAGGCGGGCATTCCCTCCAATGGCCATTGGAGCAACTTAATGACCTCCATTTGTCTAGATATACATAGGGATTGAGGAGAGAGCGCAGGTAACTTTTTCTTTTCTTTGGTTTTTACTATATATTGGGGCTGATGTGTACTGTAGTCATTGCTGCCGGCCCAGTAGTGATGGGAGTGAGCGCAGGACTTCTCTCTTTGTTTTTGTATATTCACTGATCAACCATAATATTAAAACCACTGATAGGTGAAGTGAATAACATTGATTATATTGTTACAATGACACCTGCCAAGGGGTGGGATATATCAGGCATCACGTAAACAGTCAGTTCTTGAATATTATGTATTGGTAGCAAGAAATATAGGCAAATAAAATTATATGAATACTTTGACAAGGGCCAAATATTGCTGACTAGACAACATAATCAGAGCATCTCCTAAATGTCAAGTCTTGTGGTGTGCTCCTAATATGCAGTGGCTAGTGCCTACCAAAAATTACGCAATCAAGGAAAACCAGTGAACCAGCATTAGGCTAATGTGAGCCCAATTCTCAATGATGCACACGGGGAGCAAGGGCTAGCCTGTCTGGTACAGTCACACATAACAGCTACTGTACCTCAAGTTGCTGAAAAACATAATGCTGGCCATGATAGGAAGGTGTCAGAACACACAGTGCATCGCAGTTTGCTGCATATGCGGCTGCATAGCTGCAGACGGGTCAGAGTGCCCAAGTTGACACCTGTCCACCACCGAAAGCGCCTTGAATGGGAAAGTGAGCACCAACACTGTACCATGAAGAAGTGGAAGAAGGTTGATTGGTCTAATTAATCATGTTTTTTTCTTTTGATCGGGTGGATGGCCAGGTGCGTGTGTTGTTCACCTGGGGAAGCAATGGCAGCAGGATGCACTATGGGAAAAAGGCAGGCTGGCGGAGGAAGTGTTATGCTGTGGGCAACGTTTTGCTGGGAAATCTTGGGTCCTGGCATTCATGCGGATGTTTCTTTGACACGTACAACCTACCTAGAGATTTTTGCAGACCAAGTAAACCCCTTCATGGCAATGGTGTTCCCTGATGGCAGTGGCCTCTTTTAGCAGGTTAATGCACCCTGAAACACTGCAAATATTGTTCAGGAATGGTTTGAGGAACATTACAAAGAGTTGAAGGTGTTGCCTTGGCCTCCAAATTCCCCAGATCACAATCCTATTGAGCATGTATGGGATGTGTTGGAACAACAAATCTGATCCATTGAGGCCTCACCTCACAACTTGCATTACTTAAAGGATCTGCTGCTAATGTCTTGGTGCCAGATACCAGAGGACATGTTCAGAGGTCTTGTGGAGTCCTTGTCTTGGCTGTTTTGGCAGCCCGAATGGGACCTACACAATATTAGGCAGGTGGTTTTAATGTTGTGTCTGAACAGTGTACTAATACTTATACAATCTCATATACACTAACACACCTACAACGCTCATTATTACACACATACATTAACATGCATAGTACTTTCATGTTGTCACATTCTAAACAAATAAATGGCACCAATCGGAAATGAAAATCCAGATAAAGAATGGACCCTTATCTTCTGTTTCAAACTTGATTCGCTAGTAGTTCTGCATTTGATTAAAGTCAATATAACTAGAAATAGCTATGTCTTGAGAATCACTACGGAAATTAAAAGGAGCCCGAGCAGCTAATCGTGTAACATTCACGTGATGTGGTGTTAGTACTCCATAATAACTGCGTGACATGCTCTAGTCAAATGCTATGGCTGGATTCGACTTTGCATTTCTCCCCCAGCAATGTCTAACACATTGTTCTGGATCTGTGATATTCATGTGTGGTTAGACTTCCTTTCCATGCAAAAAGACATTTTGAAGAGCAACCCGAAATGCAAAAAGTCAAAGTTATGGAAAACAAATGTGTGCTACACCCTTTAGTGTGAATTCTCTTTTTTCCTGCTGTGTGTGTGTGTGTGTGTTACTGCTTCCTTTTAAAATATCACAATGGTCAAAACCAATCATTCTGCCATGTGCAATATGTATTCCCATCATTATTTAATTTGTGGGCCCCCCCACCTTGCACCCCTAAATCTGTGTCTTCTGACACTTCTCACATTTTTACACTTTTTGCAGGTTTTTGTTGACTTACGGTATCCAAACTATTAAATACTCACGTATCTCTCACTCTTATTTTGTTTCCTTTTTGGTTTTTTTTTAGCTTTTTTTTATTTAAACTTTGAGAAATGCAGCATGTCTTTCTGCCACAATAATAAATCAGTTTAGGAGAATCATTAGGGACATGCTCACATTTTTGTATGATTCACAAGAACATGTGCTAACACTTTCATAAGGAACTTGCACGCTTAGCTTACTGCAGACAAACTCATATTATGCAAACCATTATAACCCGTGCAGGAAAAGAGAAAGATTGAATTTTTTTTAACCATATATGAACACAAGCATACCTGTGTGAGTCCATGTACAAACCTTTGTTTCTTTCAGTCAGCTCTGTCTCTGTGATGAAATATTTTTGACAGATTGTTGCCATGTAAAATGTCACTGCCTTTGAACTGCATATTGTTTAAATGGTTTGACTACTTACATTGGAGGGAACTAGGGCACCCCTGACACCATAACCACTAGAGCACCTGGTGTTTATGTTTCTTCAAAAAAGGTAGATCTAGAAATTTGGCATTTTATAATTTATTGAATTACACCAAATTTTTATTAACATAAAAATGTATATAGAATTTAAATTTTAGTTGACACATCGTTTATAAATCGGAGGAAAGGGGCTGTGATCACCAAGCTTCCACTGTAGAAAGATGGGGAATTAAGTTAAACACTTTAAACCTACAGACACTAATTCCTTTATCCATACTAAAAGTGGTCATCATCCTAATTGGCTCAGCTGTGTCTCACCGAGCCAATTTACAAGAATAAAACGTAACGGTATAGATGCACAAAGTTTTATTGAGCAATCCACTAATTTAAAAGAAAAATTCATAGAAAAAAGGTACTCAAATGATTTTTTGGAACAAGAGATAAATCGAGTAGATAAGATTCATGGGAGTAATTATATTATGGATAAATCCACTAATTCCTCATGTAACCTTTTAAAATCAAGAAAATATTTGAACGTCACTGTCCACTATCACTGGAAAATGAATTTTTAAGAAATCAGCTACCCCCAGTCCATAAAATGATTTTTAGAAAAGGCAGGAATTTAAAGAATATTTTAGCCCCTAGCACTTTTAGTATGGGAGAAAAGGTGGACTGGGAAGTTAAAGGTTTTCACAAATGCAGCACGTGTAAAGGCTGTCGCTTTTTACCCAAGAAAACTCTCGATTTTGTAAGCAAACAGAAAGGGGAACATTTTAAAATTAAAGAATATATAACTTGTATCAACACCTTTGTAGTTTACCTTTTAACCTGCGGGTGCGGGGCACAGTATGTAGGAAGGACAAGTAGATCATTTAAGACCAGATTAATGGAACATTGCAATAATATTAGAAAGGATATAACCACACATTCAGTTCCCATCCTCTGCCACCATTGTCCTGCCTTTAATTTTAAGACTCTTTTATGTACAGGGATTGAGAAAGTCACATTGGACCTAAGAGGAGGTGATTTACTGATGAAACTCATGCACAGAGAAGGGTATTGGTCTGAATGTAGATTTTGATATGGTCTGTTTTTTTATAACTATTGGATTTTTAATTAATATTTTTTTCTATAGAATTTCAATATAAAGTTTATAGTTTTGTGTTTTATATTTTATACTCTTACATTAGGAATATCCTGTTTCGTTATGTTTTTGGTCTTTTATCTTTGCTGCGTTTGTTATATTGAAAAAAATTAGTTGTGTATTTTTTACTCTTTTGTTTATATACATGATTGTATATTATATTATTCTTTTATATTCTTTTTGTGTATATAAAGACGATATTAATCTTCCTCTTTTTCAAATTTATATGCTCTCCTGCAAAAATCAGATGAACATTTTGATGTGTATTGAGGACCTATATTACGTTCTTTGTAGAACGCATATAGGAACGCAAGGGAAGTCCCTGCAATTATACGTCATCCTTGTCGAAAGGCTAGAGAAGTTTGGGCCGCGATATGGAATGCGGAAGTGCTGGCATAGACATTATATCACCTGGTATGACTTTGAGGCTCGACACGCAATCAGTGTGTACAGCGGTGTTCGCATGAAGTCGTTGATCCCGATTGGCTTATGGCATTTCCCATTGGAATTTCTATGGCCATTTCTCATAAGCCATCCTTAACACAACATGGGCAAACACATATAATAGGGCATTTTGTGTTGCCCAACAACAGATGCCAACAGGGTGATCTGCCTTAAACTTTAGAGATGTTATTAGTTATGATGACGGCTCAAAGGAGGGAACAGATTAATGTAAGTTTATTTCTCTCTGTCCTCCCAGTGTCACCATGCAAATGGACATATCACCTGAGAGACATCTTTGTAACAAATGCAATATTCTCCCAAGTAACAGATACTTTACGTTAATGTATTTCCAGCACACTATTATACTATTGGTTACTTTGGAAGACACAATGGGGATTCTCAAAAGGCTGATCATTTTTTTTAATTGTAGATGTTCATGCCCCATAAATTTTTCTTTTTCCTTTAGAATGTATGGATTGTTCAGGAAAATTAATGCTCTGAATAAATTGGACTTTATACAACGGATTTAGAGCTAAGGCAATATCTACACGTTCCATGTACAGAGAAAATGCAATAAAGGGCACATTTTTTACTCTGCATGCTAAGATAATATAATTTCAACAAAATTAGTCTTTATTAGTATTCAATAAAAGGTAGGTGGTGAGATAGCCAAGTGGGTAGAGCAACAGGATCTTAGATTTCAAGGTTGAATTTTCAATAAGGTTAAATCAGTCTTTAATCCTTTGAAAATTAATAAAGTGAATAACATGAAGATAGGTTTTAATAACATCAAATGGGCTACTTGGAAATTAGTGTAAGCTAGATGTACCATTCATAGTTAAATCACCTTATATTATAAGGATTTTTAAAAAAAAAGCAATTTTCCTTTTTTTGTTATAACTAAATGAAACAGGTGGGAAGCTGTCACATGGTCACTTCTCATTACATGTGGCAAAATAGCTGTTTAGCTTGTGGTTGATTTTTCTCACGTTATTCTTCCGTTTTTCTGACATAGACATAGAATGTCACTAGTCCATCAGATTCTCATATATGAAGATCAGAGCCTTATAATATATTGTGTGATGAAAAATGGAATAATGAAACTTCCTTTATAATAAGAAGAATTCTGTCTTAAAGTGACAAATGCTAGGGTATGGTAGGTGCTGGAGTTGCAGCTCTCATCAGGCCCCCTCAAACTGGCAGGGAGATCAAAAGAGCTCCCTGTGTGGCCTTGGTGGTCCCTCCATGGTGGTCTGTGGATCCTTGTGGTTCCGGTGCTTAGTGAGTCAGAGCGCCTCTCAGCAGTGGCTGGATAGGTAGGCAGTTTGTCACTTTTTATTCTTTTAGTCCTGCCATGGGAAAGCTGCATGGCTGCCTTTGTGGGGGTAATCAGAGCTGGAAGCATGAAATTTGCACCTTTAATAATTGCTCATTTGAGATCTGGAGCTCTCTAGTAAGTCAGAATGCAGCCGCTGGATGTTCGCAACTTGCACTCTGACTTGCTAAATGCCGTACTGTGAGGGGGCAATTAGTAAGGTCTGCATTTGCCGCTATAAGGTACAAACCTCATATTCTCTTGTGGAATCATCAGGGACCCAGGACCCCCAATAGACCATGAATCAGAGTTAACCAGTGCTGGACCACCAGGACGTAATACTCCAAACCCAACCAATTGACTACCAGGGATTATAGCCCCCTTTCTTGAAGAAAGTTAAGCAGGAGGCTACACAGAGTTCGACCACATAAATTATATGCAACCACCAAACACATCACATACGGCCACCTCAGATCACATACAGCCAGCACACATCACAAACAGCCAGCACAAATCCCATACAACCAACACACACGACACACATTACATACAGCTAGAATTGTTTAGCTGATTGGGGATTTTGTTTTTTTTACTTAGGTTTTGAAATGTACTTTGAATTCCGGCAATTCTCACTTTAGTAAATAACCGTCTAAATGTTTCTGATGTGGTGTGATGTAACTTTAACCTCGCAGTAAGGTCTATGGAGGACCCCTCTGTTCCACAGATGAACTCTCATGATGCATGAGGAGAAGGCTTTTTCCACCGCCATAGTTGTGGGAATCGACTAATATTGATGGCAGAAGTTCCACATTGTGTCAACTTTTATCAATTAATACTATATTTATAAGACAAAATTATCCAAAGATTGTCTTCTGATATCTTGTGATTGCATTGCAATTTCAACAAATTTGCATCGCAGGTAACATGAGTATTTCATAAAGATTTCATGAAGTGACATGAAATGTCAGAGCCAAAACACATAGGCCACCACAAGCCACCTAATATAGTTTTTACGAATTTATGGCTAATCTCCTGAAACTTGTTTGTAGTAATACTAACCCACAATTGTTTGGTTCTAAGAACTTTCTCTACCCAGATACCAAAATGATAATAATTGTAGAATAATGTCTCCTATAATAACCAAAGGCTCATCTTTCATCTTGACCACTGTGGTAAAACAACATCTCCATGTTCAGTCACCAAAAGCCACGTCTTTTCATCGACTTTATACATCATGGAACCACTGCTACATTTTTCGACACATACGTTCACTTTACTTTTGTATTTTTGATGATAGTTAACATTTTCATATAAACAAAACAATGTTTCTTTCTTTCACTCTATAATATGGATTGTGATGAAATTCAAATGACTGTACGCAGTTTAAGATTTTCAACTAATTTTTTTTATCTTGTTTCACATATTTTCTCATATCCATTTTCTTTTCTTTTCCAACATACTATTTTTATTAGCGTTTTTCAAAGAAAACAGGAGACAGAAAAGAATGGATAGGGTACGGCACCATTATGATGTTTCACACAATAAGCTTTTATATTCATGGCATTAACACTTCGTGTAGCAAAAGAGGTTAGGTAATGGTTACAAAACAGTAAGTGGGTATTTTTGTGTACAAGTTTTTTTTTTTTTTGGAGGTGTACCCACGTTGGGATCAGCCCTTGCACACAGTTGCGAGTCTTCCCTTTAGCGGTCATGAACCGCTGGGTCGATGTCAAAGCCATAGCTTCGAAGGGTCCATTTTCTTTTACAACAATAAATTGTCATTTTCATCTTCAACACTATATTTATAGTATATTGTTAATCTCTGTTGTACAGCATTGCACTGTTGCCATGACTTTCTGTGAAACTACGGCATATGAGGACTTCCTGTCACATGATTCTGTTTTAAACGTGCATTAGTGATCTCCATTAAGACTGCTGGCAGCAGTGCCTGATGCACTATTTCCATGCTGGAACATCTGACCGGCTACAAACAGTGAGAGAGAGGGAGAGATGCAGAAAGTATTAAATACGTAGAAAGAAAGAGAAGAGTTGAGACAGTATGGCTGGCAACTGTTGTCATGAATGACCTTTATTACTCCAACAGCGCAAAACTCACAGATCTTTGCGAGGGTAGCCCTTCTCATGCAGCACGTAGGTTTGATAAGTGTTGGATAATGGGGTTGCAAGGTGTGACATCATATATCCCTGTATGACCTGCACACACAGAGATACAGTCTTTATTTCCTGTGACTCCATAGTTACCAATGACAACCTGCTCTTGTGATGAGTGTCTAATCACTGCAAACACTCACCGCCATACTTACTCATGTCTGACAGCCTGGCCGGCTCCATATAGCAGTCTCCCAGGAAATATCCCAGAGGGCCAGTTCAGGCACCGATATGTCAGCTAAAAAGTCTTAAAATCCCCAAGTGTATTGCAAGTGCTGTGAAATGTGCCCTAAAGAGAAAACAGGTTAGTTTTTCAAAAATAATCTATTTTACTGGGAGCTACACTTTCTTTCATTCTCTTCCCACTCACAACCATATGAAGATACGAGTATATGTGAGTGTCCAGAGAGGGTAATTATAGAATTATCCCGAGGGCTATTCAGTGTGATTTTACTAATGACAGAACATTTTACTAGGCCTTCTTTAGTCTGTAATAGTTCATATGTCTCCTTCCTCGAAGCAATCTGATTTAGCCTTTCTCAAACCCAACAACAATGGAGTTTGGGTATAAATGAACATTCTAGGGAACAAGTTCTAAAATGGGAGCCATCAGCAAGAACATTATGTTTCCATGGTGACTGATCCACAGTCATACTTCTGTCATTGATTTGTCTGTTATATATTTATCACCTACTATAGTGCACTTGGAAATGAAGAGGGGAACAATTGTCATTTTAGCCAACAAGTTCACAATAATGAAACATTAGCCCCAGCAGGCAAACAGTTAATCTGCCAGGTCCTGTGTTAATCAGTCTGAGGGTAAATATAAAAATACCAAGTAGATATGACAATATTTTAAAATCATTTTCCAAGTTTGTAGCTATACATTGACATATTTCAGTCTTACTGAATGACCCAGCTAATGCCACAGATGGCTTTACTTGTCAGACAGACAGGGTTATAAACAGATGTGAGTTGTTAGGAATTCAGATTTATTTATTTTTTAGGCCAAAATATCAAAACTGAAACCATAACTCCCTTGGAGAATTTGTCTTTTTTGACTATTATGACCAAGAATTTTAAATTCGCTTGGAATTTGGTGCTCCTGATTATTCACATTTGAGTAAATAACCCAGTTAGTTTAGTTTCCTAAGTTTAAAAAAAAAAAAGAATTTAAAAAAAGAAATCTTATTCACCTATGCCAGTGATAGCTAACTTTATTTTCCAAGATATTATTATATCTACTCTATTCATATTATCCTAGATATTATATCTACTCTACTCATATATTTCTGAACAACTAGATAAAGAACCATTATAAATGGGGATCAGAAACCTCTGGAATAACTATTAGGTCACATGGACACAGGGCAAGAACTGGTTATTGAATAGAGCTTGCTGCTACGATGCCTGCAGAACAGCATTTATTTAAAGGGGAATTGTCATTTGCCATGATTATTAATGGTATGTTTGCTTATCCATACACTTAACAAGAACGTATTTGTGAGATGTGAATTATAAAATTATATATAGAAATACATACCTCTTTATCCTGTAACTGGGTGCCTCCATCTTAGCACATTATCAGTCATAATTACAAGCTCTGTCCTTTTCAGCTGGAATAGACAATGCATTGGAGAAAAAGAGACATTTTACAAAATTCTATTTGTTCTCTTTGATTACAATGTTTGTTTTCCCCAATTTTGTGTTTTCTGAACTGAATTGTGATGTTATTAGCCATTCCTTACTATAAATTTAAAATAAAATAATAAAATAAAATAAAGCTTGTCATGGAAAAAATGTACCACAAATGAATGTTGATTCTCAATGTTTTATTCAATGATGTAGGTTTCAGACAAGTGACATTTTCCCTTTAAATGGACAAATGGTTTTCCATTGTAATCAAAAAGTGGGCAGCAGGTATCCTTTTTAACTAAGCCCAATTATCTGCTGATCAGCCATTTAGTATTGACAGTATGGACTGCGTCATTGGTTTTTGCAGCAGTATGTGTGCATTCAGTCAATGGACCAGCCTTAGGGGTGAGCAACTTGTGCAATAGTACAAGGAGCACAAAAAGAGGGGGCACCACCACACTGCCAGTGACAGACCAGCTCTGGAGTTCATCAAACTGCCCATAGAAGGCGTGGGACTGACTGTGAAATTGGTGAGTCTACTAAAGTGAGCAGGACCAGCCCTAGAACCAGCTCCCTCCCCGCTCCAATGTCGATGAAGTACTCTGTGCATAGTCTTAGTGTCCTGCCCTCTTTTGCATCCTTAAATATGGCTCGCAGAGTGAACTACTTGGCAGATTTGAGAATGTGAGACTGGACCCTGCTCTCATTTTTGCTGCAGCAGTTCTCCAAAATGTGGGACTGTTCCAGCAAAGTCAGGACTGTTCACACCTATGACAATGCTCAGTTGGACCTTAAAGGACCACTCTAGGCACCCAGACCACTTCAGCTTAATGAAGTGGTCTGGGTGCCAGGTCCTTCTAGGGTTAACCCATTTTTTAATAAACATAGCAGTTTCAGAGAAACTGCTATGTTTATGAATGGGTTAAGCCTTCCCCCTAATCCTCTAGTGGCTGTCTCATTGACAGCCACTAGAGGCGCTTGCGTGCTTCTCACTGTGATTTTCACAGTGAGAGCACGCCAGCGTCCATAGGAAAGCATTATGAATGCTTTCCTATGCGACCGGTTGAATGCGCGCACAGCGCTTGCCGCGCGTGCGCATTCAGCCCAGGAGGAGGAACGGAGGAGGAGAGAAGGAGGAGAGCTCCCCGCCCAGCGCTGGAAAGAGGTACGTTTAAACCCCTTTCCCCCTTCCAGAGCCGGACGGGAGGGGGACCCTGAGGGTGGGGGCACCCTCAGGGCACTATAGTGCCAGGAAAACGAGTATGTTTTCCTGGCACTATAGTGGTCCTTTAAGGCTGGCTGAATATCTTTGAAATTGTACTTCACAAGGCACATTACATTAGTCATGCGGACTCATTACATAGTTTTGTCCTAACATTGCACACATACAGGAACAATGAAACACACAAATACTGACATTCAAAACACATATAAACACCAACATTCACACATACATTGTGACATTGCATGCACTCAGGAACACCAACATTCACACATACAGACAAAGCAAAAATAACATACACACTTCATGGACATATACACAGAGGTGCACCGACATAGATCCGCTGACAGTGTACACACAGAAACTGTGATACACATTGACACTGTTCATGCAATACACAGTGTTATTACACAGAGACATTCACGTGCCTTGTACACACGAAAGCCTCACCAATACAGAACAAACCTAATATTTTTTATTTATTTAAAGAGCTACTTATGACATTAACAGTCTCACAAAGACAGTCATAAATATGTGTGTCTGTGAGACATTGACTGTTTTATAGCAAAAGTGACTTTTACATCCATCTACATTAAATGATGACAAGCAGTAATGATAGGCAGGTGAATACTGAGAGGGGAGTCACTCCTAAATATCGCACAAAGTGTCTGGAGGCCTGATGCCGGCTCTGCATTCTGCCTGGAGGTTTTTAGTAGCAATAAGCGTTGGATATTAGCCTGCTGTTTTTAATTGAAAACAATAGGCTTGTATTGACATAGGTGTCACAGAAAAAGCCAATATGAGGAATTTAACAATTCAACTGCTAAGAGGCTTACAAAGTCAGAGCAGTTGGAGCAACACTGAGTAAACGTTACGCAAAGACAACTTTTGACTATTTTCTGCATTTCATGTGCAGGAAATGTTTATCACCCTGTACTGCTGCCTGCTTCTGAATAATATTATTTTTTTGCACCAGAATCCACTTCAAGATGTCGCAAATGAATTCTAAAAGTCATTTAGAAGTTTGTTCCACTTCTCACACTGCTCTGTGCTAAACCGCTAACTCTCTCTCCATTGCATCAAGAATACATGTGCTCCTTTAAGCAAATCATATAACATATTGGTTATTACCTTACAAAATTATATACATGGAATTAACATGATGATGCTTTCTTTAATATAAAAAAATAGATTAAAGGCACACTCTAGACAGCATAACTGTTTCATCTCATTTAAGTGGTTAGGGTGCATGGAGTACTCTGGTGCTGTCCCACTGTTCAGCACTAAAGGATTTGTTTTCAGTTTGGAATTGAATGAGGGACCCTGCCCACTCATGGTTCTGTACCTGCACTGGATGGTATGGCTAATGCAGAGGTTACATTCTGATTAATCCTATTAATTCATACAGAGATTGGCTTCAGTGATACAGTGAGATTTCTCAGCTGACACCATTCTATAACTGCTACACATCGCTTGTCTGGCTAATGCAGAAGTATTAGCTCAAGCAGCAAAGAAGGGTCAGTTTTAAGGTGACCAGGGCCTACATTCAGTGTCAAACCATTCAAAAACGATCTAACATTTAACAGCCAGGGAACACCAGGCACATAATCATCGCAATGAAATGAAGTGATTATGGTGCCAAGAGTATATCTGCAAACATCTTACAATGATTTCAGAAGCCTTTCACACCTCTACTCCATCTTATATTTCTGCCCTGATTATTATAAGTCAAGCTAGCCCCCTCTGTTTATTTTATGACCCATGGCTTTATAGCTCGTGTTTGTATTACTTTTTCCAAGCTGACCTTTATTTCAGGAACACATCATCATGTTCACACCATCTCTCCCGTACACATCGTCAAACAACCCATCAAAGCATATATTTAAAGTCTCCCCCCCCCCCCAATATCTTTAATAAAGGAACACAATAGGGTCAGGAATAAAAATGTGTATTCCTGACCTTATAGTGTTGAAAACACTGTTTAGGTGGCCGGCCCCCCTTCATCCCTTAAATAAGTTAAAAACTCACCTATTGTAAAGCATTGGATTGGCTAAAATCGTCAATTCTGATGATCTCAGCCAAGGATGTGGATTGGGGGTGGAGCTAAATGCTCTGTTGGCCAATCAGCATCTCCTCAGAGAAATGCATTGAATCAATGCATCTCTATGAGGAATGTTCAGCGTCTCCAAGCAGACCGTGAAGACACTGAATATCAGTGCTACATGTTGTGCAACACTGACCCAGGATTCTGATACATTAGCCAGAAATGTCTTAGTGAATTAGTGAATACATTGGCAATACTAATATTTTCTTAAGATTAACCTTGAATCAAGAGGCGAAATGAAAAGTCTTGATATGGCTAAGAAAATCTGGTATTGACTGTCTAGGGTTAGAATGAAATAAAAATAGGTAATTCACAAATGCGGCCACATAGAAATCCACTCCTCCAATCTGAACCACTGTCATATCTGGAGATATCTCAATGAGCCGTATTAAAGGTTATCAAACCATATTTAAAAACAGGGGGAAGAGAGGACATCCCTGTCTAGTTCCCCATTCCAAAGTCAAAGGGGAGAAATATTCAAGGTTTTTGTAAAACATTCCATTAACCCCAGATCTCATATTCCCTATATTGTGCTGCAATGTTTAGGAAGCCCCTTGGCACTATCCCATTGTTATTTGTCAAGCTATTTGACACTTACCCGGATCTCCAGGGTGCCACAACCCATCACTCTTCACAGTCATAGCTAAAATGTAAATTCCCATTCATTCACTGTAATCTGTCCAAAGATGGACAGAAAGGAAATTTTAGCTTTATCAATATCTGTTAAGGGAACAAACTTCCAACAGCTGGTAGCCCAAATATGTGTCAAACAGTTCAAGAAGGATTTAATTCTTTACTTAGAGATGGTGTCAAGTGAACTAAGGACATTGTAACCACTACAGTGAGCTAAAGTGGTTATGGTCCTTATAATGTCTCTTTAACTATGATCCATTTAATACTCGGGTGAGGGCTAAAAGCTGAGTCCTCATGCTATTTTCATTGGATCCACATTGGATGGTATAGTATAGTCACACCATATTTTACAGACCAACGGCAAATACTCATTATAAATTGTTTCCTTCACTGGCTCTGCCTACCCTGGTGGAAAAAAGGCTCTTTTCAACACTGGAAGAGCCAAATGAATGTGTTTTTTTCAGAATGTCATTTTTGTGCATTGTATTACAACCAAAAAACTGGTCACTAATCTATTTCTTTATATTAAAGAAAGCATCATCATGTTAATTCCATGTATATAATTTTGTAAGGTAATAACCAATATGTTATATGATTTGCTTAAAGGAGCACATGTATTCTTAACACTATAGTGTTCCTCTACCTATAGCTGTGATGATTTAAAAGATATTACTAATTTTACATCCAGCGGGGAAACAGTCTTTGTGCCAAAGCTCCGCCTCCTTGGCTGAGATTATCAATCTTGATGTTCTCAGCCAATCCAATGCTTTCCCTTTGGAAAATATTAGGAGTCTAGTGTGCATGCGCAGCAAAATGCAGCGCTGCACCAATCAAATAGTCTCTATGAGATCATCAGATTGAAATAACCAAGTTTAACTCAGCTTTTTTGGCTGAATCACCTCTAGTGACTGCCAATGTGATAGCCACTATCAGAATTATAAAACTTCTATGTAAACATGGCCATTCCTAGAGAAAAATAATGTTTAAATTTGCAAGTTTGAAACAGCAGGACATGGCACCCAGACCTCTTCATTGAGATTAAGTGTTCTGGGTTCCTATAGTGTCTCTTTCATAGCATGTATATGCACTATAACAAAGAGCATAGACTAATTTAAATAAGTTTAACTTTAACTGAACTGAAACTGCTATCTAGAAATATGTGATATTCATTTGAAGATGCTGGAATCAGGGCCACCATAGTGGCATCTGGGTGACTTGATACCGGCAATGATCTCAAGCAAGCACACCTACAAGTACAGAATCTTGGCTTTGTAATGCAAAGCTGTCTAATCTGCATTATAAATTAGCCAAGCAGTGGGCTATTTGACAGATCAAATTGTTGACTCCTGTACCAGTTGTGGAAATTACTGGAATAATATGGTGTGGTACAAGGGCCAGCACCACCGTTAGGCGAACTAGGCATTCACCTAGGGTGCTTGCCTGCTAGGGGCGCCCACCAGGATGGTTCCTGGTGAGCTGCCCCTGTCTTGGGCTGCAGCACTGGGCTCTTGAGCCCCCCCCCCTCCCCCCCAGCGCCCGGCCGATCCTCCAGGCGCCTGAATGTGGAGGCTCCCTGAGGAGTCCTGTCACAGGGGGCCCAGGTGGTGACCATCTGGCCACCTCAGGGCGCCTCCATGCTGTCCTTCTTAAATATGGCAGAGCAGGCATATACCTTGATGGCAGGTGCCTACTCTGCCGAGAAATGCCGGAGGAGAGGGGGACAGGAGGCAGGCGGCTGTATTGTGGGCGACGAGGGAGGCTGTTCTTGCAGCTTCTCACTCCTCCCTCGCGCGCACTCTGTGATGCCGGGACCCGGAATATGATGTCATTCCAGCCCCGGCATACTAACAGCGCACTGGAGCAGTGAGAAGCTTCCTCACACTGGACCCCAGGGAGGTAGGGAGGCTGAATTTACCTCAAAAAAAAATAAATTGTGTGAATCTGTGTGTCAGTGAGTGTGTGTTTGACTGTCAGTGAGTGAGTATGTGTGTCAGTGAGTGTGTGTGTGTCTGTCAGTGTGTGTATGTGTGTGTGTGTGTATGTCTGTCAGTGAATGAGTGTATGTCTGTCCATGAGTGTATGTCTATGTGTGTGTCAGTGTGTATGTGTCTGACAGTGAGTGTGTGTGTGTGTGTGTGTGTCTGTCTGTCAGTGAGTGTGTCTGCTAGTGAGTGTCTGTCAGTGTGTATGCTCGTCTGTGCTAGTCTTATAGATTAAATTCACCAATATGTGTGTATGGATGTAGGTATTAGGCAGTCTGTGTTTGTAGATGTAGGTATTAGGCAGTATGTGTGTATGGATGTAGGTACTAGTCAATGTGTGTGTTTGTGGATATAGGTATTAGGCAATATGTGTGTATGGATTCATGTATAAGGCAGTATGTGTGTATGGATGTAGGTATGAGGTAGTGTATGTTTATGGATGTAGGTATTAGGCACTGTATGTTTTTGGGTGTATGCATTAAGCAGTATGTGTGTATTAGGCAGACCTAACTGGAAACCATATGGCAAACTTGAGGCCAAATAGCTGATCTAGAACAATTCTCCAATTCGGCTACAGTCACAGTTCAGCTGTTTTTGCTTCAACTTTGCAATTTGGTTTTCAACTCACTGCAATTCAGAGTTTAGTAAATAAACCTCTGTGAGATTGTATTTGCTTTCATAATGGGGCTGCAAAATGCCTAGGGTGGCAGAAATCCTTGCATCGGCCCTGTGTGGTACAGCTTTCACGCATTGCACATGATGCTTCCAGATATAGCCAGCAACTTGATTCAGTTCATTGCAGTGGACTCCAGGAAAGCTACACTCCTGTCCCCAAATAGTAGGCAACAGGACAGGGGCTAAAATAACATGTCTGATGTATATCTCCAAGGTTTGTGCATTTAGTTTTGTGTATACATGCCTGCCAGTGCTTTTGAAGTATGTGGGTATGCCAGTTTGTTTCTATTCAGTGTGTGTGTGTGTGTGTGTGTGTGTGTGTGTGTGTGTGTGTGTGTGTGTGTGTGTGTGTGACAGTAAGGTTTTGTGTGTGAGGGTGTGTACATGTGTACATGTGTACTTATTTCTTGGGGGAGAGATTTTAATTTTTGCTTTATGTAGGCTTTTGGGGTGGAAGAGAGAGAGAATGGAAAGGTGAGAGAATGAAAGAGAATATGAGAGAGAGAAAATAGAGACATTAAAATAGATAAAATGGAGGGAAAGGAAAGAAAAAGAAAGATTTGTAGTGAGCTCTAATAACGCTGATTTTTAAATGATTATGAGCCATGCTGCTGTATTGACCTATATGCCCAGGTCCCAGGAATGAATGAAAGATTCAGCTTTGCTCACTCAGAGTTCCAGTGTGGGTGTTACATTGTAGTCCTGATTGTGGCTCAGTGAACTCCCAGCCATATGGTGACAGATTAGTCTCCAGGATTCTGTTCCCTCCAGTGAAATTGAGTTAGCTGGGGGTACAGTCCCCTTTAGACTGTGCAGTAGTTATCAGCCATTAGTGGGCAGAGAAGTAATCACATCACATAGAGTATGCTCTCTTTATTAATCTTAGATAAAGTTATCTAAAAAGGAAGGATATTTTTTATTTAATCTCTGAAAATCCCTAGTTACTGTGCATACCATGAAGTACTATTTGTTAAGCAGCAATATAGGCTATTATTACCATTATAATATATTGTAATTTTACAGTAAGTTTTGGTAAGTTGGCAAACAACTTGCAAATCACAAGCCAAAACTGCTAATTCTGGATTTTATTTTTTTTAAGTACAAAATGTATTTTATAAATCGAGTATTCTGATCTCGATTTAGCCAATCTATTATCAACTCACATGGAACTGACTTCTTAATTCTGAATGACAACTCTCTATCCATGTCTGTGTGTATTTTGTATGTATGAAGACAAATAACATAATATCCCTGTATATATACATCCATCTTCTCACTGACAATTATATTAATAAAATGGTGTAAGAATGTACTTAGTAGGTAAATATTATAAATATCAAATGCATGGAGCTAAGTTAGTATACACTGGGGCTATCCTTAGTTCCATATACATTTAAACACGTCCAGCTTCCTTTCTTCTTGAACCCTATTCCCAATGGACACGTTAATGGATCGTTTCATCCTTTAATAGGAACATAAATAACACACCGTTATTTTAATTGCTATAAATTAATTCTAGATAAAAAAAACTCTAAACTGATGTAAGAGAAGTTCAGAAATGTTACTTTCGTTAAAATAAGCCAGTGTGTTGGTGTTCTGTTAGAATTGCAGCAAATTAAACTCTTAAATTAGTTTAAAATGCTCCCAACAACAAATTATGAATTAAAAGATAAAACCATAAATGTATTTATTGTTTACAAATATGATCTCCTTGAAATGTAACTGTAGTCCTACGAAAATGAAGTCTGCAGTGTGCTGATTTAATGTGAATTCTTGCAGGTATTACTAGCTAAGTCAGTGTGTTCTATCAAATAAATAAATGAATTAAATGAGTAAAAATTTTAAGCCTGAATTCCTAGAGAATTTGGGGAGTTTAGCACAAAATGTTTTTGAAACTGATCAAGTAAGGTTGTACCAATGCTGAATACTAACGTAAGATGAAAAGGTTTAAAGCAGGACCATGTGAAGTGTCCCTGTCCGGATGATTAATGGGGGTGAATTAGGGGTGAAATTCAACCCTCGCTAAAGGAAGAAAAACAAGCAAAGTGTTTTTAACAACTAGCAAAACCTTTTTTTTTTGTTCTATGTAGGAAACTCATCCTACCAATTGTTTTATTTATAAACAGCATTTAAAAATAACACAGTAACACTCGTGGATACAATTTATTTTCATTGTCTTTATTATATCAAATTGCTAATTCAAATATTATTCTAAAATACAAACTTACTTAAATCGCTTTAAAAAAAGACAGATCAGTGTTCAAATGAAAAAATATGAACGAAAACCATCAATCTGGTTTTTATATCTATATCAATAAATTAAAATAGAAAAACTCAAGTACAAAACAAAACATCAAAAATAAGCAAAAATATTTCAAATCAACAGACGCCAACCCATATGATTCGTTTTTTGTTTTTGTTTTTTTGTATTGTTTTTTTCTCCGCAAAAAATGTGAAGTTTTCGAAACAAAAATCTGTTTCACATAAATATGGTTCAAAATAGAATGGGAATATTGTGAAAGCTGTTGGATAGGGGTAATAGGCTAAATTGGAAGGTGGGGAGAAGGTAAATTAATAGATAACATTCATTCATGTGAAATAGTCCATTATGGGGAAAAGGTTACACTATTTAGAAGATAGGGCACTTTGTTTGAAATAACTTGTAATTGGTTGCTTATGTGAAATTACTTTTGCATCACCCATGCATAGTTGTGTATTGTGCATAGCTCAATAAATACATTTGGATGTTTGGGGGGGAGGGGAGGGTTAATACTGGGACACATTTACATGTACAGGGCTTTCTTTTTTAATGACATAATGGACCTGGGAAAATTGCCTTGGTTTCATGTGGTTGACAGTCCTACAGATGTGTCAGCACTGGGGGCTCTTGAGAACAACCCTGAGGCACAGGATGTATGTTTAAGTCTGTGTAGGTGGGATGTGGGTCACAGGGTCCTAGATGGTGTTTGCTAGGGATCTGAGCTGCACAGCTGTAGTCCATGCTATCTGAAGAAGGATGGGGGAGGTTGAACATGGAACAGTTTCCATTCTCCAGGTAATTTCCTGCAATGTAACTCTGGCTTCCTTCCAGTCCACAGGTGTCAAAGGTGTCCTCACCATGCAAATGTGGGTCTTCATACTCAGAAGAAAGGGAATGGGCCCCATATCGCTTTTGGGTCTGAGGGTTCTCAAACAGGGGTGCCGAGTAAGCAGTTAAGCCATACATGTTCCCAGAGGTCTTGTTGAATGAGTTGGCCATGGGCACATCATAGCCATTGTCCTCATCTAGAGGTAGAGGGTTGGAGTAAGATACCAGTAAGGGACTTGTGCTGGGAGACTGTCCCCCAGGAGAGACACTTCCACTTTTCCCTTTGTGATCTTTCTTGTACTTCATCCTCCTGTTCTGAAACCAGATTTTGATTTGTCTCTCAGATAAATTGAGCAGTTTGGCCATTTCCAGTCTTCTTGGGCGACTGAGGTAGCGATTGAAGTGAAATTCTTTCTCCAGTTCTACCAGCTGGGAGTTGGTGTAAGCAGTCCTGGCCCTTTTGGAGGCTGAGCTCAAGTTGTCCAGGAAGCTTTCATCCTCTGTAATACAAAATATCAGATTTGTTTATTTAGTAATTAAAACAATAACATCAAACAGCGATGTTCTCCTAGTCTTGCAGATGTTCTGACTACATTTCCCATGATGCTCAGCCAGCCTTTCAGGCTGATTTAGCAAATAGCTTAAAAAACTGTTGCTGCCCTTCAACTCCCAAGATTCTTACCCAGCCAAAGGTTAGCAGGGAATCATAGGAGGAGTAAAGAGGAAAGAATATGATTGGTTGCTTGATGTAGGAAGTTACACTGGGAGTCTATAACAGAAAGTCAAATGAAGATGTAAAAAAATAATATAATTAAATCTCTTTGCTCAGATTAATTTTGTCACTGGCTACTGAAGTGCCTTTAGCCTACTGTTTGGTTATTTAAATATTATCAGGGTTATTCACTAAAGTGAGAATTTAAGGTGAATTCAAATTGACCAATGTTAAAGTCAAATTAGACTTAGGTCTTAAATATGAAATTCAATTTGAATTCACTTTCAGTTCTTACTTTAATATATAACCCTGTATTCCATATTCCATAAATCTTTTAACTAACACATCAAAGACATTATTGTGAACTTCACTGCAATAATAAACAAATGTATAACACACACACACAGAGTGAACTAATCATGTATACTTTGTGTGTGAATGTGAATTTACTGAATGTGCATGCCTATTGGGCGTTTTAGCAAATCAAGCATTCTCCAAACTCACTCTGAAATACTTACATACAAAAATATATTTTTTTTAAAGTTGTAAGTCACACAATTAAGTTTTCCATAAAACACTTTTGCCAAAATAACAACAACAAACAAACAAACAATTCCATAAATTCAAATAATGTCTCCTCTTTACCTCTGAACAGTACAGGTATTTGCAGAGACGTATGTTTATATAAGTATATCTGTGTACACACCTTGCCAAACTATTCATTTATTAAAATATAAACATAAATCTTATATTACCAAATATCAGTGCTGTATGAGCCAGATAGTCACTGTGTACACAGTTTGAGCTGTGAGTGGTTTCCCTGTGTGTACACAGTATCTATATATACCTGGGTTGGCAGCAAAGGAGGTCTCAGGGGGGTGGATTGGGGACCTGGTGTTATCTGAGTCACTCTGTCATTTCTATTAATGAGAGACTAACTCTTGCAATGACCCTCTGTTACAGCACTTAGGTGAAGCAGTTTTTCATGTACTGAGATGCCTACTACATGAGCCCCTTCACCTTGCAGGAGCAGGTAAACATTGTGGGGGAAGGGGAGGGAGCACAGAGACTTTTCTTTACCTGGTGGGGGTGGGATGGCCTTCTTCTGCTTGGAGTGCTGACGAGTTTCCTTCATCCATGGGAAGATCTGTTTGGGGATGTTGGTGGCCTTACTGTTCTTTTTGGTGGCTGTGACGTCGGCAGAGTTGGGTCCAGTGCAGTCCTTTGGTGGGCTGTTCTGGTTTCCTGTCGATTTTGGGGTGGGGGACGCAGAGCTGGGTGATTTGGGCTGGTGGGCTCTTTCCGAGACGTCAGACAGATGGGAATGTACACCTTTGACTCTGAGTTCACCTTTGGTGGCAGCAGCTGTGGTGGTGGTGGTAGTGGTGTCTGCCTGGAGACAGAACGCAGGCTCGTAATCAGGTTCACTTGAGTAAGTCTCTTGCCCTAGGTAGCTCATGTCATTGGAGTCTGGGAAATCACAGCCTGCAAAAGAACTTGGATTGTCGTAGTAAAGTGATTTCTGCATTCTCCTCAGTCTAAGTGTGCACAGAAGTAATGTGACACCCTCAACGATTTGTGATCACAGAGATCAAGCTTAGAAAGGACCCTGTATCGGTTGTATCAAGCCAGAGAGTAGGCAATGGACAAGCATCTTAAATCCTTTCCCAACCCATGTCTTCTTCCAGCCCAAGCAAACTGTGTTAAGAGGTCCCAAACCTGCTGAGAGAGAGTGACAGAGAGACACAGAGAGAGAGAGAGAGAGAGAGAGATTAGGAACCAAAACCTTTGGGGACCACTTGCTGACGTCACGTCCAAGCATATCTGACTACTTTAGAAAGATGTTACATTCAGTATCATTCTTTAAAAACAAAGTAACCAATTTAGATATTTAGCTGATTTCTAATATACGATTTGATCCTTTGTGGTAGGTCTCAATATCTCATTGATTTTAGAATCTGAAGGCTGCTACTTTATCTGATCCTTGGATGGAGAGTACAGACAGTAGGGTGGGGGGGGGGGGGAGTGGTGCACACAGAAAGAGGGACTTTCTAGAATGAGTTACTTTTCATTATTTTGATATTAATAATCGTCCACATTTCATCATATGCAACCTCCCCTCCACTGAAACTCCAGGAAGAGGACCATGAAACTCGCTCTAGTCTTCAATTACCTTAAAAATGCAATTTTTCGAAAAACAAATGCAATTTGGAATTCACACTAAAAAAGTATCACTGGAAAATTTCGAGTTAAAAAGTGGAATTTTAAAAAAAAAGTTTCGAAAAAGTGGATTCCTATCTTTATACAATTATTTCGTTTAAATTCAAACAGAAAAATGGTGTTTGTGAATATTTAACCAATATAAAGTCAGATCACACAGTTAAAAAGTGACTGGTGGTCTAACTAATAAAACAAATATGTGAAGTAAAAAAGTAGAACTAACTATATAGTATTACTCTACAGAGAATTGTATTCAATCAAAACTAGTTAAATTGTAACTATACTCTCGGGTAGGTATGTAATACCATGTCCATCATATTTTACATTTTGGGCAAACTCTTAATATACTAGTTTCGATCTCTCCCAATAAATCATCTATAGTACATGCAATCCAGGACTTGGGTCGGAGAGATGAAAGTTTGTTTGTCAAGTTAGAACGTTTAGAAAACATTCACAGACCCCTATGTTTTAAACGAACCTGTATGTTTAAATGTCTGTACATATGCTAAAGATGTTTAGAACTAATATTTAAAAGTGTGCATGTAGGTATATATATATATATAGAGAGAGAGAGAGAGAGAGAGAGAGAGAGAGAGAGAGAGAGAGAGAGAGAGAGAGAGAGAGAGAGAGAGAGAGAGAGAGATGCATTTATTTATTTATTTATTTAATTAGATATTTTTTAGATCCTGTGTGTGTGTGTGTGTAAATATATCTATATATAATTATTATTAAATAAATGTTATTATTATTATTATTATTTTTATTATTACTACAATTAAATCGTATATTCTATTTACACATACATTGGTAGAGCCATTGAGTGCTATAAAGCCAGCAGAGTGTTGTTTTATAAAGTCTCAGATGATAGATTAAAGCTGTGACAGCAGGATTTATTTACTGGAAGTGCAGTAGGAAGTTATAAAAATGATTAACAGTAATTAGATGACTGGTTATTTCTGGAGGACTGTAGTCTGATGGTTTGCTGGTTTGTTCCATGTGACCGCCTCACAGGAAGGTTAACCTTCTAGTTGTGGTATAAACACTGCAGGTTTACCTGCCATGATGGATGACTTTAGGAAAAGGTGGACAATACTTATCATCTGATCTTGCTTTGTACCACAATCCAGCTTTCCACAGGGGCTCTTCACTTAAAAACACAAATCAAATCCCACTGGCAGAACACTGCAGGCAGCAAAGGATGGACAGATGGAACTGATAGACAGACAGAACTTAGCACAAGGCAAATGGATGGGTATGGGTCAAATCTGTGCCAAGTGTATGGAACAAGGGTTATTCTGGGGGTAGAGGATAGATAGATAGATAGATAGATAGATAGATAGATAGATAGATAGATAGTGTAATATATAGAGGTATTTTTGTTTATTTCATTCTTCTCCATTAGCTATTTACTTTGGCCTACACTGTGCAAGTCGGTTGTTGGCTCATCGCAACTCGATGTTTAGTAAATATCCCTTTATTTATTTATTTTTTCCAAGGACACCCTTTAAATGTGTGTATTTAGAAGACTGTAAGAAAACTATACTTTATTATTGTAATTTAATATTTGAAATCTTATGATGCATAGGACAATAGGTTTATTCACTAAACACCGAGTGACTTGAAATCCGAATTGAAGATTTGGGGTACTTTAGTCATGTTGTTTTTTTCATTTTGGTTTTGTTTGCCATTCGACTTTAAGTTCACTGTTTAAGTAGTAGACTCATTTGCTCTAAAGTATAAATAAAGCATAGAAAGTGTGAATTTGGATCTCGCCTTATTTATCAATGAAACAAGTTTAATATTCGATCCCTGTGACCAAGCATCGGATTCACGTTTACTTTTATGCTATTACCTTTAGATAGCTGGATTTATTTGTGTAAAACAAAATAAAAACAATAAATAAATATATTGTTTTACAGAAATTAATGTAATAATTACACTAATACAAAGCACAACGAATATATTTGGGTTAGATTTGGATATTTATTATTTAGATTTTATTAGTGTCTCCTAATTGATAAATTAGATAACTGTGTGTTTTATCTTTGTATACAATTTATTTACACATTGTAACCTATTATGTATTTACACTATCAGAGTATCACTTTGTAGCTAATGAATATGATTGGCAATATTTATTTAGACAATGTGAGCAAGTACTATGTTGCGTTCTATCTGTCTGGTCACTTTCAACTTTTTATGGTTTTTAAAATAGTTTTCATTTCGTCACAATGGCATTTATTTCTTTTATTGGTCTCTCTGTGTAGGTACGGTGATTCTATCCTCCTCGCCTCTCTCACCATATAGTAAATAGGTTAGTGAGTCACTGTACTGCCTGGGAGCATTACAACAAGGGGGCCTCTCTGTGACTCCATTCAGTCCTGTATTTCACATTCCCATCATATTTAACGTTCAAACTTTCTCTAACATTTCCAAGTGTTTACAGAGGACTTGGTCTCAGGAATTTGACTCACATTGAGCCAAAGACAATAATAATACAAAACTGTTCTCTTTGGCAGAGCTCCTTATAACCCCACTCACTAACAGCACATTTACACTGCACAAAACCTGGGAGACAAACATATTTTCACCTTAAATCCCTAATGTTTCTCTCTTTTTTTTAAATTTTGTTTTATATACCCATCTCTGATCCTGTAAGGTCTGTGGTCTCTGTATCATGGCCCTATGGCCATTGTCCTTCATTGTAAATCTAATTATCATCATAGAATGCAAGGTTCTTTGTTCTTAATGCCCCAATGTCTACACACAAACCTCTAATCTCAACAAAACCATACGATAATAACAGGACGACATATCATAAATCCTATATAAAATACTGTTTATTTAATAGCCAGAGCTCCAAGCCCCCATATAAATATGATTCGTGCATTTTCCCTTTTTTGATTTATGTCAGTCCAACTTCAAAATGTGTGCAGGGCATTTATCAAAAACGAATTTTCATTTTAGCTACTGGCTCAGAGTAAACACCAAAGAATCTAGGAAGGGGTTGTAAATAAAATATAATGTGCTGGGAGTTTAATTTAACTGGAAGCTACAAAAACCATCTCATTAAATCTGCTTTTGCAATTAATGTTTGTAGTGGCAGCATTTTCTGTGAAATAGTTCTTTCACATTCCTTAGTAAACTACTAAAAGCAATATCTGAAGAAAACAGTGTATTTATGCATTGCTGCAACTGGGGGTCTTTGTTTCATTTTTTTTGTGTTCTGTGCTAAGTGCTTTATTTTTCCTGAAAATAAATAAATCTGTTATCTCCTATTTGATTTTAAACAACAAAAAGGATCAAACAACGTAAAAGGGGAGGGGATATTTGGTAAAATATTACCTAGAAAATACATGTTCTATGAATATGATATATATACACACACTGATCACCCCACCCCCTCCCCTCTGCCCCTATACCAGATTCTATGTATCATCATGTATGATCAAGCATTTGAGCTGTCGATTGTTTAATTAGAAATTAACTCTATCATGCATTTTGCAACCTGGATCATTTTAAAGGTCGACAGAGATAAAAAAAAAAAGAAGACCCCCACATCTGATTTTTTTTTTCTTCGAAATATACATTTTCAGCTATCAAGTCGCTTTTTTTCCCACAATCCTAAATGCAGTGAGTTAAAGGAAAGAGATTTTAATGTCAGTCGTGTTGGTGTGAAGTCAGATCATCGCTAGCCTTCAGCAGTAGCAAATCCAAGTGAACTCTGTTTGAACCACGAATCAGACTATAAATCATGTATACAAAAGCCTGCTGTTTGCTTGTAGAAGAAATATCTTACCTTTTAACACTTTCATAGGCGGAGAGGGAGCTGCAGAATATATCCCAGTGTATATTCGGTCTGAGAATAAGAGGCAGCACTGGGAAGTTGGGGAGGCGTTTGCTAAGGGATTTGTACTGGGCCCTTTTTTTGGGGAAGGTGGTGTGGGGGGGTTGAGAGGGAGGGGGGGTGGAGTGGGGGGTGGAAGAGAGAAGTGGTGGTGGTAGGGGTATTGCCAATGCAGATTATGATTGTTTAGTGGTCTTTAAGAGGGGTTGTCAACCCAAGCATTGAACCTAGCCCTGCCTCACTGAGTCCACTGATACAATCAGACCACTAGCAAAAATTTGCATTGATTACTGGAAGGAAATAGGCGTCATTAAGGGCCTCTGGTTTAAAAAAAAAAAAAAATGAAAAAGAAAAAAAGAAGAAAGGTTTCTGATCAATAATAATAAAAAAAAATACAATACACAGCAAAGAAAACACACATCATCGCCTTTTTTATTTTATCCTAATTATATATGTTCCTTGTATTAACTTATATTTATGAAGTTATAATGCATTATTTTATGTACATGCTATAAACAACATCTTAATGCATCTTTATGGCAATACTGTGATTATATTTATTTTATTATTGTATTGCCTCATTTGCAGACTGCAGATAATTTAATAATGTATACATAAGGCCTGCTCTTATTTAATATATTTTTTTTTTGCAGCACTCACCGCCTTTATCTTGTACCCCACCAATGCCCCCCACAACCTCTATTAGTTTCACACGCTCTCTGCGCTTGGTATTCCTATCAGACACATCAAGTCGTTTTAAGCACAGATCTCGATTTCAAAAACTTTCTCTGACCTCTGATTTATGACTTTTATGCAAACAGCCCCAGACTTTAAAATGAACACAATGACTGGGGGAGTTGGAAGACAAAAAAAAGGAGGGGGTGATCATACTTAGCTAATTTAATATGGCAAAAATCAAATGATGAATTTGGTTTATGTTAATTCTCCAATGGCATATATTTTTCCTCTTAGCAGAATTTAACTGTAAGTTAATGTACCCCAACAAGTTGAGTCCTACATAGGCTTGTTTAATAGCTTTAGACATTAGCCGCTCCTATCCATGCATACACAATTCTCTCTTGTCTCTATGGGCTTTCTAAAAGATTTATGGTTTTTTTGCCTTCTGTAGCTATAAACAAGGATAAAGGGAAAGCCCAGCTCTGCAACGCTTAGTAACTCAAAGAATCTGTGTAACAACAAAAAAAAAAAATCCAGTAGGTGGAAAATTTTCAGATTTTAGCAAACATTGCAACTTTATTTGAGCAATTCCCCGACCCCTGCTTCCATCAGACGACAGACACACACACAAAAAAATCCCACTGAGGACTTTTAGAAGACAAGGGGAGATGTGACTGTTTCTGTTACTTTCAACATTCTGGCTGAGAATTTCTTCAACCGAAGCTGGGATTTATTGGACTGCAAACAGAAGTGATCTGGAGTGGAGGTGCTGATTGAGAAGGGCTTACTTGGGTAATCTGGGTCAGTATCCTGGGTCTAATCACAGTCAGGTAATTAAAAAGCCAATGGATTATTCTGGGGATCTGAGTAAGTGTGAGAGTCTAAAGAGTTGGGTCAAACTGATCTTAGAAAGGGTTAATACATACATCTAAAGCACTGTGCGTGATGTGTGTGTATGTGATTAACCGTGTGTGTGTGGGGGGGGGGGGGGGGGGTATTGTTATAATACATAAGGGGGATGCAAATAGATACTGTAACACTCACAAAAAATGCCCTAAAAATAAGCATTGTGCTGTTATTATTTTTATTTATTTATTTGTATAACTGTACTTTAGTGCTGCTATTTTGTTATTTTATTATTTTGAATAATTGTACTTTAGTGCTGTTATTGTGACTGTATTTTAGGTGATCTTGCTTGGCGCTAGTACACTAAAAAGTCCTCAAAAATAACCCAAAATTATTAGCAGGGTCAGAATAAAGAGGACAGGATTTATTATTTTAGGAACTGGGAGATTTACATCGTAAATTTCATTGTCATCTATTTTTCCTTTTTGATCTACGTCGCATTTCATTACAAGTTAAAAAAAAAAAAACAACGAATATAGTGTGATTTATTTGTATTTTTTATATACATACAGCTGTAATTGTTTGAATTTATTTGAGACCTCCTGTGTTCCCTGTGCAGTTTAACCCCTTTGCTGCAAGTACAACAGATCCAGGGCAGTGAAGGGGTTAATCTCCAGCCTTTTTGCATCTGGTGTGTAGATGTGTGTACTGGGTTTACATAGTAACATTTAGGCACATGTTAATGGTCGCTGAGTTCTGTAACACTTCCAATATTTGGGATTAATAAAAATGTATCGTTTCTCATTTTATGGGATCCATATTCCCAGTGATAGACAATACTAGGGCCATTAAAAGTCAACAGCAAAATATACTCCTGTTTTAGGACAGGCTAATAAATCAAAGAATGGCCAAGAAGCTACAAAATATACTGTGAAAATACAAGGCCCAGATTTAACCTTTTATCTGCACGACAAGCTGAATGCTTTGTACATACATCATAGCCCGCCTTGCATGCATGGGATTTACAAAAACATCAACTGTGATTTTAGACGTTTTATTACATTTATATCATATATATATATATATATATTATTTTATTTTTCAAATGAGCTTGTAGAAAATGACTGCCTTTAAATGAAATATTAGAAATTGAATGTGTATCAGAAGATCATTTTGGCACTTACATGAAATATAAATAAATAGTTGTAAGCTTGCCTCTTATATTTTATGTATTGTGTATTTAATCATGCGTGATTTATAGATTTATTTACGTGTGTACATTAATATGCACATTATGTATATATACATATATTAATGCACACTATATATTATATGTATATATATATTCTCACGGATATTTATTATTATATATAAAATAATGTTTATTTATGCACAAAACACGTGTGAGTGTGTGTGTGAGTCTGTGTGTGTGTGTGTGAGTGTGTGTATGTGTGTGTATGTTTGTGTGTGTGTGTGAGTGTGTGTGTGTGTGTATATATATATGTAGATAGATAGAGATATACACAGACATACATATATTACACACACTCTAAAACAAATACACATACATATACACACGTTGTAATCGCTATAATCGCCACATACATTTCGATATTTATGCCTGTAGATATGCATACATGCACATTACTAATCGATACAGGGCAATCAGTGTAAATGCAACGCTATATAACGCCTAGAAAGCGGTGTATGTGTTCACACACGTGTGGCTGTAGTTAAAGCAGAAAGGAAATAATCTTCATTTCTATCTGATAGCACGAGTCAAGCTCCCTATTTATTACTGAGATATAACTCACCATTGTCGAGTATTAATAAGCCAATAATGATAATCTTTATAGGGAAAGAGTACTGCTTGCACTAGTTTTATTGCTTTACGTATCCATTGTAATGACCTTTGGCTCAACAAAGCCATAATTCAAAACAGCCCAGTCTTAGCGAGGCCTCAAATGATTCTTCATACTTTTAACTCCAGAACTGCTGGCTTAGCGAGCTCTCTGCTCTGCTGCGAAGGGGTTAATAATCCATACTCCAGTAGTTATTTGAAACAAGGTTGGGGGAGAAAGTAGAAGAAAAAGAAAAAGCTACTTTTACATCATAAATACTTCTTTTAATTTATGTATTTCTTCATCTCAGAAAAATAATAATAATCTTTTTTTTTTTTTTTTCTACTAGCTATAGTTATTTATTTATTTATTTAAACTAATTTCTATGTTTTATTTCCAGGTGGCCCCACTGCACCTCTCACACATCATTCCTAAGAAGATACAGAGATAAACTGGCAAAAAGAAACTTAAAACTAAATCATTGGTATGATATGCATTAGGTGCTTATTCACTAAACAGTGGGTTGATCTAGTAACTAACTTGCAACATTTAGAGCAAAATATTAAAGTTGCTAAAACACATCTTGAATTAAGCTGTTTAGTGTGGGGACAGTCGGATTTGTAGCAGGATACAAATGTTGCACAATCACGACATACATTTTGAACTTGGTTGGAAAAAGTGCATCACATGTACACTTTCTTTCTTTTATCTCCTTTCTATAAGGATTTTAAATAACTCCACCCATCAGTACAGGATACAATGTCACTTACTCCCCACTTAAACCACTTGATAACAAAGATTTGAATGTCATTTGCACAATCTATATCCCTCTTCTTTGCCTTGCTAAGTGTTCAAGTAACCAGCTGTTTGGGGTATTTGTTTATGTCATTTAATGTAATTTTTACAGATCTGCCCAAAGGAACAAAGGAAATAAAATTTGGTAACAAAAATGTTGTGTTTTTGGTTTTTGTATTCTTTGGTTCTAGACCAGTACACTGTGATGTGGATATTTAAAGACAGCATGGAAATCCCAAGCAAACTAGGTCGACTTCCTGATGTAATTATGGGCCAGGGAAGCAGGGATCTGTGATAAATAACATATTTATGGATTACAAGGATATTGGGAATTTATGGGAAATAAACTCCATAATTATGGTGAGTAAGAGCCTTATAAAAGGATAATATAATATAAATCTTCATACTAACATCATGCTGGTGGCTTGATTTAAAAAAGAAAAAAAAAATTGTGTGAAAAGGGTTAACTTGCTGAAGCAACCTAAAATCTCTGTATTCAGATTTGTGCATTGCATTGACTGCACATAAAATGCATATTTCAGCAGTAATTCCTCCTAAGTGCATCAATGGCTTATGAGTCCAATGGGAATGATGCATTATTCTTCAATAGCAAGCATGCTATGTTTAACCCTTTCAGCACTAGAGTGAAGTAAACCCCTTGTTTTTTTTTGTTTTTTTATATACTCTTGTAAATTATAAGCCCTAGGGGGTTACACCATGTATAAATAGAACAGACAATGTAAACACTCTCACTGGGCTATTCACTAAGTTCTGAACTGTAAAGTATAAAATCCGAAATGAAAAATTGAGGCAAAACATTGATAATCTGTAAAAAAAAAAAAAAATGTCTAATACAGCTTGGCTGCTATAGACTATATTTTGCCATGTGTGATTTGCCATGTGGATATGGTTGGATTTACACATTACACAGTTTAGTGAATAATCCTGTCTAATAGAACAATCTATCGTTATGTGAACTGACTGCAAATCATAATGAATTCAAAGTGAAATTTCTGAATTTACAGGATTCTTTACTAAACAGCAAATTCAAAGGGAATTTCAAATTTAAGGTCAAAATAGCAGAACTGGAAAAATTATCTAAATCAGCTATGCTTTCAGTTCTGCTACTCTGGCCTTACATTTGAAATTCAGTTTAGTAAGTAACCCTGCCATTTGCAAAATAGTTGGTCGAAACGACAGTGTCCAAGTTAAGCTGTTTTGGCCTAAACGTTCAATTTCACTTTCTATTTAGACTTTGTTGAATAATCCTTTCACTTTTTTTTCTTTTTCTTGTATTATTATTATTTATATAGCACCAACAAATTCTGCAGCACTGTACAATGGGTCAAACCTCCTATTTTTAGTAAATCTCTATACTCACAATCTTACTGGCCAGAATAATAGGTACCCACTTAGCCACTTACCTTGTGACTTACCTGTCTTAATTGTAGGCTTGTGGGCGGGAGATCTCAAACGTACTGGTTATTTCTCTTCTGTCATTTTGTTGTTAAAAAGTTTAGTCAATGTATCCAGAATTGGCGATTTTTTTTGCCTAACATATTAAATCATTATAATACTATATTGTAGAGGGTGTCTATGGATAATCGAGAGTGTGTGATATTAGCACCTGTATTTGTGCTTATGATTAGGAAACTACTTTCTGGTTCAATATTACATATTCATGTTAACTACTTGCTTGCCAAAGGAATATATAATGCATTGATTTCTTGTGTATAACCATTTTAATCTTTCTTTATAATGTATTGAACAGCACAGGGTTAGATGCTAGTTGTGTCTCTCCGTGATTTCTCTGCAGAACAAATATTATTGATAAAATGGAAAACATTACAAATGACCAGAATAATTTGATTTCCATAATTATATTACCAGCTAATGTACTGGATAAACATTCTACAATACACTTTTACCAGATAAGTATGTTATTTTCAATCAAATTGTTTTGTTTTTACAAAAGTCTGCTTTTAACAGACAATATATAAAAAGAAATTGACTCATGTAACTCAAATTTTCCATTCTGGTATTCACTTGAAATCATTTGGGTGTTAAAGGGACATGGCACTGCAACCACTTTATCTCGTTGAAGTGGTGATAGTGTCTGGAGTGCCCAGGCGCTTTCCTCCCATTCAGTGTTAATCTGTCTTTGATGGTTTAATGCTAAATGAGAGTCCCCAGCGCTCATCCCCTCTGTGCTGCTGGAGCTATTGAGGAAGTATTAACCTGAGCAGAAACGGTAAGCTGTGATTGCCTGAGAGTGTCAGCTGACCACTTTCAGCCTATCACAGTGCCCATTGCTGTTATGTATTGATAAGGTCAAGGAAGAGTGTAATCTCTGACGTAGCCATACTCCCAGTGGGGACGAGGCTGTGAGAGGCAGGGATCCTTGTTTAGTGTTAAATTGCTCAAAAATTGTTTAACATTGAAAAAAGGAACAATGCCAGGGAACTCCAGGCACTATATACAATTCAATATGATGAAATGGTGTCATTACCTACAGTGTTCCTTTAACTCCAATATAGCTAATTTCATTTAATTAATACTCACACTTCTACCGCAGTGTGAGGGAAAAGGATAAGACAATTCTACCGCCCAGAGCCGGATTTACATGTCAGGTGCCCATATGTACAGAAATTAAGGTGCACGCAGTTATACCTCCACCTAACCCCTCCCAAAAAAACAACAACAAATAAAGAAGGTATTTTAGCTGGACATTGCATGCATTAAGAAAACAGTATGCATGTATAATACATGTATGTACATATTTCTGTGTGTAATGTATTGTGTTTGAGTATTGCGAGTGTATGCAGCTGTCTAAAAGTATGCAGGGTTAAAGATAACCTCAAAGTAATATTTTTAGATAAGCTTTTCAATATTATTTAATTTAAATTTTTTTGTAAACCTTTAAAAAAAATGTTTTCCCCAAAATATTAAAATATCAAAATAAGTATCATATAAAAAGGTCAATGTGTCAGAAATATTCAAATATTTTTTACAACAAGAAATCATTCCAAAATAAGGAAATAATTTAAAAAGCTTATCCGAAAACATATGATTATGGTAAATGGCATTTATTTCAGGTTTAGGCTAAGTAAAGGGTTTGCTCAGGTTTTAGGAAGGATTACATTTAGAGCAAGGCCAGTGCTACCATAAGAATGCACACACAGCCTCCTTAGGGCATATCGGCCCCAGGGGTGCAATGTCTGGATGACTGGCAGGAGGGGAGACCCACAAGAGGATGTAAGACACACAAATGGGGGATAAGATACACTAAAGGATGTGGTAAGACATACAAAGGGGCAAAAGGGGTAAGACATTCAAAAGAGGGGATATAAAACCTAAAATAGGCTAAAGGGGGTAACAATTTCCAAAAGGGGGGTTACGAGTCATACAGCTGACAATGCATATGTATTGCTGGGGAGGAAAGAGCCACACAAAGGGACTGGGGTTGCACAATTGAGCTGATGGGAGAAAGAGGCACACAAAGGCACTGGGGGGGGGGGGGGGAGACACAAAAATGGCTGGGGGAGAAAGAGCCATATAAATGGACTGTGGGGCAAGAAAGAGACACATAAGGTGATTGGGGGGAGTAAGAGACACACAATGGGGGTGGTAGGTAAGTAAGAGACACACAAAGGGACTGGGAGTATGTAAGAGATATACAAGGGGGAATTTTGTAAGAGACAAGAGACCCACAAGGGGGATAAGTTAGAAGATGGGATAAGAAACACATAAGAGGCTAAAAGGGTTAAAAAATTCAAAAAAGAAGGTTATGAAAAACACAGGTGAAGATGCTTTGTTGTGGGGGCTCCTCCTGCAAGTCCTTTCCTGTGTTAGAGGCTGTTAGTGGGCACATGGGAAATGATCACTCACTTTTATGGCTTTCATGATTTCCTACAATACCCCACTGATCTTAAATAGTATCTGACATGGAAAGAGATTGAGCATAAAACATTATCAGGCGTGACATCATAAACATGTTTAAATTGTGTACATTATTTAACAATGCACAGTGATTTTCCTAGCAGATTTGCACTCTTCAAATAAGTTATGAAATGCAAGAATATATAACCACTAAATATTATCCTTATCTGACTTTTGAGTCTCTGCTTTAGGCTGCATTGATGAACTGCTTCAGTTCCAAACGTAACCCCAGTGGTGTATTTTGGATTTGTGCTGCCCTAGGCATGATCAAACTCGGGCACTCCCCTAATCTAAATTTGCCCCACCTCTTCCTGTTTAAGACCAACATGCACCTTTGACTCCAGGACCAGATTAAGAGCCCATTGGGCCCGGTGCTGACAATTATGATGGGCCTAATTGCAGAATCTTATCGACAGAAAACAGTTATACCTCCCAAGTGTCATGTATCTGGTAGAGGTTGTGCTGGAGGGAAACTCACAGGATATAGAAATCAGAAAACATATACCCTATGCTAATCTCTCGCTTTCGTCGTTTAAGTAAATCCATTGCCCCTAACAGCAGTATCCGGTGAAGCAGGATTTCAGTGGGTGAGGTAAAAGGGTGGGCCAGTGATGTGAATCACGTAACCAGCACCGCCCAAAGGGACAACATGCCCAGAAAGGGGGCCTGTCTGTATGAAGAATTAGATGGTCAGCTTGGTGTGAATACACATCAGGCCACCTGCCAAGGATGACCAACCAAGGTCATACTGTGCAGACAGCACCCTGAGCTTGGCATAAATTCGTCTAATGATGCACTAGCTCTACGCTTTCTAAGGACTGTCCCCTAGCACTCGCTGGTCCACTCCTATCCTAACCTTCTTAAATAGCAGGCAGAAGCCCTTGTTATATAGCTTCGAACAGAGAAAAGGTGTATGTAGTTAGTGTAGAAGTGAGACTGGAGCAGCAGTGTTAGAGAGACTGGAGCAGCAAGAACATTTGCAAAGCTTTACCTTTACTAATTTCATTGTCAGCCAGCCCACACCAGCTCTTAAGTTGATCCGGAACTGTTTGACTCACAGACACACACCCTCAATGATGCATGCACTGACATACACTCACTGACCGATACACAGTCATTGTTACACACTGTTTAACCCACACACACTTTCACTGACAGACACACACTGACACACCCACTCTATGACAGGCACGCAGTCTCAGATACACATACACTCACTGACACACACTCACAGACACACTCACTGATTTGACACACTATGACAGACACACACACTCACTCACTCAGACACACACTAACACACATTCACTGACAGAAGACAAACTCATAGACACATGCACACTCACTCACAGATGCGCACACTCACTGACAGTAGCGCACACATTTTTCATGCATTCACAAGTTATGTTTTTTTTAAATTTAAACCCACCCAGCCTCTCTACCTTTTGGAGAGCTAGAGTGGATTTTTTCCCTAAGGGCCAGTGTGTCTGCAGGGCTCCTTTGGCTGCAGGGCAGGTGCGCAAAGTAGGTTGAGTGGGAGCTGCAAGCTTCTTCCTATGCTTCCTCACATGCTGCTTAGGGAAGCCAGGTCCAGAGTGACATCATAATCCAGCTCCCGGCATAACTGCGGGAGCGCAAGGGAGCAGAGCATGAAGGCGGAGATCAGTGCTCCCTCACCGTCTGCCTGCAATACACATATCCGCCTGCCTCGAGGGGGCCCTAATGTTGACAACTCTTGGGATCCCCATGACACAAGACTAACAAGGCATCTGCCAGGGTGTTTGAGGGCGGCATTCTATGCCCCCCACTCCCTCCCAAAAGTGCTACCCAAGGCAAATGCCTTGTTAGCCTCGGGGTAAATACTTATGTTAAGAATTGTGGAATACTGTGCCTGGCATTATGGGAATTCAGTGATTCATCTGTATATATATCTCTCATAATTAGAGTTTAATTGTTGATGCTCTCAAAACTGCATTGACATTTTATCAATACATTTGCTAGAACTTTGACTACTGCAAAGTACAGGAGAAATATTACACTATATACCACTTTATCATATTTGCATGAAAGATTGACTTTATGCATCATATACATACAACTATGAAAACATATTTTAGGTTTACAACTGTTGCATTGTTGGAAATAACCTCTCCAAGTGACCACATTTGCAAGCCGCCTTTTTTTTTCACCCCACCATTAAATCTTCTTTATGGGTCTTACGTTACAGAATCTCAGCTTCAACAAATAAATGATGCAGTTGAGAATCCATTTTTCTACTGATCTGTGTGTGTTAGAAATCAAACCTTGTACTCAACTCAGAAATATTAGGCAGGACATAAGTGTTGTAACACAAAAGAGATAATATATATGAAGGGGTGAACCGATGTCACATCATACTGAGAACGCTCATTTAATGCTTACATATTCTGAAGGGTAACATTAAATAATTGCTGCCTTGCAGGATGAAATAGCCATGTGCAGCAATTTATGTTAAGGTGTGCACCCAGAATAGATGTACCTAGGTTACTTGTCACCTGGGGCAGAAAAGTATGTTGGCAACAGCCCCCTCCCCCACCTCCAATTTAAACACCCACTCATCCATTTGTATATATCTCCTGACCTTCTTGATTGTTTCTCATAATCCCCCTTTTCCTAATTTCCCTCTTTTAACCCCTTTCCCATTCTTGTGTTTCTCTTAACCCCTCCACCTCAAATATGTATGCGCTCAGATAAATATATTGACATGCACAGTCACAATCACACAAAGTCACAAGATAATTACAAAATTGTACACACAGTCACTTACACACACATTTAAGTAGACACACTGTCACAAATACACATATATGCACACATTTACATGCACACAGCTACACAAAAATACAGTCACACAAACACAGACACGGTAACACAGTCACATGCACACAGTCACATGCACACAGTAGCATATCCAGACATACAGACCCAGATAGACATAGTCACACAGCCAGGGTACTGGAAGTATATATCTTTATTCCCACTGCCTGTACATTTGTTGTATCTCCCTTTCTTGTAGATCTTGGTTGAGGATAAAGAAATTCCCTACCTGGGTCCTGCACGGCAACACTACAAAGAGTAAAAAGCAGGACGGGGATGTTCTGTGCTCCCTCTGCTACCGGTCGCACATTTTGATAAATATCCTCCAATGTTTTTGCTCTACTAATAAACATGTGTATACATAGATACAGTTCTCATCAAAATTATTCAACCCCTATTGCAAATCAGGTTTATTGTCAAAATTTACAGACTTTCAACTGTATGTAATGAACAAATCATCAAAAGCAATAAAAAGCTCAACACAATGAATGCTTCAGGTGGTTTCCCCAAATTCAACTGAAAATGCAAATTATAATGACTTCTCCAGTCTCAAAATTATTCAACCCCTTCATGGCGAGCATCTTTAGTACTTAGCAGAGCACCCTTTTGCTGTTACGACCTGCTACAGACGAGATGCATAGCCAGACACCAGGTTCTGTCAGGGTTCCTGAGGAATCTCAGCCCATTGCTCATGAGCAATGGCCTCCAGTTCAGCAATATTCTTAAATTTGCGTGCTGCAACCACATTCTTCAAATCCTACCAGAGATTTTCTATGTGGTTCAATTCAAGTGATTGTGGTGGCCACTGTATCATTTTCCAGCACTTCTTCTGCAACCAAGCCTTGGTGGAATTTGAGGTATGCTTGGGATCATTGTCTTGTTGAAAGTCTGTACATTTTGAAAATAAACCTTATTCATGATTTAATTATTTAAACACCTTATCAAATGAATGCAAAAATACAAAGGACAGAAGGACCAAAGAAGCCCTGCATTAGGGTGGGCACACCTAGCTCACCTACTACCCAGGCCTATATATGGCAAAATGGGCAAAGGCCTGCTTTGATGCCAAAACAATGAAACTTATAGAAAGCAAACAGGAGATTCAGATTTCAGTTACCTAATTTAGACAAACCTAAATTGAAATATGTATTCTTGATTCCATTTTCTATTATAGGATATGACTTTTGGTAGAGGTATTAATAGAGGTATATTATTTCTTTAAGGCTGCCCAAAATGGTTACATATATAATGTATGGGGAAAAAGAGAGCCATAGAACTTTATAAATTGTTCAAAAACAAAGGGTGTTAAGTCCAAGAACAGCCATATACGATAGCAAGGCATCTATAAGTAAAGAAAAGAAAACAGCATTTCAAACAAAAAAACGTACTCTGCGGAGCAAGTAAAGACCCATAAATCTTAAACACAGGTATGGATCATGTATCGGCTCCATAAAAGTTTACCCAAGGGGCCCAGATCTTGTGAAAGGAGGATGATGTATGGTGTACAAAAGCTGACAGTCTATCCATTATCTTATGGTCCTATCGCACTAGCCACGGCTCCTTTCTCTGACTAGCCAGCATAACTGCAAAATAGTTAGTTTTTCTCCAGATATAGCAACAATACAACCCTCACTCATAATTTACTATTGTCTCAACAAAAATCCCAGTTTCGCCATCCATAAAATACATTTTCTACCCATGATTTCTGCCCCCAAATAATGGGCTGGTATGTTTGACAAATACATATAACCTGTTCTCAAACCATTCGAGCAATTTGTACAGAGCATCAGGAAAAGAACATTGCAAGTAAGAGGTTGACAAGTGTCCTATAACCACTGCCGCAAGCGGAACTGGTTATGGTGCATGTAGAGTCATTTTAATGGCTTTTCTTGAAAATATGAAATATATTGTATGGTATCTGGCATCTATATTAGTCTATATTATTAATATAAATAGTGCCCCCTTTAAAGTTTTTGTGGCACCATGCAAAATTATTTTGGGATTTATTTTTCATCATTAAATCTTATATTTCCTTTCCCCCTCTTCTTGCCCATTTCCACAATTAAATCTAATCTTTCCTTTTTCAGTTGTTCTCTTATTTTCCCCAGACAAATATTCCCAATGTTGGAGTATTTATTGACTGAAATACTAAAGTACGTTTCTATATAAATTCAGTGTTTCTGTTTTTAGAACTAGAATTCTTGGATGTTAGTTTTTCTGTATGAACTGACATTGAGAATTCGTGTGCATTGCCTGCAGGGCCAGACACCAGGAAATTTCCTGGTGAGCTGGCATACTAGCAGGCTGGTTAGCAGCAGCAGAGTGCGCATCGGCCCACAGATCGCACACAGCGCAATTACAGGGTGACTGGCAGGAGGGGATGCGCTCCCCTCCTGCCGGTCACAGAATGTAGTATGGCCGAGCAGGCAGACTGCGGTAACCAAACTTTTCTTAATATAGCAGCCGTGACATTTGGACACATGGAGGGCAGGGGCTAATGGGAAACATGGAAGACTGGAGAGGGTGGAATGAGACACATGGAGGGGCTGGGGAGTAAAAAGACACACAGAGGTGTGTGGGAAGAAAGAGACAGAGGGGTTGGGAAAGGGGAACAGGAGATACACAGAGGAATTGAGGAAGACGAGCAAGAGACACACGAGGGGCTGAAAAAGGCAAGAATGAGACACACAGAGGAGCTGTGGGGAAAGATATACATAGAGGTACGGGGGCCTGGGAAAGAGACTCGCAGAAGTGCTGGGAAAGGGAGAAAGAGACAATGGGGCTGGGGCTAAGAGACAAATGAAAGGGGTTTGGGGGAGAAAGACACAAACAAAATACATCTTCACTTGTGTCTCTTGCTCTCCCTGTAACTCAGAGTCAACCGGTCAGAGAAAGACGTCGTATTAAAGGGACACTATAGTCACACGAACTACTACAGTTTAATGTAGTGGTTCTGGTGTTTATAGCCTGTCCTTGTAGGCTGAGCACTGTAAATGCTACCTTTTCAGAGAAAAGGCAGTGTCTACATTGCTGCCTAGGCACACCTCTAGTAACAGTCATTTAGATGGCCACTAGAGATGCTTCCTAGTACAGTGCTGCACAGTCTGCACGGAGGCACTGATCGCTCCCCATAGAGATGTATGAGGAGATGATTGGTGCGGTGAAGCGCAGCATTTTTTCACACATGCGCAATAGGCCCCTAATGCTTTCCTTTGGGAATTGAATTGGCATTGACTGAATTTTATCCAGTTGTAAGCCAAAGGGAAGAGTACACTCTTATTACTTCAAAGAAAACAAGATAACATAATTTTTTCACTGCTGTGCAATAGAATACATTCACAATTTCAGTCCAAATGACCAAACTTTTCTTAATATATCAAGAAAATGGACTGAAACATTGATTATATGCAAATGCACATCTGCTTACGATAAATCTGCTCTTTTGTTTATTTTGAAGCCCTATGAGTGCTTTCTTTCAGTGATAGTTTTCAGTTTTCAGAATTTTTTTCCCACTTCCATATCTGCACACTATGTTGGCGCAATGCATTATGGGGCTGGTATAGCATTTTTTTCAATGAACAATATTCCAGTAACAGTAAGTGTTCCATAACGTGAAACATCAGGATTCAGATATGCAACTGCAAATTCCACGCATGCTTAACCTCCTTTACTAACCAATAGAGGCGTGTGCAGTTTTGATCCCTACTTCCCCAGCACTCCTTTACCTGGGGGAACCAATTTTAGTAGTCTTTCTTTTTGTAATAGGTGTGCGCTTTGAGAAGTGCTTGCATGATATAAAAAAAGAAAACAAAACAAACACCGTTTGAAATATAGAGATCTGGGGTAAAAGAGCCGCAAATCAGAGCTTCAGCCTCAAAGTCCCCCCATAGAAATATCTATGAAATATACTATCTTCTAAAATTTTCCAAACCACATTTATGCATTTATTCACATGAGCTCGAAATCTGAGTAGATCGAAATCAACCTGAGTGAGTCTGAAAGAACGCCAACTTCAACAGCAAGGTATTTTTGTTGGATTGTTCAGCTACTTATAAAATTAATAAAACAAATATTTAAAATGTTTTATATTCCAGAGACCGGTGATGAAAAGAATAAGAACAAAAATCTACTACCAGCAGATAGTGATCTGTCTGCCAACTAGAACCTATTACTATTGTTATAACAACTACAAAACAGTCTGGTTACCTTTTCTGAAAATAAAGATTATGATGTGGATTTTGCCCTACATGACGAACTGTGCCTCAACTATATGAAGGACTCTGCTAAACCAGGGGCAATTAAATGTAGATTCCCATATGTTGTAAATCTATATCTCCCAAAGCAATCATGTCTTTCTAAATTATTGTCTTCTGTCAAAGTATGTATATAGAGACCATACTGCTCCTTTTATGAGGCACTTATGAAGACGAACCATTACATCACAGAAGATGCCCAACAGGGTGAAACACATAGTGTAAATGCCCTGTGGCATCATATGGTTGGATTAAACTATTCTCAGAAGCAAAACCTGTACTTGCAACTGTCCGAGAATTTATCAGAATGGGAACAATTGGAGAAGCTGATGTTTCCATTTTCTCATGTGATATATATTTTTTTCAATAAATGTAAAGTATGTATACCACTCTCTTCCCTACATTATCTCTGGTTTGGAGTCCTAAAATGTAAGAATTACAAATGACGGATGCTGCACACATTAAGGTAACATTGATCATTGTTGGTTCTGATCATTATAAGGTTTGGTTTTTTTTGAGGAGCACTGCACCAACATAACCATAAGCAAATTACTAAGTTATGTACAACAGTTCATTTGGGTTACTTGTTTATTTGTGCTGTTTTGGGTATAGAGCACTTTGATGATGCTACATTTAACTGTTGTTGGGAAGTGAGAATTCTGATTGCTTTTGGTTCACTTGTTTAAAATTGAGATTTGTTAAATGAAGCCCTGCAGTATACAATTTCCATTAGGATCCTTAGTAAAATGTCAATTATTGTCACCCTCTCCATATACCAAGGGTGTTTAATTCAGTCTAAACTGGGGTTTCAGGCAAATGTTTTATTAAATTGCTCAGTGAAACACAATAGGGGCCAACCATCAAAGATTAGATTGCATGGACTTTTGCCCATGACTTGCATAATGTCAGGTGAACTGTGATTTGGTTGCACTGATACTTATTACATCAAATTGACTCTGATCGGCTCATATCAGGCCTAGAAAAATAACCAAAATGTTGTTAGCTACTCACTAGTTACCAGTTTATACATCCTCAGTCGAGACTGGTTAGTTGTTTAAGTTGGGGATTAAAAGTCTGATTAACTGAACATTGAAAACTCTTGATTGCATCACTGGTAACCAATGGGCAAATATTTAACTTTAAATAATAACATAGAAACATAGAAACATAGAATGTGACGGCAGATAAGAACCATTCGGCCCATCTAGTCTGCCCAATTTTCTAAAAACTTTCATTAGTCCCTAGCCTTATCTTATAGTTAGGATAGCCTTATGCCTATCCCATGCATGCTTAAACTCCTTTACTGTGTTAACCTCTACCACTTCAGCTGGAAGGCTATTCCATGCATCCACTACCCTCTCAGTAAAGTAATACTTCCTGATATTATTTTTAAACCTTTGTCCCTCTAATTTAAGGAGACAATAGTCATGAATTGTCAGGCAGTCATGTGTCTTCCTCCCCTTACTGTCCTCCATATGTGTTATTGGAAATAAATGTGTAGTTGTCCCTGGGAAATGTTTCCCTGAGTTCCATATTCTATGTACAGCGCTACGGAACTTGATGGTACTATATAAATAATAAAATAATAATAAAATAATATGTGGGTTAGTTCTATAATAAGTAGCAAAGTTATATTACTGCTCTCACCCTACTCCCATTCTGAGGCTTATGAGATGTGAGTATGTATGTATGATCTACTGTATTCTTATTGTCCAGAAAGTAGTCCCAGGATCCCTCCTTGTAATATTATAAAGTGTTCCCCAATACTCCCAGTCATTCTATTGCAGTATATTAACCGCTCACCCCTGCACATTCAGTGACAATATAGGAAGGAGTTAGACATCCCCACAATGCACAGCTCATGGGATTAGATGGGGCATCCAAGCTTGCTGATCATTAACCAATGCTGGATTATGGGGGATTTATCAAGGTAAACCAGGCGCTGTTTGCCACCAAGATAGCACCTGTTTGCATTTATAATTCTCCCTTGTTTTTCCTTGATAAATCTTCGTTGTAGTGTGAGCATAGGTGGGACTAGTTGTTGGATCAGCCCTGGTTAGTAATCGGCTTGCTAGCCGGGTTGCATCAAGAGAGACATCAAGCTTGGTTAAAGATGGTTTAAACAGACTCTTTTTAGAGTGAATCAAGTTTGCTGTTTTTCACATTATCTACTATTAGATAAATTACAATAAAATCTCTGTTTTCAACAAAGCTTTAGTTAGAAGTTACATGAAAAGTCAAATAACCTTAGTCCAAAACAATTAAGATGGCTAGTTGGCTTGAAGATCCAATTTCAGATTCCAATAAAGCCACTGTGGCCTAATACTTGAAAATCTCTGGTGAATTTCTGGCAATTCACAGCTTAGTAAATATTTATGTGATAAAACATAACCATTGCATGATAATATGTTTCCTGGTCTTGTGTGTTTAACAATGATTCCATATTAACCCAGACCAGATGCTTACTATTTTTACTCTCCTAATGAGTACAATACAGGCTGTTGATATTTTCTATTATGTACGAAATGTTTGTGGTATGGAAGGGGTTTCAGGCACACAGCATCACAGCATTGAAATACTGATCCATATGGACAGAGATACAAAGAGCCACTTCTATATTGTGTGAGTTAGAAAGAAGGCAGTTCGAGGTGGGCAGGGGGTGGGTGTTTAGTTGCACACTCAGCACTCCTTTCAGTGTGCACACATAAGAGGATAGCCTTGAGTCAGCTCTTCTTTAAATGTTCTCTTACCTCCTACCCACACCCACTCTGAAAAAAGCGGTGACTCTAACAGATTTACAAACAATTCACATTCAACACATAGGTAATAGCATGATCAAGGCGCACACACTGAGACACATTGAAATGGCAATGTAGCACAAAGATGTGGAGATGCTCAAAGAGCAAAGCTGTAATTATGATTAGTTATCACCTCCAGGAGCATACACATAGATACAAATGTACAAAAAATCTGTGCCATTGCTTCCTTGACTATACTGATGCACAGATACATTTATAACTAATCAAACACTCATGCATCTATTCAATAAACAGCAAATAGTGGTGATTTGAGAACTAAATTGCAACATTCTCTCCACAATAGATAAATCAATAGTTAAAATCTCTACACAGCTGGCACAGTCACGGCTTAGCTATAATATGAATTTTGCCATTTAGTTCACAAGCATTCACAATTTTAATAAACCTTTAATATTGAGGTTCTTGAAATAGCTTAGTATCCAATTATTTTCGAGTCAAAATCTGCCTCAATTGAATGTAATTTAGGATTTTTTTGTAAATTTTCTTAATGAACATCAACTTGTCATCTTAAAGATTGGCTTAGATTAGTGGGAGTTGTAACAATTTAATTTTTTTAACTAAATATAGAGATGTGGTTAATTAATATAGATAAAAATAACCACTAGGAAAAAACTTTCTGTTTCAGCAGAATAGATTTGTTTTCTAAACAAAGACTATTTTGATTTAAAAACGTGGTTGAAATATCTTTTGAAATTACTGGTGTTTATTCACAGTGATTTGTAAGCCAAGCTTGCAAACATTGTTTTTAGTAATTAATTAATTTAAACTGAGCTTACTCCCAAAATAAGTTCTAGGCCTTTTGAAATATGTGTACATTTCACTGCAATCATTGATTTTATTTACATTTTTTTTTGTGTGCAAAATTGCCAAAAATAAAGCAGAAGGCTGACCTTTATTTCACGGGGGATATAAATTCAATATAGCTGCATTTCATTGCTTGTAAAGATGTTTTAATAGAGTATTTTCAGAAGTGATCTCAAACTCTGCCACTACCTCCCCTGTATAGTAATGACATTCAACTCCTAGAATTCTTTAAATTGCAAGAGATGGGCAGAGAATCATGGGCATTGTAGTTCTGCAACATGGAGTGGGTTGAGAGGTCTAAATTTAGACATATCATAATCATTGTAGCATTGGTAATTAATAATAGGGAACAATTATTGGTGTGATAGACCAATATGTCTTCTGAGCATAACTTTGATAAAATCAACCATCTTGTATTAATTTAAGAAAGTGTGATATACTAATATGTAATAGTTACCAAAAGCAAATAAAATGATATTAGCAAATACAAATATTAAAGGGACACTATAATCACCCAGACCACTTCAGCTCAATGAAGTGGTCTGGGTGCCAGGTCCCTCTAGGTTTAACCCTGCCTGCTGTAAACATAGCAGTTTCAGAAAAACTGCTATGTTTACATTTGGGGTTAAGCCAGCCTCTAGTGGCTGTCTTCCGGACAGCCACTAGAGGCGCATCTGTGACGCTGGAGGCATATTATGCCTCCATCATGCAGAGCGTCCATAGGAAAGCATTGAAAAATGCTTTCCTGTGGACACTTTGAATGCGCGCGCGGCACTGCTCCGCTGACGTCAGACGGGGGAGCTGACGTCGGCGGGGGAGGAGAGGTAAGGGAGCCCAGCAGTGGAAGAAGGTGAGTAACTGAAGGGGTCACCCTCCCCCAGCACCACAGGAGGGTACTATAGTGTCAGGAAAACCGTTTTCTTTTCCTGACACTATAATGATCCTTTAAGGAACATATTATCATCGCCTTTCTCCAGCTCTGGAACAGATTAAAGTGCAGTGTTTTATGGAGCCATACTTTTGAGAGTATTCAGTAAACATGGAATTTTTAGGCACTCGATGAATTGTAAATTTAAGGCCATAATTACTGAGCTAGGAAAATTACTAGGCTGGATATCGTTTCCAATTTGACTATTCTTTTCTAAACTTTATAATTCTCCTGTCAGTTGTTCACAATTTTTGTTTTGTTGAATAATCCCATGTGATTCAGAATAGCCCACAAGGCCTAATTTTTTTCAAAGTGTTTATCTACCACTTCAGATTGATCAGTAATAAGAATTTGGAGATCTGCTCATAGTGTCTAGGCTGTAAATGCAGGTTTTCCTGCCCATCCATATTCATTCCGTCACTGACAATCTGACTCAGCATCCAACACCTGAAAGGATCTGAAGGACCATGGTCACCACCAGCTGGTTGAAGTCCTCTCTTCAGCTTGTGTTACCTTGGGGCCTTGCTGATGACTTTGTTTCGAATTCTGATAGAAAGCAGAGGGATCAGTCTTACAAATTGTGAAATTTGTTCTTTAAATAATGAGTTGTGATCAAATGTAAACTAATTTTGTAAATTCATCATAATAGTTGAGTCTGGAGACCATGAAAATGGGTCCTGAACATATGCCCACATAGCCTGGGTAAACTGGCACAGCCATGGCCCAAGTTCGTACCCCAATATTTATTTTTAGACAAAAAAGCCTTTCTTAGAAAATATGATGGAATTCTCTTTAACCCATGTGCAGTATAAATATTGATGTCTAAAAAGAACTATCTTAATCAATGGGCTCTGTACGAATATGCCCAGGATTAACTGTTAAAGGGACACTCCTAATGCCTAAAACACTATATCTTGATGAAGTGCTTTATGTGTGAAGAGTGTCCCCCCCCCCCTTTTTTGACTTTACAAAAACCACAGATTTTCAACAGAAATAGTAACTTTTATCATTTAACCATTTTACACCCCCTGGCTATCAATCAGAGGTCCTGTTACTTACTGGTTTGTTTAGCTCAGTGGAGCTAAACTCAAGTGGCAGCAATTGCTCAGAGCACTTGCTTTGCAAAGACTTCTCAATGTACAGTCTTATGGAATTTGCTGGCGCTATATAAATAATAAAATAATAAAATACTTGAGCTTCATTGGAAAGTCTGTGATAGGACAGACAAAAAATATTGGCTAGGGAAGAAGGAGAGGGCTTGCAAAAGCTGCAGACAAGAGGACTGCATAATTAAATGCATGCATGTTTTCATTGGGGGTTTATCTACTAAACTGATTTTATGATATGATATATTGATCAGTGCCGATAAGCTTTTAACAATATGAAAGTGATTACAATCTCACCTTTCTCATATGTTTTAGAAAACTTTTACCATCGGCTTGGTGAAATAGGGTCCTTATATCTTAGATTAAACCGTGAAGCTCGAGTGACCACTGAGGAATTATCAATGCATTAATTGAACCGCCAGACACGTAGTGGATTCAATACCAAATAACATTTTTATAGTAATTAACAAATATCCCAAATAATTTCAAAGCGTTTCTGCATTAGCAGAACTACCACCACCACAAACATCCATCTGAGCTGATGATATTTGCAAAAAAGTCATCAAATGTATACCAGAGCAAATAAAGCATAAAGAAGGACAGATCCCACTATTATGTGATTAATGTAGAATGAAGATGAGATTGTTGAAGTTTATTATTATTATTATTATTATTATTATTATTATTATATAGCGCCAACAGATTCAGTAGTGCTTTACAATGATCATTTGTTACTTGTTTTTGCTTTGGAAGAAAAAGTTTGCAACATTTTTGGATTGTGATTATATTAAAAACACTCACGCAATACCAGTCAAAAGTCAGAACATGTTATCAGTTGCATACTTAAGTTACTTTTAATTTACCCCATAAATGTACATACAGTAGACCATAGAACCTCTGACTTGACAAAGATCCATCACATATATAGCAAATAACACTTTGGTCTCAATGGTTCCAACAAAATCAGATATTTAATTTTTTATTTACAACAAATTAGATAAAAGCCCTTATGCAAAATCATTCCAATAAAACGCATCAACAAAAAAACTGCATATCCTTATTTGGCAAAAGTAACACAACATGATACAACATACACATTGTACCATTGCAACTTGACATGATTCCAGGAATGTTAACAATTACAGAAAACAAATACTATAAATTTAACCAAGAAAAAAGATGTTAATGGTCAGGTCCAGATGAACTAATAAATACTATGTGGTTGAGGGTTTGTGTTGCCTTAACTAAAAGACTGTACTTGGCATAAGATTATATCACACAAAAAGGAAGCACTTCAGACAATGAGAGTTCACAATGTTTCAGTTTACTACAACAGCAAACTATCAGTGCGTAATGATGCAAAATACTCACAGCTGTCCGCAACATTAAAAGCATAATGTGTGTCAGATAACCGGCACTTCCTCCAGGCTGTGAAACTCCCCTACCTGACGACCAATCAGAAAACGGGAAAACAATTCGGCCTGTCAAAGATAATGTCAATTAAGTTTACTGATCAGGTCTTCAGTACTGGTTCTAAAAATTAACCATAAACCCCGTCCTCACCCCATGATGTTTTTCCAGCCTGTACTAGTTGTATTTAAGGTCTCATAAGGGTCTAATAATTGCATAAACATTTAGGAATAACTATTGGACGTTTGGGTTATGGTAGACATATGTATGTACAAGATTGATAATTCCCCCAAGTATGTTCCAGCACATTATTGTCACTATGAACATATTTACTTACAATCTAGCTAACTACTTACCTAACGTGTTACCATCATAAATTACAATGTTATTAGCAATTACATATATATATAATTAGCAAATATTACAATAATTCGCTTTTGCTTGCATTTTTTAAACTTCATTTCTTCATGGCTTTAAGATAATTAACTCCTAAATCTATCCAGTTATACACAAAAGTACCCCTTGTGAAAACATAATACTTATTCCTAGGCACCCTAAAATTATTTTAAATCAAAAATATTAAACCATAATAAGAAAAATGTTCAGATCTGTACTAAACATTACAGTAATCAATGAGTAAAAAAATCATAATGTATAATGTTTAAAGACAAATGGGAAACTCTATTTATACGCCAAACTTAGGAAATACTGGAGAGCTGACAAAGCATGTGCACATGTTTGGCTATTGTAGCCAAACTGGAAAAACAGTGAGTTGCTCAAATTCGCAGTTTCTTTGTCAATTGTCAAATCATTCTTACTCATGGTTATAGTGAAAAGTGAAGGAATTTTTGGTAAATTAGTTTAAGCGTTTGTTCTAGTACAAATGAGCAAACGACAAGCTCAATGGCCAGACATGTTCTATTGAATCGAAATTTGGAGTTCCTCCCGCAGCACCAAAAAAAGATGATTAATGAAGATGATTGATGATTGATGGACAGCCACATTATGTTGACCAATAGAGAGGAAAAACAAGGAGCAGTAATAAAATTATTCTATTTAAATATTATATGTTTAATAAAGATATACTACATAATCATATAAGTATAGATGTGTTACTGCATCCCCTCTTTTTTCCACTATTGGTTACGTGATCTGTGAACCAAATTTGTGTATTGCAAAATTATTTATTTTTAAATAAATGAATAAAAAAATAAAATAAAAAAATAATATTTCTTTTATTTTTTAATAAAATATTTTTTTTCAATACACAAATTTTATATATATATTACATTGCTATAACTCCCTTGGTTTTGCACCCCTCCCTGTCACAGGTGAATCACCATGAGGCCATATTGAACCTTGCACTGCCGAGAGCCCCAGGAGGATCAATTTCCCAAGTAAGTGGTTTAATATCATATGAGCAGGCATTAGGCTGTTAGAGTAGGACCTGCCAAAGATGGGGTACATTGATGTTGTGGCAGGCTTATGCAATGTATGATCTTATACTGTAACTAAATCCCCATTATATTTGTCTAAGTCAGTTGTTTTGGTTTAAAAAAAAAAAAAAAAAAACTATTACATTTTTTGAGCTTTGAATCTGGTATTAAGTGAATGAGTTTGCTGGATTCTGAATATAATATTTATATTATGTATATATTTTTTACAGTAAACTTATCTTACCCTGTTTGGTTTCTCTAATGTTTCCCTGAATATTTTTCAATCGAAGATATATCAGGGGAACCAAACTTCCCATCATGTATAAGTCTATTATAATGGCTGAATTCAGTTCCACCTGATAAAACAATGTGAACGGTAGCACGAGTGCATACTAATTGAAGACTAACCCTGTAAAAGCATTAGGAGGGTGAGTTCTGCTACATGCAAAACAGTCCTCAGACATTGATAGGCTTAAATGGAATGTGTTATAGAAACAAACTTTTTACATATCTCACATCAGGATACATCCCTGAAATCATTCCTTGGTAAATGCCCAGTAAGAATTTGACATTACGAGGGTGCAGGGCTTAGCGACGAACCTGCACGGACGCTATTTCGGGAGCTCCGCTACTTTCACTGCAAAACCCGTCAAATATCCGTTCCCCTGAAAGCCATCGACTAACCTGGGGCCAAGCAATGGCTACAGGAGAGGGTGAGGCACACACTGATGCCTTTCTTTCAACCGCCGGGCGCGAAACAAAAACGCCGGCCCCACAGGGCCTCCCACACAGCCAGCCAGAAAACCACGACGAATGCCTTTGCAGCCTGGTGGGACCAGGACTGGCTTACTCCTGAGGACCGGGAGACACAGCCCCAAGAACTGGAAGCGATGGGAAAAAAGACCCCAAAACCCCAGGTACATACACCAGGGAAAACACGAGACATAGGCACTCTGCTCCAACACCCACCCAAACATAGAGGGCAAGACCAGGCCGCAGCTGAGGCCTCTGACACCCAGGAAGCAGAGGGGAGGATTTCGGACACCCCAGGGTCTCCCACAAATAGGCTCCCAGCCACATCTACCCCAGCAACCCTGGATCCCGCCAGTAATTCAAGACAATTTATGTGGCGCCTTGATTCGTCTTTGGACCATCTGCCACCTGTGGAAATAGTTCCGCATCAAGCACCCCAACCATGTAGACTGGCATCCGACACTATCACTATATCCGGAGGGGATCTGAAAATCGCTCGACCGTTCCACACCTCCATGTGGTCCAGCCACCATACTAGTTCCTCTCGGGAATCCCTGTCCAGGCTCAGTTCGCATTTGTACGAACTGCCTGACCGAAGATGAGATCCCTTCAGTCGTTGCAACGCCCTGTAGTGTAGGAATCCTGGAAATATCGCTTGAATCAATGAGGCCAGGAGGCCAATCACTCATGCCAGCTGACACATGGAGAGAGAGGTGGCCTAAAGTGTACGTCTTATTTCCTTCTTTATTGCCTTTAATTTGGTTTCCGGAAGGAACAAAAATTGGGCAACCGAATCAACTTCAAATCCCAGAAATTTGATTTGTCCCAATTTATGAGGAATCCAAGTCTTCCAGTAGATATACCATCCATTCCAGGGGGCGTAAGAGTTGTTCGGGTGACGAGGACATGATCAGAATGTCGTCCAGATATATAATCATATGGACGCCTCGAGCCCTGAGAAATGCCACAACCGGCTTCATCACTTTTGTGAAGCACCAGGGTGCCGAAGATAGACCGAAGGGCAGACAGGCAAACCTCCATCACTGTCCTTGCCACGTTAAGTGCAACAAGTCCCAATGTTCCTGTGCCACAGGTATGGTCAGATAGGCATCTTTGAGGTCTAGTTTGACCATCCAATCCCCTCTACGGAGCAAGTCCCTGAGGCAGTGAATGCCCTCCATCTTGAAGTGTTTGTAACGGAGGAATCCGTTGAGGTGTTTGAGATTTATGACCGGGCAAACGCCCTTCTTGGCCACGAGGAACAGTTTGCTTAGAAAACCTGGCGTCTCATACGGGATTTCCTGTATCACCTGTTTGGCATGAAGTTCCACAATCTCTGTGTTGATTAAACCCGCCTGTTCGTCCGGCAACCTTAGTTCCTGGGGTGTTTGAATCTGGAAAGGGGGAGACAAAAGATTTAGGTGGAAATCCCTGACCGTACTCAGAACCCACACATCTGTGGTAATCCTGCCCCACATATCAACAAATTAGGCTAGTCTGCCCCCACGTTTATAGGGGAAAAAAGGGGGTTAGGGGTACTCACCATATGGACGTCCTTGTGAGGGCTGACCACGACCTCCCCGGTTCTGCCATGGTTTCCTGCATGAAGGGAAGAAGGGAGCAGGCCAGTATTCTTGGTATGCCCGAGAGGCAGTAAAGGAACCTCTGTGAGTCTGCGAGGACCTCGAGCTCCACGGCCGGGCGGACGGCTCCTATACCTCCCGGCTCCTTGGAAAACCTTTGGGCCGAAGACCTGTTTCAGGTTGGACTGAGCTTTATCTAGGGCGGTGAAGGTGCGTACAAACCAACCTAAGTCCTTAACAAAGGATTCCCCGAAAAGCATGCCCTTAGCGGCAGGTTCCAGTTCCTTGACCGCTAGGTTTACCAATTTAGGTTCAATCTTAGGCAAGATGGCCTGGCGGTATTTGCGTTGCATAAAAAGCATATCAGTTGTTGGATCCAGCCAATAGCCTCATCAAAATTAAGGGGGATCCCTTAAGCGGGCCCCAGAGTGTCCAATATTTTGTCCTGGCAATTGTGGAGTGAAAACTCCAGTCCTTTCCTGGGTTTCCAGCCCGTTTTGGCAAGGAACTGCGAAATCTGAGTAGTTTTCTACACACCGCATCAGGTACTGAGGGTCTTGGGCCTTCAGCCCGCAGCTTGCTGCGCCCCTCTTTGGACAGCGGGGTGCGCATATGCAATGCCAGGTAATTAGCGATGTGCTCGGGCGGGTCCCATTCCGCTGAGCGAGGATGGCGGAGGTCATCTGGATTAAACAGGGGGTAACCCTGTGGATCACAGATACCCTGCCCCCCACTCGGAGGTAACGCCGAGGCATTGGAACCCACTGCAGCGTCGGGGTCCCCTTCCTCATAGGAGGCATAGTCAGGGACATCCAAACCCGTCTCCCCACTCTGATCGGAATCCGATCCTTCATTGTCATGGCTACATGCCCTTTTCCAGGTTCTGGCCGATTTTGCCCAGCCAGTGGCTCTCTTGCACGGTAACGCACCATCTTGGACGGCCAGAGGCACATCAGTCAGGGCAGGTGGCACCTGTGTCACATTGGTGGGAGAGACGTGCCTGGTCTTGGCACGAGCCTTGCGGCTCATCTGAGACTGCAGCATAGGGTGGGGGGTGGGCACAATAGAAGGGCCTAGAGGCTGTACCAGCGCTTGTTGTAGCGTATGGGACAGGGAGGATAAAACAGTCCCCATGGCCGAGGCCAGGGCCCTCTGCATGGTGGAGTCAATAAGGGCCTGGAACTCCTGAGAGGGAGAAAGGCTATCCTCCCCAGAAACAGGGGGTAGCATAGGGTCTATAATGGGGTAACTGGCGCTGTCAGGCCCTTCTCCTCTAGTTTGCATCACTAGGGCAGGGAGGATTATACCAAAAGTATGTATAAACAAATAGGGAAGTATGCCCAGAGAGAAATGGTAAAAACCCAGGGACAAAGTGTGCCAAAATAGTCCTAACACAACCTAAGCTAAAAGCAAAACGAAATAAAAGGGTTGAGTAACCCACAGACAGTACTTTAAGGTAAAAAAAACGGAATAGGAGAGGTATAGGGAGCTGTGCCGTCGAGGAGCCTTAGCCACGTGTGTGAGCGGGCAGTGTGGAATGCTGACGCGTGCAGAGCACGCCGCGGGCAACACAGAGCCCCTCCCCTGCCAATGGCCAGGGAATTCATGGAACACATGCGGCAGGGAACACCCTCGCACTCGCGGGTGCGAGGAGAGGAGACTGATCAGCACGGTAGATAGCGCGGCCGCCACACGCGGTCGCAAGGGGGGAGGGGGTGGGGAAACAGGAGTAAATGAAAAACTCTAACAGAACCTCTTTCCCTGTAGACACTAAACGCTCAGAACAGGCAGGGGAAGCCGGCCACCAGAAAGTGGGATAGAGAAAAAACAGACAAGAAAAACTAAAATAACTTGAAATCAAATAACCCAAGTAGTAAAAACAGAAATATAATAACCAAAAATCAATCCAATAAGGATAAAATAACAACAAACATCAATAATAAGATAACAAAGATAAGGAGATATTTAATAATAACAACAAAGTATTTAACCAGGAAAGGTACATACAGATTAATCTGGTTTTCAAGTACATCCTGGGGATGTTACCTTAGCCCAACATCCAGGGGTTGTTAGTTACTATAACCCAATTTAATGGTACTCATTTTATCTACCTTGGAAGGATGAAGGCTTGAGTCAACCCTGCCAGGATTTGAACCTGCAATCCACGAGTATAACAGATTCTACTGATAATGCATTAGTTCACTGATCTATCTCACCAGCAATCATTTACTAAACATACACGTGTTTTTGTATACATTGATTCCAAATATTTCTACTTGTGTGTCGCCTACTGTGAAAACCAACAAATAGTAAATTTAATGTGACCCATGAATTCATCAAATATATTTTTCCTGTTTAGTTTTAATACATTTAATTTAGTGCAGCATCAAGTAATGCATGGGAAAAGTTGCCACACACTTGCATTTTGCCCCTATCTGTTTACACTGATATAAAGTATATGAAGTTTAACTAGAACAGTGCATGGCATAGAACCACGTATAAACATAATGCCATCAAGGTCTATTAGAGACAATATAACCCCTTTAAATGTCCATTTAAAACCCTGATATGGTATGTTTTCCCCATGATACATACTTAAGGAAGTGTAGAGCAGCGATGTATTTATCGCGAGGCTGACAAGGCCTTTGCCTTGGGCGTCACTTTCTGGGTGGTGATGAAACCCCCCTTCCCCAATCATCCTGACAAATGCCTTGCCAGCCACTTGTGCTGGGGGACACAGGAGCTGGCTGGCTGGCCACCTGAGAGCCCCCCCGAAGACTGGCATGTGCTGATGTTGCGGTGGGGATACAAAGCAGCCCTGGAAAAAAATCTATGCCAGCCCCACAAGTCATTGTGCCATGTATTGTCACATGTAATATGTAAGGCTATGCTTACATGCTTCCAACAGACAAGCTCACTGACACACACACACATGCTCACTACAGACAAGCTCACTGACACACACATACAAGCTCACTTACTAGCAGCCACACACACACACACAAGCTCACTCACTAGCAGGCACACACACAAAAGCTCACTCACTAGCAAGCACACACACACACACACACACGTGCACTCACTAGCATGCACACATGGACAAGCTCACTCACTAGTTTTGTAATAAATAATGGACTATTTTTTATTTAATAATAGAAATAAATAATGCCAGTGACAGACAATTTATTTATTTCCAGTGCATTGGTAAAACCATAGAAACTACCCCCAGATTAAATATCTTAAAATCATCTCTACTTCGATACTTCAGTGCTTCCCAACCTTATAGATATTCTTGCTTTCAGCTTTTAGGAGCATTGATAGTGTAGGTGTCTGAGGCTGCTGAAATAGTTATTACTTATTTTAATTCACCTCTGTTATCTGGCCACATGTCCATTAAAATATTCTGAACTTGATCTAGTTGCTTTCATATTGCTTGGTCTCGTAAACCAACACAGCTGTCAATACTTGTATGATTAGCAATAGAAGAACATTTTAAAGGATATGATTCAAGGTAAGGCCGGGGATTTACCTTTGTTAATTGCATTGTAATAAATTTCCTACAACATTTTGTTCAGGAACGAGATTAATAGTATGATACGTTTCGATGCTTGAAAAGGCCTGTAGAAAAACAAACATGGCAAATTATCTATCTCTATTGCAGAACAAACTATTAGTATGGTATATTATGTCTACAATTCTTAATGTTTATGGAAAAAAAAAGATTTACTTGTTTTGTGTTGACAGGTTCTCTTTTAGGACAATTAGCGGTCTAAGTTTAGGCGTTCACTACACTAGACAATTCACACATCCACTGTAGCCACATTTGTGTGTGCTACAGCAGAACATGCATTATGTGTGTTTCATCATGGAACATGCATATATATCAAATATACCCACACACATACAGATTGGGTTTCCCTCCCAAAATGTTCACAGATGGCTAGATTTAAAATAAGTACAATAGCGTCTACTCAGTCTTTGTATACACTCACCAGATGGAGTTACCTTGAGTCCCGTTAATTGGGTGCTGGAACATTAATCACCGTGTGGTATCCATACATTGAGAAGAAAGTTGTATATAATTACTTTTCCATGTGTGTAGAAAGTGTCTATGTCTAAATAACAAACCATGAAAGTGATAGCATATAGTGCAAATGGTATATAAAAGTGTAACAATAATTACAGCTATAGCAAACATTCGTAGAAACAGTCATTTTTCTTAACCCCTAGTACCTAAACTGGTTTGTAGGTATAACCACAATCTGTGCAATTACTTGATATTGTCTGGATGTCATTATCCAACCACACAGGGGTCCCAAAGTGGGCCCTTTAGCGATCAAATATACATCATGTGTAGATGGAGGAGGTATTCTCCGTCTATCTATAAAAAGTTAATAAGGTATACTTTTTAGAACATGTGTTTAATACTACTTGGTAATTATATTCTTTTGTTTGTGTTTGATATGATAGTTTGCTGCATACAACACAAGTAGATTATGGCTCAGAGTTCAATGAAACCATTTTGCAGTGACGTGCATCGCCTAGCGCAATATAACACTGTCACCCTCTGGCAGTAATAGTAGAGATACTTTGTTCTTACAATGATGCCTTTTTTTAAATTAGTTATTTGTTGTACCATAGTTAGGCAGGGCCCTCTTCACCTACTGTATCAATATGTCAATCATGTTTTGTCAGAATTAAGTGTTTGGCTTGTTTGCCTATTGTACAACACTGCAGAGTATGTTGGCCCTACATAAAAAATTATAACTGTTTGTCAGTAATGTCAGTAAATGAGACATTTGTGTCAGAAATGAGAAAAATAAAAGAAAGATTTAAACCAAACTGTAGTAGATTTTAAGAGCTCTGCCACATGCTTGCAGGTCAAAGGAATGGAATAGGTGAGACAAAAATCACAGAAAGGAGTACATTACTACAGTGTAAGTAGTATCGTGTACTATGAATAGATTAAGAGGTTGTGGCGAAGCTCCAGTGCTTGACCAGGAGAACAGCTCTCCTAATCTCGCAAAGTTGTTGGTGGTTAATAGCAGCTCACCCAAACATCAGTCTAGACTTGATGACGGGTGACGACAAGGACATTTTATTAGGATTACACACACACATATTTGATACCCATACCCCCAGCATGGAGCCGTTACCTGCACAATGGTGGTCCCATCCAGGTGTCCCTGTGTCTGGGAGATGATCAGATAAAACACTGCTAATTTAATTAATCACCAGACACATAGGTGCGTAACATGAATATCCCCTATTAGAATCTGAAAATCAATAATATTACCGACCTATTTGGAAACCCTGAATAGCTCATCCCTGAGCACCAAATCTGGCAAAATAACGTTCTAATCCCATGCTCATGGTGGAAACACCACCCGATAAAAGATTTGATCATCTGCTGCAGAGAGTCAGTCCATGGAATAGTTCCACACAGCAGGCCCGAGGTAGCACTGTTCTCCCGGAGAACTTAAACAGCAGTTTAAGATGATCGGGTGGCTCGCTTTCAGGGTGCTTAGGATGGAAGAGTCTGCACGGGGAGAGGAGCCATAGCCGTGTAATTAAAGCTCTTTTGATACAGTTAATAGTGTTTCTTCAAAGAGGTGAACAGCTTTAACACATTCATTAGGACAAGGAACTCGTTCCCGCACTACCAACTCTCATCTGCAGGATTTTTCACGGGCTGCCCCGTTTCTTTGGCATTCACTACCCCATGCCATCAGATTTTTCCCTAGCCTCCACTCCTTTAAGAAGTCTTTAAAAACACACCCCTTTAGGAAAGCTTACCATCTTCCCAGGTGCCCTCACAACTTCCCTTACCTCCTTAGCCCAGCTCACTCACTTTACTGCCCCTGTTTTGTTCTTCCAGGCCACTTTTACTGGCTTATTTCAACACAGCCATCTTATCCATCAATCACTACCACCTCTGACACACTGGTATTTCTCGTGTTTTTCTTTACCCCTTCCTCATAAAGCTTATTTAAGCATGAATTTGTTTGCCTCTTGTCTCTGTTATATTCCATCTGTCTGCATTAATTGTTGTCAAATATCCCCATTTTATAATTGTAATGCGCTGCAGTATATGTTGGCTCCATATAAATGCTAATAATAATAATAACACAATTTGTACTCATTGGTTATCGGTTCGATACTTCTCAGTTTGATCTAGCGTGTGATGACAAACTCTGTACCCCAGAAAAGGGTTAGGGTTAACAGTTTGTTATGCTTGATAGGACGGAGGACTACCCACAGGTACACACCTCTACTCAGGGTGCCTGCTTAATGCTGGTTGAGTGTAATGGGAGTTGTCATCCACAGTATTTTCAGTGACCCGAGCTGTACATTTCAGGTACAGTTTACATCTTCTCCAGAGCAATGGGAGTTATGTTCCACGGTTTCCTCCTTACCCACATTATTGGTTAGTGATCTATGCATTTGAATAAGGGTTACCCAAAAAGACGTTACATTTATAGAGGTTTGTAAATCAGGGTAAAGTGTTTGAGAGTTTTTCTTAATGAGGAATCATTGAAGGGCATCATGGTCAGGAGCAGAAGAAGAGAATTGATGTGTAACTAAGATGAGCCAGACAGTAGTGTTTGGTTCAATGTTTAACCAAATCATTCTAGAATCTGGAACGCACAGTGATTCAGTGTATTGTTATTGGTCATAACACTGAGTGTATATCATAACTACTGTAACAAGACTCTATTTCACTCCACAGGAGAGATCTATTGAGTGTCGAGAAAATAAAGAGTCGTGAGAGAAATCTTATGCTATCCTGCAGTCTTTATACCTGCTTTCAAATGGGGATCTATACAAAGGCTGGAAAATATGCACATTGGTAATTTGCTCAAATTGTCATTTCTTAGTCATCTGGTAAATGGACACTCTATGCACCAACACAAGCTATTTTTTTATATACTTTTTTTTTCCAATTCTATTGTTTAATTTTTAAGAATATGACATAACTATTCTCTATTTGCTCACAATTCTTCCCTCTTCCCTATTTGCAGTTTCCTTTTTTTTTTTTATTGTTACAATACTAAAACTAAGCTATGTCTTTTCTATTTTCTATTATTTTTTAATAAATAATAATTATTATTTTTCTCTGCAATTGCCGCAATTACTTCATTCATATAAAAAAAATGAATAAACCCACAAGCAAAATACTAGAAACTATGCCAAAACCTCTATTACCTTGCACAGATAGATTAATCATGATTTTTAATTAATGAAACTAAATGCTGCTTGATCAATCCCATGCTGTGCTACTTTCACCAGAAAATTGACAGTGAAATACAACTCTTACAATCAATATTGGCACGGTGGGTTATGGGATATGATTCTCCCTTAGAAAGCTATTGGCGCACCATACATGGCCGAGGCATTTTAGCCGCTTGACCTGATAATAACTCAATGCAGAGGCTGTATATCCTGTTTATTCTCAGCAAAATTAGGATTTCAAATGTGATTATCTGTTTTATGTTCCCTGGCAGCTAACCATTAAAGTGAAATGCCAAGCACATCCTTCAAGTTTATAAATACTTGTATTTGTTGAAAAATTTGCTAAAATATTAACACTTTTTCCTATTTTTAACTTGGAATGGTTAAACTTTCCCTCTTGGATCCAAAGGAAACACTTTTTTACCCCCAGGATCAGTATAAACTAACTCTTATGCCAATATGTGTATATATATATATATATTCCAAAAATCCTTGGCACTCACCCCTTCCTTTTTTGAGCCTCGGTGCAACAGCATACTATATATATCCAATAAGTAGAGAGGTGCACTCGTAGGTCTTAATCCAAGTGATATTTATTCAATAATATTCATTCAAATATAAAGTCCCCTATATCTATGAATTCACACGAAAATAATTTATACGGCAGTACTTTCAGTGGGGTTGGTTTTAGAACTGTCCAGGTCATAAAATGAATCTTGCTTTTGGTTTTTTCCTGAGGTAAGTGCTGAGTTAGCATGACACCATGGAAAAACATGTCTGATGTTGTTAATTATATGAAAAAAAATCATATTTTGGGGTCATACAAACTTGGCTATTTATTATTCATGTATTGTTTTAAATAAAATGACTTTACAGTGCATAAAAAGGGGGACAGTAGATCAAATTTATACTGTATCATGCTTTTGATATTAGAAATGGAATATAAAAAGCGACAAACAGTGCTCTCAATAAAATAAAAAACACTATAAAATAAAAAATATATATATACTGACAAGGATAGAGCAGGTTCACTGCTCTATGATATCAGCACTGGTGGTATGATACCCACCTGGGATTTCTGTCACTTGTGGTGCAGTGTGATCACGGGAGTAACTACGAGTGACAGAAATCCAAGGTGGGGATCATACCACCAACGCTGATATCACAGAGCAGTGAGCCTGCTCTATCCTTGTGAGTATATTTTTTTATTTATTTTATAGTGTTTTTTCTCTCTTATTGAGAGCACTATTTCTTACTTTTTATATTTTTATGAGTTCCGGGCACCACTAATCTTGCAGACACTTACAGCATATCCTACGTGGGGATTGTACCACTGTACGCATCATACGCTAGAGCTGGTCATAGCTCTAATAAATGTGAGTCTATTACCGCTATTTTAATATATATATTATATTGGATTTGACATATTGCACTACTGGCTGAGCCTGCTTCTTGTCTTTGTTACATTTATAGGGATACCTGAGAAACTTGAAAAAAAAAAAGACATACCTCCCCAGCCTAAGGAATTTACGTCCTATTAAGTACCCAGAGCTGCACTTAACTCTAATATAGAGGCACCTTTATATGTGAGACTTTTTGGGACTATGTATAAATCTTATATTATTTTATACACTTAGCAGTATTTAACATTGCTGATTTTTTTCCGTGTTTATTTATTTTATTTTTTTTGTATGTGGTGCAGCCCTTCTCTTCTTTTGTTTCATTCATTGTAATTTGTATTCGTCCTTTCCTCTTTTGGAGGAATGGATGAATTGCCAATAAATCAGACAAAAATTTGTTCGTCTGAAAATGAATACCTAGTCTAGTGAATAACTATGTAGGTTTTCTGACAAATGCTTTAGAAAGCTATTAGAAGCAGCCTAACATGAAAGTGCTTACATTCAGCTGCAGAGGTCAGACCTCACAGAATTAAAGGACCACTCTAGGCACCCAGACCACTTCAGCTTAATGAAGTGGTCTGGGTGCCTGGTCCTTCTAGGGTTAACCCATTTTTTAATAAACATAGCAGTTTCAGAGAAACTGCTATGTTTATGAATGGGTTAATCCTTCCCCCTAATCCTCTAGTGGCTGTCTCATTGACAGCCACTAGAGGCGCTTGCGTGATTCTCACTGTGATTTTCACAGTGAGAGCACGCCAGCGTCCATAGGAAAGCATTGAGAATGCTTTCCTATGTGACTGGCTGAATGCGCGCGCAGCTCTTGCCGCGTGTGCGCATTCAGCCGGCGGGGAGGAACGGAGGAGGATCGGAGGAGGAGAGCTCCCCGCCCAGCGCTGGAAAAAGGTACGTTTAAACCCCTTTCCCCCTTCCAGAGCCGGGCAGGAGGGGGACCCTGAGGGTGGGGGCACCCTCAGGGCACTATAGTGCCAGGAAAACGAGTATAAAGTTAATTAAGGCAAAGCCATAGTACACAATGATAAGAGTAGAAGAATAATTGCCATCAGAACATTGATCACTATGGTCAGATTTAATTTTTTGCATATGCCTATACAAAGCAGTTTTCCTGACACTATAGTGCCATGAGGGTGCCCCCACCCTCAGGGTCCCCCTCCCGTCGCACTGAAGGGGTTGAAACCCCTTCAGCAGCTTACCTTATTCCAGCGCCGGGCTCCCTCGGCGCTGGTGACTTCTCCTCCCCCGCCGACGTCAGCTCCCCCGTCCGACATCAGCGAAGCCAAATGTGCATGCAAGTGCATGCATTCAAAGTGTCCGTAGGAAAGTATTTCTCAATGCTTTCCTATGGACACTCTGCGTGATGGAGGCGAAATATGCCTCCAGCATCGCATATGCACCTCTAGTGGCTGTCCGGAAGACAGCCACTAGAGGCTGGATTAACCCCAAATGTAAACATAGCAGTTTCTCTGAAACTGATATGTTTGCATCTGAAGGGTTAAAACCTGAGGGACCTGGCACCCAGACCACTTCATTGAGCTGAAGTGGTCTGGGTGACTCTAGTGTCCCTTTAACAATAAAATAAATTAGGTCCAGGCACTCAGGATTGCTACAGGAAGGCAGGTTTATTGGAACAAAAGTGCAACATTTCAGCCTACACAGAGGACTTTATTGGGTACCTTGTTTATTTTATCTACTAAACTGGGTTTTGCCAACCCTGGCCCTGATAACCTGGGTTCTTAAGTGTCAGTGCGGTATCCTCCGTTTGTGAATTACTATATTTAACTATAAGCATCTGTCAAATGCAAAAATACACATACACATTTTTATCTTGCAACTTGGCATCTCCGTCTTAGCAACCTGTCAATCATTGTTCTTTCCACCTAGCAGCCAGCATGGAAAACAGAGAACAAGAGAAATTAACAATATTTCTATTTCTCCTGCTTGCTTACGATATGTGCCCTGAACCGGATTGTGATAAAGTTTACTATAATCTTTAACATAAAGGGAACCCATAGTCCCCAAAATAACAATTGTTACTGATGAGTTCATACTACTGACTACACACTGCTGACATCACACTTCTAACTACACACTGCTGAGTTCACACTGCTGACTAAACGCTGCTGAGTTCACACTGCTAATTACACACTGCTGACTTAACACTGCCAACTACACACTGCTGAGTTCACATTGTTGGCTACACAGTGCTGAATTCACATTGCTGACTACACACTGCTGACTATACACTGTTGACTATACACTGCTAACTACACAGTGCTGAGATCACACTGCTGAGCTCACACTGCTGAGTGCTCACTGCTGAGTTTACACTGCTGACTTCACACTGCTGAGCTCACACTGGTGACTACACACTGCTGAGTTCACACTGCTGATTACATACTGCTAAGTTCGCACTGATGTCTACACACCGCTGACTTCACACTGCTAACTACACACTGCTGAGTTCACACTGCTGTCTGCACACTGCTGGGTTCACACTGCTGTCTGCACACTGCTGAGTTCACACTGCTGTCTACACACTACTGACTTCACACTGCTGTCTGCACACTGCTGTCTACACACTGCTGGGTTCACACTGCTGTCTACACACTGCTGAGTTCACACTGCTGTCTGCACACTGCTGAGTTCACACTGCTGTCTACACACTACTGACTTCACACTGCTGTCTGCACACTGCTGGGTTCACACTGCTGTCTACACACTGCTGGGTTCACACTGCTGTCTGCACACTGCTGAGTTCACACTGCTGTCTACACACTGCTGACTTCACACTGCTGTCTGCACACTGCTGTCTACACACTGCTGGGTTCACACTGCTGTCTACACACTGCTGAGTTCACACTGCTGTCTGCACACTGCTGAGTTCACACTGCTGTCTACACACTACTGACTTCACACTGCTGTCTGCACACTGCTGGGTTCACACTGCTGTCTACACACTGCTGGGTTCACACTGCAGTCTACACACTACTGACTTCACACTGCTGTCTGCACACTGCTGTCTACACACTGCTGTCTACACACTGCAGAGTTCAAACTGGGGCACGTTACATGTGCTTGGTATGAGCTAAACTTATTTATAGCTGGTCTTTACGTCTAGAGAATATGCCCTGTTCAAAGTTTTATATCAAGCTACTGGAACTTTATGGGTTAAATATTCATGCCATTGTATATTTCTGTCTGTGTATTCCTGGGTGTATTTATATATATACTGTGCCATACAGTTTCTCAGTATTTTTGTTATTTTTTATTTTTTTGCTTATTTCTGTTGACAGTTTTAGTGTCCATTACCTTTTTGGATGGATCGCCATTTATTTCTTACTGTTTACTACTAGACTGTGCAGCCTTCATTAAGCAAACATAATTTCAAACAGAAAGTAACATAAGCAATCTCAATAAAAATATAACATCCCAAGCAATTTTATCAAGAGATACTAAGGGCTGTGTTCGGTATAAACCATTAGCTCTTAATGGTTGTTTTAACACTTAAAAGTGTCTAGTAATGGGCTGGTAATGGTTACTGCGCAATTTTATCTCGCTCGTTCCTTAAACGCAGCGACCGTTAAACAGATAACAGTTATTTTAAGGGGAAAAATAAATAAAGGTAAAAATATTGTTCTGTGTTGGCTTTTATTTAAACTCCACCACCTCCCAGCGGGTTTTCTGGCTCAGAGTCGTTACAGATGTAGAAGGATAGGGCCACGTGTCTTTGTTATAGACAAACCATTAACTGCAGGAAAGTTACACATTAGCTTTATCAACAGTTTATTTTACCTCCCAATATTTCAACATTTGTTTTAAGGTGTGTCGTTCTGATAAAGACTGATAAAAAATATAACCTCATGAGCTTTTGATATTTATGTAATGGGGAAAAAAATCATGGCAAAGTCATCTGCTGTGGCAAGACTGTAGTGGCAAGACTCTGGATACCACGTACTACACATTCTTTTTTTTTTGCTTTGAAGCTCTGTGATACATTCATATATATTGCACACTACTGTGAGTTTCATTGTTGTTGAACTCTGTGATTCACTCGCATGTAATGCACAAAAAACTGAGATTGTTTTTGCAGTGGAGCTCTGTGATACACTACTGTAAGTTTTATTGCTGTGGAGCTCATAGGTAGCACACAATACTGTGAGGTATATTGCTGTGGCGTTTTACCTCTTTGTCTTTATGTAACCATATAACTATAGCATTTCCTTTAAACCTCCCCCCCCCCCAAAAAAATAAAATAAAAAAATGTAAATGTACATTTGGGATGCTGTAATGTACACAAATGTCCACAAGGTTCAAATAAGTTTTACGTTTCTGTGGGCCGCAAAATCATGAAAATAAAGATGGTTGTGCATCTAGTCTACATTAACTTACCATTTGGTAGGTTCCAAAATTCTTCATCATGTCCATACAATAATTCATAAATGCAACAAATTCTATACGCATACGATAGATACACTTCTGATGATTACCAGTTTGCTTACAAAACACATACATGTTCAATAATAAAGTAAGTACACAGATGCAAACACACATGTAATGGTAGGTACTCCCCATATACGGCTAAAAGACAAATAACTTTTTTTGTCTAATACATAAGACCACATTTGAGCAGAACATGATGAAAGATGTCAAAAGCTGCAGAATCCATCCAGAAGAATCAGAGGGAAAAGTGACCTTTAGACTTGGCAGACAGTCGGCCATTAGACACCTTCGTCAGGACTGTCTGTAAACTGCCGCAGGAAAACCAGACTGTGTCAAGCGGGAATTAATTGTGGTTAATAACAATTAAGGCAAGCTAAAGTTTAATATCATTTAGAGAATAAGCTTAATTATTTTAATATATTTGACTTCATTTATATCTCTTGTTTAACATAACGACCATTTAAAAAAAAAAAAATCACATTAAGTTTTTTTCCCAGAACCACCTGCCTAAGTTACTACATCAAAAGGTGAAAGCCTACATGGAAAGGGATTGCGGTGATTACTCTCAGTAAAGTAATCTGATTCAGGGTGCGATAACATGACTTACTTAAGATTACATAGAAAATCCAGCTTTAAACTGTAGTTTACATTGTTGTTTAGATAAAGAGATACCCCTCCCTTGCAAGCCTCTGACATCAAATATTGGTTAGATTAACAAGGTCAGGGTGGGAGATTTCATTTCACAGGGTTCTATTGCTAAAGTTATAGCTCACTAGATTTGGAGACGTTCATTATTTTCTGGGAATTAAAATCAGCTGAAAAATTGAACTTTAAAATGGCACAAGGGGGATAAAATGAATTTAAAATGCAGATTCTCAAGTAGTATACATATCAGAATATATCACACAATGACACCGGGTTTTTAGTTACAGTAACTATATAGACATTCTAAACAACCATCAGAAGGGGCATGAAATCAGAGGTGTATATATACTGTATTGGGTGAGGAGGGGGTTTCCCTAAACAGACTACAATGCTCTAATCCCACCCCCCAAATAACTAGAAGAAGGAACCACATTTCATTTTAATATGTTTAATGACTCAATTAAAATCCATGGTGCCCTGTTGAGTGCATTTTGTGTCACTATGAAGTATGGTCACCTTATATGTAAGAAAAATAATCTTAATTTTCATGAATGTGTTAACTATGTATGCTTATCTTGAAAACTTCCCAGCAGTAGCCAGCAAATTGGCACACAGCATACCAGTTAAGATAAGAGTCTAATGACACTTCAATCAAAGGAACCCCATCTATGAAGTAGGTTTGTTTACTTCTCCATCAGAAACATTCTTTTTATTCATCCCTAGATTCTGTTGATGTATACATTTTGCCAAACATCTGCCATTATTCAAATTCACTATCACTTTAACAATATCTGGGGAAAGATGTCCAAGTGAGCTTGGCTATGGCATGTTTCAGTACAGATCTATTTCTATTCCCTCGTGTGAGGAGTCTCGTTAAGAGATCATGAGATTTGGCACCAATACAACCTTCACACACAGCATTGGCCAAGCACAGAATGGGTACGGACAGAGGTTTGTGTAGCAGTGACATGCACAAACCTTTGCAGATCCCATATTTTTGGCAACAAGAATATGTGACCTCAGTATTTTAAGGGATGAGGTAGGTGGATTGTTGCGGGTGGGGTCTTGTAGGCAAGAAGTTGGTCCATGTTTAAAACGGTTGCCTTTCGTACCTTGCATTGTCCATGTGCCACCAGTCTGCCTTAGACTATTTGATCTGAATACTTTTATTGTGAATGGGATTGATGCAATATTCATACAGTTAATTGCAGATTGACGTATCCGTCATGGATTGTTCCCTATTATTTTCCTTTCGCATAGAGCTTACTTTGTAGACTAGTTATCTAGGGCATAACTCTTGCAATGACAATGGTTTGCAAGCCCTGCTGGCACGCAATAGGTTACTGTAAGATACTTCAGCCATATATCTTTTTAAAGGGCTTAGACAGCTTTATATCTTTAATTATGCAAACACATTCTCCAAATACTGAAGGAGCCAGGCAACTTCCCGCCATGTTAATAATAATATAATATATAGAATAGGTCTCTGCCTTTGGAACTGATGCGGCTGCCCTCACCCACTGAGTTTTATATCATCGGTAATTAGAAATCCAGCATGGAAGTGAATATATATCTTCTGTTGTACAGTGCTCTGAAGCACATTGGAAAGGTCTCAGCCAAGAAAGGTAAGTTGGCTTGACAGACCATGTGTATCATTAGAGAAGTGTTATGCTGGGAAATAGTCACATTGGAAAGAATTATTCATTGCATTGGTTTATGGTCGACTTGGCAGCTGTCATTTTAACACTCTTAGTGCTGGAAAAAATGAAGTGCATGTTTTTCTCATTCTTAGAATGGTACACCACCATAGCTTACTTTGTTATTGTGTCATACAGGACCCCCCCAAAAAAGAGACAATAGTCCGCATCTTCTCCTAATTCATCAAAAGCATAAGTAATAGTCAGATGCTTTATACCAAATTCTGGATTATGCTCTTGGCTTTTATCTTATTTGCATATTAAGTGAATTGAACACATTAAATGTGTTCTGTTTTATTCCATGTGTAACTAAACCCTCACTTCCTAAGAACATCCCACCTTTATTGTGATTAAAGTCATATTAATCTGTCCATTATTGCTGTCCATTATGACGTTTCTTTGATTTGTACATTAGTGAGTAATATATATATATATATATATGTAAGTATATACACAAACTTGCATTAATATTATGAAACATATGAATGTTTCTTAGTTTTTTTTGTTCTTTTTTTGTGTGCGACGTACGTACCAAAAAAGGTACAGAGAAGTTGATAAGAAGTCTTGCATTGCTCTAATTTTTGCTATTTATGGCCATTCAAAATCAAGAAGTAAATGTCCCCCCCCCAAAAAAAATCTCAACAATGATCGCTTTAAAGCACGTAGACCTGAACACGTTCGAGACCACTGGCCTTTAAGTTTGATAACAATGTCTGGACGCACCATCTGTACCACTTTTAAAATGAAATGTTACATTTTATTTTCAGTTAACTCAGCGTGAATTACATTTTGTAATCTGACCACCAGACCTTTACAGGAAATAGCAGTGTGACAGTTATTATTATGGATACAACAACAGATGACTATATCCAAGTGAAATAACGATTCAGGTAGCATCACAATAGAGAGTTTGGTATCAATAAAGCACTGACCAATTCTAGCCCCTCCCATATTTCTTCACCGATTCACAGGTATGGCCCTTCTCGGTCTCTCCGCTCTGCCCATGACCTTCTCCTGTCCGCCGCTCACACCCATACGGCTAACTCACGCTTGCAGGACTTATCACAGGCGGCTCCTTTTCTTTGGAATAGCCTGCCTATCGCTATCAGACTCTCCTCTAGTCTTCAATCATTTAAAAAGTGCCCTTTAAAACCCATCTCTTTAGGAAAGTTTATGGCCTCCCAGAGTAAAATCTACCTCACATACCTGTCCCTTGCTCTCTCCTAAAGGGTAGCACTCTACTCTCTCCTCCAGCTCTGCTTCACTCCACCTTGTTTGATTGCTACCTCCTGTCCTGTTGTGTTTTATGCCCCACCTCCTATAGACTGTAAAATCGTTTGAGTATGGCTCTCTTCAACCTATCGTTTTTGTAATTGTCTCATTTATTTTTAAATCTCCCCCTTTGATAATATATGAGATAGACGCATTACATGCAAAGCAAGATAGTTCAAGCCATGATTTGTCATAAGGGCGATGATTATGGCTTACAGCTCATGAAAACCCCAAATCCACAATCTCAGTAAATTAGAATATTGTGAAAAGGTGCAATATTCTAGGCTTACAGTGTCCCACTCTAATCAGCTAAGTAAGCCACAACACCTGCAAAGGGTTTCTGAGCCTTTAAATGGTCTCTCAGTCTGGTTCAGTAGGAATCACAATCATGGGGAAGACTGCTGACCTGACAGTTGTGCAGAAAACCATCATTGACACCCTCCATAAGGAGGGAAAGCCTCAAAAGGTAATTGCGAAGGAAGTTGGATGTTCCCAAAGTGCTGTATCAAAGCACATTAATAGAAAGTTATGTGGAAGGGAAAAGTGTGGAAGGAAAAGGTGCACAAGCAGCAGGGATTACCACAGCCTGGAGAGGATTGTCAGGAAAAGACCATTCAAAAGTGTTGGGGACTTTCACAAGGAGTGGACTGAGGCTGGAGTCAGTGCATCAAGAGCCACCACACACAGACGGATCCTGGACATGGGCTTCAGATGTCGTATTCCCCTTGTCAAGCTGTTCCTGAACAACAAACAATGTCAGAAGCGTCTTACCTGGGCTAAAGAAAATCAGACCTGGTCTGTTGCTCAGTGGTCCAAAGTCCTCTTTTCTGATGAGAGCAACTTTTGCATCTCATTTGGAAACCAAGGACCCAGAGTCTGGAGGAAGAATGGAGGCACACACTGCAAGATGCTTGAAGTCCAGTGTGAAGTTTCCACAGTCTGTGTTGATTTGGGGAGCCATGTCATCTGCTGGTGTTGGTCCACTGTGCTTCATTAAGTCCAGGATCAACGCAGCAGTCTACCAGGAGAGTTTGGAGCACTTCATGCTTCCTTCTGCGGACGAGCTTTATAGGGATGCTGACTTAATTTTCCAGCAGGACTTGGCACCTGCCCACACTGCCAAAAGCACCAAAGCCTGGTTCAATGACCGTGGGATTACTGTGCTTGATTGGCCAGCAAACTCGCCTGACCTGAGCCCCATAGAGAATCTACAGGGCATTGCCAAGAGAAAGATGAGAGACATGAGACCGAACAATGCAGAAGAGCTGAAGGCCGCTATTGAAGCATCCTGGTCTTCCATAACACCTCAGCAGTGCCACAGGCTGGTAGCTTCCATGCCACGCCGCATTGAGGCAGTAATTGCTGCAAAAGGAGCCCAAACAAAGTACTGAGTCCATATGCATGCTTATACTTTTCAGAGGTCCGATATTGTTCTATGTGCACACCTTGATGCGTCTGCCTCATATATTAGTTTCCCCTTTTACGTTGCATTACTGAAATAAATGAACTTTTGCACGATATTCAAATTTTTTGAGTATCACCTGTATATACACTGATAAGCCACAACATTAAAACCACTGACATGACATGAATAACATTGATTATACCATAATAATGGCACCTGTCAAAGGGTGGGATATATTAGGCAGCAAGTGCACAGTCAGTTCTTGAATTCCACCTGGTGGAAGCAGTGATTAGTACCTACCAAAAGTGGTGCAAGGAAGGACAACCAGTGAACAGGTGTCAGGATCATGTGCTCCCAAGGCTCTTTGATGCCCATGGAGAGCGACGGCTAACCCTTATGGTCTAATTAAACAGAATAGATATTTTTGCTCAAATTGTTGAAAATGTAATGCCTGACCATGATAGAAAGGTGTCAGATAACACAGTGCATCACAGTTTGCTGTGTATGAGGCTGCCTACACACAGACCGGTCAAAGTGCCATTGATGACTCCTGTCCATTGCCTTTGCATCAGAATTAGACCATGGAGCAGTGAAACAAGGTTGTCTGGTCTAATGAAACACATTTTCCTTTAGATCAGATAGATGGCCGGGTGCATGTGCGTCGTTAAGCTGGAGAAGAGATGGAAGCAGAATGCACTATAGGAAGAGGGAAGGCTGGCGGAGGCAGTGTTATGCTCTGGGCAGTGTTCTGCTGGGAAACCTTGGGTCCTGGCATTTAAGTGGATGTTACTTTGACATGTACCACCTACCTAGAGATTGTTGTAGACCACGTTCACCCCTTCATGGCAATGGTGCTCCCTGATATCAGTGGTGTCTTTCAGCAGGATAATGTACCCTGCAACACTGCAAAAATTGTTCAGAAATAGTTGGTGCTGCTTTGGCCTTCAAATTTCCCAAATATCAGTCCAATTGAGCAACTTTGGAATGTGCTGGAACAACAAATCTAATCCATGGAGGCCCCACCTTGCAACATTTAGGACTTAAAGCATCTGTTGTTAATGTCTTGGTACCACATACCAAAAGACACATTCAGAGATCTTGTGGAGTCCATACCTTGGCGCATCACAGCTGTTTGTCAGCACAAGGTTGATTTGGCAGGTGGTTTTAATGTTGTGGCTGATCCGTGTAGACAATAGCAGAGAGATGTTAGTTATGTAGAGTGATAAACTAAGGATTAGGGTTTACAATAAAACACACAGAATGAACTGTTAAATAATATCATGTGTTGAGTCTTAAGGATTAGCATTTCAGTATGGTAAATTTGGGTAATAATGTGATATTGTAGAACAGATATTAGTTTTCATTATTGTTTTTATTTGCCTCCTCCTTGTTTTGCTATGGGCTATAGTGTCACTTCACAATATGTTGTCTTTGCTTGGCAATGGACACCTGCGATGTTACACAAAAAAATACTCACAATTTTATATTATGTTTTACTTTTTTAATAAAATCTATAAATAATATATGTTCTTTTTTATTATCCTTCACTAATAGCAAAGCCACAGTTTTGTCTTTATGCTTACTATTTATATTATTGTATTTTACTTTTATTGCCATTAGAATTCATGCAGATAATAATATCATAAACAAAGATACAATAAAGTCATATTTTCACCTAAAAGTAGAAGGAGAAGAATTGTTGTAAAATAATATCTAATGCGTGTTCTTAATCTATTTCATTTTCAGATTTATGGCTGCAGTGTTGTCCACATTGAAAAGCTAACATAAAGTAATAAAAAAACAAATATATTTATAGTGCGAAGAGATGGAAGATCTTCTTTAAACTTTCTGGACCACATTCTAACCTTGGGTCATTCGGAGAGCTTTTTATATAAATTAACGTCATACTCTGCATACCCAATTTTCTTCTATGTTCTTAACTTGCTTCATGTTGCTTTCAACCTTAAAAATTGCTTGCAAGCGTTGTATGCAAAAAACTGAATAACTTTATTTTCTATTCTATTCCTCTGCAACATATATACCCCTCTCATCATCTAGAGAACGTTTTCTAACCAAAATGGCCAAAGAGTTAATTGCTGCCAAATCCTAAACGCACTACTTGCTGTTTCGTATTGATCTTTCTGTCGCGTTTCACACCATAGACCACTCACAGCATCCTCTTACCTTTCAGAACTTTGATCTCCATGAAATTGTTCTTTCTTGATTTTTATCTTACCACAGTGTTCCCTACACATCTTCTTTTATTGTTACCTCACATTTCCCCCTGTCTATTTTGTTTATGGAACCCTAAGGTTCTAGGCTTCTTTTTTGTGCTTATGTTATATGTTGTCCATTGGTGGTAATACACCTTTGAGCTTACAGATCCCTGCTACCATTTTATACTTCAGGTTAAAGGACCACTCTAGGCACCCAGACTACTTCAGCTTAATGAAGTGGTCTGGGTGCCAGGTCCAGCTAGGCTTAACCCATTTTTTTATAAACATAGCAGTTTCAGAGAAACTGCTATGTTTATTAATGGATTAAGCCTTCCCCCTAATCCTCTAGTGGCTGTCTCATTGACAGCCACTAGAGGCACTTGCGTGCTCCTCACTGTGATTTTCACAGTGAGAGCACTCCAGCATCCATAGGAAAGCATTGATAATGCTTTCCTATGCGACCGGCTGAATGCGCGCGCAGCTCTTGCCGCGCGTGCGCATTCAGCCGATGGGGCGGAACGGAGGAGGAGAGAAGGAGGAGAGCTCCACGCCCAGAGCTGGAAAAAGGTACGTTTTTACCCCTTTCCCCCTTCCAGAGCAGGGCGGGAGGGGGACCCTGAGGGTGGGGGCACCCTCAGGGCACTATAGTGCCAGGAAAACGAGTATGTTTTCCTGGCACTATAGTGGTCCTTTAAGTTCCCAGTAAGATTAAATTACCTTTTATTTAACTGAAAACAAGAACCATTTAGTCAACTATTTTCGCCAAAATGTTTACTGTTATTACTATTCCTATTAATAATACTTACCTTGGATGTCAAGACAGCTTTTCAACTGAAAATATATAGCAGTATTGCTGTTTGCTTGATTCCCTGATATTTTTCCACCTCTTGAAATTGCAATCTTTTTCGAACAGAACTCTTTTTTTAAAATCTCTTCCAGCAGTAAACTTCGTTTGTCACTCTTCGGGGCACTCTTCGGGTCACTCTTCAACCTCATTGCACTGCTTTGGCATCAATTTTTAATGGGACTTCTTTTTCGGTCAGTCAGTTTCCAAATCATTCTACTTTCTTCACAGAACAATAAGTCTTTGTGATAGACATACTCTTTGTTTAATATTTTTAAGACCCATCATCCTCTCCCAGCAGAAAAATGGACTCAGAAGGCTCTGGATTACATTCTGAGATCCACTTCCTGTTGGAACACTAATTAACACTTCCTTATTATCTGGGTCAAGTTTATCCAACCTGGATGGTGGTAATTAACGGAGAGTGCTGGGATGCATAAAACAGGGGGATGGCATAAGGACACTCTGAGCAATATAACCATTGCAGAGACAACATAAAAGCATTTGTAATAATAGGATAACCTATGTGTAAAACTGTTCAAACATCTCAGGGTTATCTTCAGTATCACAGAAAGTTAGTAAGCCCCCAAATGTATATCTGATATCATAACATAAACTACTATGGCTAATTGGCTTACAAGAGGGATCAGTAAGATGTATGATCTTTATATTTATGATCTTCCAGTCTCAAAATGAAGGTGGTTTACTTTACATGGTTCCATGGTATCACATACTACACCAGAATATCACTTTACATGCAAACACATTGTGTTAATCACTGTAGTTCAACTGGTGAGAAGATAGATAAATAGATAGATAGACAGACAGACAGACAGATAGATAGATAGATAGAGAGAGAGAGAGAGAGAGAATTGGTTTTATTTAGCAATTCTTATATAGAGCTCTTCTCCAGAAAGCTTTACATAGATAAATTATACAATGAATGAAAATAAGATTTTGATACAGTCATTGAGTTGCAATATAGTTACGTATAATACTTAGAGGATTAATCATGTCAGACTAAAGAACAATTACAGTAAATTATTGAACATAAAAGGACAGCAACAACTTATAGAACAATAAAAGTTCCTATTGAGATATAGTATTAATTTTCCTCAACAAAAACTGATTGGGTTGTGGCTAAGGGAGGGAAGGATCATGATGACAGATGCACCATGGGTAGGGAGGAGGACAGTGGGAAGGGATCAGATCAGGTGAATTGAGAGGAGCCAACCAGAGGAAAGAGTTATAGAGTGTCAGAGAAGGTTTGGTAAAATGGAGTGTCCTGAGAAGGTTACAAAAGGATGAAACCCAGGTGGTTTATTGGATTTCAGCTTCTTATTCCAGTAGTCAGGGGCTACAGGGAATGGCAGTACTTAAAGTGATGTGGTAGAGGGGGGCGGAGAAGGCTGGTAGGGGTAGTGGGATACCAGAGAGTAGAGATAGGGGTGTGATATGAGCAGACCAGGGCATGTTATAAATTATGCGGGCAGCTTCGTTTTGCTTTTTATGGAGGTAATGATTGAGTGTAGGCAGGAGAGATTTTCAGTAATCTAGCTTGGTGAGCATGAGAGAATGCATAAGAAGATTAGCAGCAGAGAATGTCAGAAGAAGACAGATCTTCTGGATACTAAAAAGGTGAAAGTGACAGATTACAGTAATTGCTATATGTTTCTGGAGGAGAAGGAAGAGTCAAAGATGATGCCTTGGTTGCAGGTGTGGTGATTGAATATGTTAAGGGTATCGAGGAGAATTGAAGGTGGCGGAGATGGTTGAAGGAAGAACAGTGCTTCTTTTGGTAAGGGTTACTTTGCCGAAAGTTTGAAGACACCCTTGAGGCAATGTTAAAAAAGCAGGAAGAAATGTGTAAGGAAAGGTCTGTTGTGAAGGAGGGGAAAGAGAAGAAGACCTGGATGTCATCTGCAAGGAAACAGGCTATGAAGCCTTGAGAGGATACGAGTTCTCCCATGAAGCAGAGAGTAGAGGAGGTGGTCAAGGACTTAGCCATGTGGTACATCAACTGAAAGAGGCAGGGGTCGTGTGGATGCATTGCTTAATGGGCGTGACCAGAAATATAGGTTGTGAGCCATGAGAGGTCTGTATCAGTAATGCTAAGGTTTGTCAGGGAAGACAGAATGGTAGAGTGATCCACTGTATCATATGCAGGAGGTAGCTCAAGAAGACTTCGCCACCTTCAAACCTTCAAACCTAGGGCTTAGAAAACTTAGACTGAGCAAGGAAATTATGAACAGAAAACAGTGCAGTTTAAATTGAGTGGGAAATCAAACAATGTTTCTATTTCTCCTCCTTATCTGCAACGTTTGTCCTGGTTTTACCTTATCTAAACTGGATTATTATGTAATTTGCTAAATCTTTAATATAAATTTAAAAGAAAACGGGGCATAAAATTATTATTATTTTTTTTTTAAACAGAGTAACGCAAATTATAGGGGATTTCTCAATAGGTTTTCTGCTCCAGAGAGGAGTAGATGTGATTCCAAGTCATCATTATACTGCAATGCACTTCATATTACCTATTACCTCTGATACTGATCACCTCACTTTTCATCTTAATGTTTGCAAATGATGGAGATAGCTGTCATAATAAAAGCAAAGAAGTTTTATAATCATGGAATAAAACAGCAAAATTAAAAAAAAAATACAAATGCATAACTAACCATAGATGAAACAGAATACAATCATGTCTTTCATACAAGTTCTCAATGGCCACCAGAGTTAGGTGATCCGTAAACCCAGGGCAGTCCATAAAAACTGGTATGACATTGTCTAATGTCTTGTGGTCTTATGATCCAGGCTCTCCTTCCATTATAGGCCCCTTCTCTAAATCTTCACTTGGCATTTTTTAAGAGTTCTGAAAATCTCCTGCATACATCTTGCTCCACGAAATTATGCTTGTGGTATATTTCAAAACCAAATCACCGAGGACTCCAGACTATCCACATACTTGTGCTTCTTTATAATTCCTATATGTGACTAAACATTGCCTACAACTTTACTACACTTTGTGTTATACCAAACACTTTATTTCATTTAGAATACTAAATAACCCACTATACTATCTAATTAACTACAGAACAGGATACAGCCCATATATTAACTCACAAAGATTTATCATGTGCATCACTGTGATCATAAATACAAATAATAAACACATAAACACTGAGCCAGTGACCTTTTACACAACGCAGTTTATATGCACAAAAAATATGGTATATATGTGCATTCTTCTAGTAGAGCCCTTGGGAAAATAAGCTATGTAGAAACTGGAATTATGGAGATTAACATAACTTTTACATTTTTGTTCATATTTACTGTTTGTGTTTCAGCTCAAATATAACTGGCAATTTTTCTTTTCTTTTTTTTTTCTTTTTTACAAAAACCACGTATGCTTCAGCTTGTTACAGTGGCAAAGTCACTACGTTGGAACTGAGATTCCATTCACATTTAGAATGACCCCTCTAGTGGTAGGTTAATTACAATGCTAAGGTAACATTATGCTATACTTTATGTTATATGAAACCTTACAGAGTCAGTTATTATTAAAGAATTGTCTGAAAAGATGCTCACTAGGTTAGAGTTTTCTTTTATTTTTTCTTATTAGCCTTTAAGTCCTACTTATGTATGATGCTGATAGCAAATTGCGCGCTCATAGAAATGGTCCAAAAAAAGCTGATGTTAAGTGGCAAAAATACTGAGTGTGCCTTACTACATATACACGTGAGGGAAAGATGGGGAGATATAAATGAGTATGGAAAGATTTCAGAGACACAAATATACAGGAGCAGGGGAGAGATGGGGAGAAACACAGAAGTAGGAAGAAAGATGAGGATAATAGAAGTGGAGATAGAAGAAATACAAATTGGGGTGAGATGCAGAGACATACAGGAGTCAGAGGAGATAGATGCAAAACAAGTGGGCATGGAGAGATATACAGAAGGGAGACATAACAGGAGTAGGGAAGAAACTGGGAGGAATATGGGAATCGAATAAATGGAAGGACATAGAAGGACATAGGTAAAGGGAGAATGTAGAAAGCAGAGGTCCCAAAAGAAGATAAGGTACATGCAAAATTGCACATCATTGTATGAAGAGATCGGTTATCCACAGATTCTTATGGACTACATCTAGAAACTAATAGAACATAGCTTTCTGCCGTGCAAATAGAACATTCTCTCATGTGTTGTTCCTATGGCACTCCATTTTGTAGAGATGGCACACACTGGCCATTGGGCCTAATGCCTGAAGGGCAGCAGTGCTCATGGTCTGAAGGTTAGCTATGGATCAACAGGGAAAACCAGGAAATTTCCTTAACTTTACCTATGAATGGCAGTAGTTTAAAACCTCTGAACGTGTCCTGTGCTATTCAGCACGAAGATATTAGCAGCAGATCCTTTAAGTCTTGTAAGTTGCTGTCACGTATTCATCCGCACATAAAACTGTGGTTAATGGCATTTACGGTCCTGACAGGAAAAGTTCTGCTGAGCAACATTACCGTCCTGACAGGAAAAGTTGTGCCGAGCAGCAATCATGCACATGGAAACCTGGTAATTACTTTTGGGGTCAAAGGCCGGTCATGGCCAATCAAATCCACAGGAGGGTTTGTGCCAAGCAGCAATCATGCACATGGAAACCTGGTAATTGCCTTCGGGGTCAAATGCCGGTTACAGCCAATCGGATCCACAGGAGGGGTATTTAAACCTAATTCTCCTCTTGCTCATTGCCTTGTCGTGGTTTCATGCCTATGGTTATCCGAGAGTGCGTTCCTGATCTTGATTTTCTGGTATTTGACTTTGGCTTTGTTCTGACTTCCCTGTTATCTGGTATCCTTGACTTTTGGCTTTCCCTCATCTTTGTGTCTGATTCTGTGTCCCTGACCTCGGCAAGTATTTTGACTATTCTTGGAGACGTTAAGTCCGGCCATTCTAAGGTCCGGTTACATGTTATCCTTAGTCCTCGGTGTGACACAGTACTGCGTGCTGAATCAACTTGTAATCCTGACAGTAGCGCGGTGGGGCCCCCATGGATCGGATTTGTTGTTCCAGCACGTCCCACAGATGAGCAATTGGATTGAGATTTGGGGAATTTAGAGGCAAAGGCAATACTACTTTGTCATGTTTCTTAAACCATCCTGCTCGTCTCTGCATCCTGCTCGTCTCTTAAACAACTTGGCCAACCAACTGATCTAAAAGAAAACATGATTCATCAGACCAGGCTACCTTCTTCCATTGCCCCATGGTCCAGTTCTGATGCTAGGTTAGTCTTTGCTTCCCACGTGCATCAACGAGCCATGCTGCCGGTTCACTGGTTTCCCTTGTTTGCACCACTTTTAGTAGGTACTAAACCAATGCACACTGGGAACAACCACAAGACTAGCCATTTTGGAAATGCTCTGACCATGTCGTCAAGCCATCACTATTTGGCCCTTGTCAAAGTAACTGAGATCTTTTCGCTTGTCCATTTATACTGCTTCCAACACATGATATTTAAGAACTGACTGTTCACTTGCTGGCCTAAATATCCCAACCCTTGACAGGTGCTATTGTAACAATTATAATCAATGTTATTCACTTCACCTGTCAGTGGTTTTTATTTTTTGGCTGATTGGTGTAAACCTGCTAGTTGGTCAGGGTTTCATCCTCTCAACCTTGTGCCTTTTACTGCTGTGATGAGAAGAAGCTATGGCTTCTACTGGATTAACAGATGCCCATACATGAAGCCCAGCATAAGTTCTGCAAAATTTGCAGGATTATAAAAGGAATCGCCTCTATTTCACAGAAAAGGCAATGTTTACAAATAAAAGGTTGCAGGGACCAAAAACACTACATTAAGCTATAGTGTTTCTGGTGCAGAGAGTGCCCCTTTAAGCAATATTTTAACTAGATCTTTGATACCATGATCTAACACTTAGCGAGTTTAATACTTAGACGGCACCATGTGCAAACAAGACTTCCCCACATGACAACTGTCAGATGAAGGGATAATCTTGAGAGATTAAAAAAATACCACCGAATTTAAAGGTAAAGGTTCAAAAATATATTCCTAGCACCATTACCACTACAACAAGCAGTAATTGTTACAGTGCTTGGAGTGTGTCAGGTCCCTTGCCTCCGGTGCTGAACACTGTGCAGTACTGAACTAGGAAGCACCTCCAGAGGTGTTACTAGCCAGCATTGAAAACACTGCCATTTCTCTGAAAAGGCAGTGTTTTCATTAAAAGGGCTGCAGGGTCTGTCTATAGACACCAGAAACACTATATTACGCTGTACTTGTTCTGGTGACGATAGTGTCCCTTTAATACCTTTCTTTACATATAATTTTCATGTGCTTTAAAACATGTGTAGCTCAATTAGAATTAATTACCTATTAAACAGTTAACCTATTCTACATTCTTGGTCCCACTTGGTTAAGTTGTCATGAATAAGATTGCCTGAAACAGAAATTATATTCAAATTAATAAATGTGGATTAATTAGCTGTAAATAATGCACAATGTGTGATACCACCAGATTCATTATCATAATGTGCCTTCGTTATCAATTAAAAGGACCTGCTATTTTGAGTTTCTTGCAGATGCACAACAAAGTAGTTTTCCTGATGCTGACATTGTTTGTTCTGTGATCATACATTATAAATTATTCATATATCATTAGAAATCATAGCAGAGCAAAGGCTGATATTCATATTAAACTCAAGGGCTGCTTTAAAGGGATAAGGATGGACAATAGGAAGATGCATTACAGTTAAATAATGTCAGAGTGAGAAATTCCACTTATGGTGTGTACTTCAATGTGAAACTGTGTATGTGTTTTGCGTTTTCATGCATGACACAAAGCAGATTTTATCTACTGCAGGATCCATCGATGAGATCCGGTTTGGAGAATGCGCACAAATTATTATGGGATTGTTTGCTCATTGCTGCAACTCACTGAGTGTTAAAGGGACAACAGCACTTATTGATTGATAGGCACATTTACCAAAAACCAAAAACGTCAAGGATGTTCCAGGTTATAATGAAGACTACAGACTGCCATCTACAGCCTTGACATACAAATTTTAAAGCTTTTCTAAATAAATAGGCAGCATAGCCACCCTATTGTTGTTTAATAGGGCCAGATTTGTGCCGTGAGAAGAATAGGTGTGATCTGGGCATTTAGACTGTGTGAATTAGAAGTTTAAGTGGTGCTATCAGCATCTGGTGACTTTGCAGAATTTGCAAAGACCCCCGATGATGACATCCCTGCTGGTGGTCCGGTGGCCGGGGGTGAAATATACGTGAAATTAACTTACATCAACCTGTCCCTTGTGGGCACCGCCATATTCCTCCGGCCGGTCCTATCAGCCAACATAACTGCTGTACTCTCGCGCATGTGCGAAAGTACAGCATTGAGTTCTATGGTGGATCCTGCATAGACAAAGCCAATTCCTGGAGGAAATATACAGAGACAATGTAGTACTTACTTTGTCTCTATATATGTCATGATTCAGTCAAAATGAGCACTTCATAGAGATTCTATCTTTGTGAAATAGTCATTTTTCTGAGGTGGAGGGTGACAGTGCCGCTTTAAAAACAAAAGATACAGTTGACACAGATATGCACGGAGTATACAATTAGAAAGGAAAATGTACTTCTCTAAAAATTACATAATTTTATAAAATATTCATAATCAACTATAATTTGTGATATTTTTTCATTCCTTTTAAATATATAAATGTAATCCTGTTCAGTCCAGGCACAGACATGGCACACAATGCAAATGAGGAGGATAATGGATACACTGTGCGGAGGTTTATCAAATTGTTCTGTTTTAAAAAGATTTGCAAACGTGTAAACAAAGAGGAGTAATTAATGGAATATACCTGCTAATTCCACAGGTTCTTATGGCGATCGCTCCACTTTTAGTACTTTTATCTGCTTTTAGAACTGAACACTTTGATAACTTTCCCTTCCAGTTTCTGTTTCTTCTTTTCCACTATGTTCAATGTCAGAAAAGGGACTCACTTCTAACAATTATTAACATGGTGCAATGGCTGTGGTACTCAAGTTCAGGACAGATGTGAATACAGCAGTGTGAATACCAATATATCATTTTATTTTTTAGGTCCAATATATATATATAAACATGATATGAAACTGACACTATAAGCACTAAAACAACTTTAGCTTAATGAAGCAGTTTTGGTGTACAGATCATGCCCCTGCCATCTAACTATTTAATTCTCTGTCATTTAGGAGTCCAATCACTATGTTTATGCAGCCCTAGTGGCAACACCCCTTGTCTACACTCATATAGCCAACCTACATACTTCATGAAAAAGAGCCTACACTGTTAAGTTAATAGCCTAAGTTAATCACATAATTTTATAAAATATTGATAATCAACTATCAAATAGAGCCTGCAACAGCCAGATGTGCATTTTATAAGTTCAATCAATAGAGCAGGAGATAAGAACTTCTAAAGTAAACACACTGTCCAGTTTGAAATGATTGAAAACTAAACTATATTTTTTTTCATGTAGGCTGTGTGAGTTACAACCAGGGGAGGTTTGATAGTGCTGCATAAACAAAAACAATTGGGATTTAACTCCTAAATTACAGAGAATTGAACAGTGAGACTATAGGGGCATGATCTTTGCAGCAAAATTGTTGCATTAAAGGAACTCTCCAGACTCCTAAAGCACTTTAGATTGTTTAAGTGCTTTATGTGTGAAGTGTGTTCTCTATTTTTTTATTTTATTATTATTTTACAGATTTTTTTTGCAGATTTGCAGATTTTAATAGAACTTGATACTTTTACAAATCAACATTGTTACATCCCCATGACTGTCACTCAAGCAACTGTCGCTGTTACTTCCTGGTTGTTCAGCTCAGTGGATCTAAGCTCAAGAGGCAGCAATTGCCCAGAGCACCTGCCTTGCAAAGACTTCTCATAGAACTGCATTGGCAAATCTGTGACTGGACAGCCACAAACATCTGGGCTGGGAAGAAAAGAAGGACTTGCAAAGGCTACAGACAAGAGAACTCTTACTTTTGCAAACTGTGCAAAACATGCATGTTTTAATTTGGGGTATATCTACTAAACAGTGATTTTTAAATGTTTTTTTGTCTTGGTCAATGGAGTTTAACTTCTTGTTTTGGTGCTTAAAGTATCCTGGAACCATTCCCATTTAAGCCCTCCATCTTGGTGTACCTATACACAAACAGCATTTAGTATGCTAATTGTACACAACCTGACCACAGCATCAATTACAGTTTCAGAAACTAAAATCCAAGCATAAGTCAAGCAAATCGATTTCCTGCATTGTATTATTACATTTACAATGGCAAGTCATAAGAAATATATTTATGCTAAATGTATCCCCTATTACTAGAATTGTCTGTAAGCTTCATATTCACATATCCAAGCTTGATTTCCAGAAGCTATTTATATTCATTATTCTTTCCATTTATTTGTAAAGAGACAACCCGTGATGTCATTATGCTTTTCCATTCCATCACAGCAGAGAAATTAACAAAGAAACAAAAATGAATTAATAATTCCGTGTTTATTAATGGTTACATATTGCTAATGACAGTTTGGTTTAACCAAAGTCACTCAATGCCCACAGAACCATTCCAACAGAAAAAAACGAATAACATTGTGCTCCGCAAAACATTCGCTAAAGAAAAATCTTATTAGTGTTATAGAAAGATAATTGTGCAGGAATCACATCATAGACTACTGCACACACCCCAGTGGTCCAATATTTGACAAGGTAGTAACAATTATGGGCTCCTGTGGTGTCTTTCAGGATTTGTTCTCCGGATCTCCCCAATTTGTGCATCATTAAACGCGCTTGCGCTTCACAGAATTAAGAGTTTTACTCTTAATTCCACTGGTCAGACCGGCAAGCATGAACGTCAGACTGACGCCCCACCATGTCATCAAACATTGTCTCACTGATATACTTTCTGCTGTTCAGTCTTATCCCTGTCCACCAATGTTGGGAGGTATGCTAGGGGACTTCAGAAGCATGGGAATTTAAAACAAAAACAGGAACTTTTTCTTATTTATAAATTTTTGTGTGTTTTACTGTACTATTAAGGGGTGCCTTGAGAGAGTTATTGTTGTATTTTGTTTTGGGATAAAGCTCACGTTTTGAACCCTAGCACCACTTCTGGCTCACTATGTATATATGGATCAATTTAAACCTACAGTGGCCCTCTAAGTTGTGCACTAACAATTTTTAGGAACAACGTTTTACAAAATGATCTGAAGAATTTGCATTGATGATGCCAATAAATCTGAACTGGGCAATTAGATTTTTTACACTCACCAATACAAAAAACTGAATTAGCTTGAAAGTGCCCAAGGTTTTCATAGAGAGGCAAGGCTATGCCTCCTTTGGTGGAGTCTTCGGGTAGGAGTCATTAAAGGGACATTCTAGGCAATTTAACAATTTCATTTAATTTATAATAGTGCCTGCAGTTCCCTGGCATTGTCCCTTTCCATCTGCAGAGGAGGCTGCAAGTGCCCAGTGAACCCCTGGTAAATTGTTCAACTAGATAACTACTTACCCTCGGAGGGCACAGTAAGCACTACAATGGGCTGTATTCCTTCACAGTTAAGTAAAATGTTTGGTGTGAAATGCATTAGGCCTAGGCATATGACTCGTTTTCCTCTTCTCCTGTTTTAATTAGGTTAAGTTTTGTTCATCCCTTCACTACTGGGTTGTTTTCATTAATAAAATATTCATCACACTGAAGAGTTCTGGGTGCCAGTCCCCTCTAGTCTTTTCCCTGCCGTGTAAAACATTGCTCTTCTGCAGAAAGACAATGTTTCCATTGCAGGGTTTAAATTCCTCAGGTAGCCACCAGAGGCGCTTCCGACAAAAAAAAAAAAGCAGAGTAAAACTCAGCTATTTCTATCAGATCTATCAGACACTGATTGGCGTAGCGCTACGTACAATGGGAAAGCATTGTTTTGGCTAAAAACATCAATCTCGTAGATCACAGTCATAGATTTGACAGCCACAGACAGAGCATCACGACATGGGAGAAAAAGTAACTAAACTTATATTTTACTTCTTTCAAGATGAAGCCTAAACACTTAACAGGTCACTATAGTGTTAGGAATATACATTTATATTCCTAACTCTTTAGTGTTCCTTTAAGCAAAGGTTATATTAAAAGAAAGATACTTGTAAAAGCTACAACTAAAACTGTTTGGTGAAACAAATACTATGGTGAATATTGGGCCTGTTTTTTCCAATGTTATATTTTTACTGTTTTTAAGAATATGAAATACATTTTGTAATTTCATTGGGGAATTTCTTTCTGCCTACCATGGAATTACATACATCATGTTAAAGGTGCTCATAGTCGACAGTAAATATTGAAATATTTTGTCCAGAGCATATTCGGAGACAATTTATGCCTTTAACCCCTTCAGGACCAGGGACGGTTCAGGACCGTCATCGGCATATTTGCGTTGCCGACCGGTGACGGTCCAGAACCGTCTTAACGGTCCAATGTACTTACCCAATCGCCGTCGTTCCCCTGGCGGCGATCAGCGGTGCTCCCATTGTGGGGAGACTGCCTGCAGCCCAGACAGTCTCCCCATGGCGGATTAGGACCCCTGTGGCCATGTGATCGCTCAAGAGAGCGATCACATGGTCACATTAGGTGTCCTAGTGTCTGCCTGCAGGGGGACTGTCTGTGCTGACAGGCAGTCTCCCTGCTAGTGTAAAATCAAAAAATAAAGTAAAGGTTAATGTTAATTAAAAATATATATATATATATGTGTATATAAATATGCTATATAGACATATATAAATATAATATATGTCTATATATCATATATATAATGTCATACTACGTGTATTTTTATATTAATATGTACATATATTAATATAAAAATACACTTATAATTAAATAACACACGTATATATATATAATATATATAATAACTATATATATTGTATATAAATATTATTATAAAATACAAATAATAAGTAATTTAAATTAAATAAAAAAATTAAAAATAATAATAAAAATTTTAAAAATATATATATCTATATGAAATTTTATTTTGATAGTAATATATATATTTATATCAAAATACACTCAGAATGAAATTGTATATATATATATATATATGTATATATAAATAAATAAAAAATAATACGAAATATACATATATCCATATACAAAATTACATAAATAATTATATAATTATATAAATATACATGTAGACTTCAAATATATAAATATGCATATATATTTAAATTCTACATGCGTATTTATGTAATATTTTTACATAATTAAGTAATTTTATTGATTGCAATTTGAGGGACCTGCCTGCCAACCCAGGCCAAAAGTCCAGAGAATTTAATTTGCTAGCACTATATCTTACCCTGTAACTTTCTATGACACCCTAAAACCTGTACATGGGGGGTACTGTTTTACTCAGGAGACTTCGCTGAACACAAATATTCAAAACAGTAAAACATATCACAGCGACAATATTGTCAGTGAAAGTGACTTTTTTTGCATTTTTCACATACAAACAGCACTTTTACTGATGATATAATTGTTGTGATACATTTTCCTGTTTTGAAACACTAATATTTGTGTTCAGCAAAGTCTCCCGAGTATAACAGTACCCCCCATGTACAGGTTTTATAGCGTTTTTGAAAGTTACAGGGTCAAATATTTTTACATTGAAAAAGGCCAGGCTGGTTACGTTGCCTTTGAGAGCTTATGGTAGCCCAGGAATGAGAATTACCCCCATGATGGCATACCATTTGCAAAAGAAGACAACCCAAAGTATTGCAAATGGGGTATGTCCAGTCTTTTTTAGTAGCCACTTAGTCACAAACACTGGCCAAAATTAGCGTTCAATTTAGGTTTTTACTTTTTTCACACACAAACAAATATGAATGCTAACTTTGGCCAGTGTTTTCGACTAAGTGGCTACTAAAAAAGACTGGACACACCCCATATTGAATACCCTGGGTTGTCTACTTTAAAAAAAATATGTGCATGTGGGGTGTTATTCAGAGATTTATGACAGATAATAGTGTTACAATGTCACTATTGATAAATTTTTAAAATGTATGTTTTGAAACCGCAATATCCTACTTGTACCTATAGCCCTATAACTTGCAAAAAAGCAAAAAAAACATGTAAACACTGGGTATTTTTAAACTCAGGACAAAATTTTGAATCTATTTAGCAGTTTTTTTCATTCGCCTTTGTAGATGAGTAAAAGATTTTTCAAGTAAAAGTAAAAAAACATGTATTTGTTTAAATTTTTCATCATATTTTTAAAAAAAAATTAAATTAAATTACATGAGATTATATAAATAATGGTATGTAATGAAAGCCCCTTTTGTCCTGAAAAAAACAATATATAATTTGTATGGGAACAGTAAATGAGAGAGCAGAAATTACAGCCAAACACAAACACCACAAAAGTGTAAAAATATGCCTGGTTGCAAATGTACAACATCACAAAAAAAAATCCTTTCTTAACGCGTTCAGCACTGGGCAGTTCATGAAAAGTACTTAGAGGGATCGTTGACCTTCATCAAAATGGAAATAAAAAAACAAGAATAAAAAATACATTGAGAATTCTCTTGGTTTCAAATATGTCCTGGGAATAGCTATTATTACTAATCTATGCAATAATATGTGGGATGCCACGTATCACCTCTTCTTGCTACGGAGCAGTATAATATAATATAACATATAATAGGTACACTGCAGTGTATATAATACATATCACCCAAGAGAGAAATCATATATTCCAAGTGGAATTTCACAAACAGAGATACTAAGTTAGGTTAATGTTTGATATGACGAGTGGGTTTGGTTTTTTGTTCAATATTATCTAACTTTTTGTTTTTTAATAATAATTACTGTTGTTCCATAATTACCTTTGTTTTTCCCACACATTCTGCCTTTACCTTGCAGGTTCGCTTTTTCCAAAAAAATAAAAACGTTGTAACTTGGGTTTCTGTGAGTTTTAGTTCAGCTTCTTATCTTCTATAGTAGAAAGCCTAGAATTGAACCACAATTCACAAAAAAACTTGCTGTGCTCTTAAAACTCTGTTTACAGGATGACATCAGCAATGCTATAGAACGTTTACTGTGTTAAGTCACTTCCTGGTTTGGTGACTATAATCGCACCAGTGTAGTACACATTATCCTTATGGATCCCTTGTGAATTGGGATATTTGCTCACTGCAGTTCTTCTAAGTAGGTCCCTGCTGTTAGGCAGAGTTTGGTCAACTAATCGTAAAAACATAATTGTCAAAATACTCTCTAAATATATTACATCACTGCAAAGTATTAAAAATGTTGTATTCTTAATAAGCGTACTCAAAATGTAAGTCATTCTGTATTTTGCCACTGATACCTCAAAGTTTCCCCCTCCTTTTTCCGCCAGGATGGGCACAGTTTAGTGGAACAGTCTGAGACCCAGAACATTAATATTGTTATCTGTTTATCTTTGCCTATCAATTTGACAGTGTTGTACAATGCCCATTTGCATCATTTGCATGCTGATTTCTCTGGACAAAGGTAATAATATGGCCACAAACAAAGACCAACCCCATCTCAGCATGATTTTAAAAAAAAAATCTAACTAAAAATTGGTTTTCCTCCAGTCATGGGCCAATGTACAAATGACTGCATGCTTAAATGCTCGTTAAATGACTGCTATTCATCAAAGCTGGGTTCATTTATAAAAATAGAGTATGTTAAAAAGGCACACATACATAAATTAAACAGATACATTAAAATGGACAAAATACTACAATTACAAGGAATTTGTTGAAGTTCATGTTTCTTAACCAATGAAAATAAAAATGATTTTTTTGAATTCATGAAAACTCTCATTCTATTTACATATGTTGAAACGATGAGAATATATGTAATTTACCAATCTCAGTATTATTCATTACTTGGAACATGCTACTTATCCCTGGAGAGTGTAAAGGGTTAAATAAAAACCTATTCATATGGTTAATGACTTTGAAAGATATTCTGACAAAGTTCCCATTTTGATATTTTCACACATGGAACTACAGCTAAATCAATTTATGTGCAACCCTCTAACCTACGGGAAATGGCTTGTGTTAAATCGTGATGTGGAATGAATCTGGGTTTGCTGTAAATATAGTGAATTTCCACATTATGCTTCATATCTGCTGATTTAAACATTGATAGCTACATTCGAAGAATGAACAAAGGAGCAGTGATAGTTTGATTTTCAGCACTCTTCCAATTAGAAGAGCTATCAGGAGTCATTTACCCCATCCCTCCAAAATGTTTGTTATTAGAGATAATCAGGGTTATTCACTAAAGAGAAAATTCACAGTGAATTTCAAATTTAAGGCCAGAATAGCCTAACTGAAAGCATAACTGACTTAGAGAATGTTTCCAGTTTGCCTACTTTGATCTTAAAGGAACACAACAGGACAATTCACCATGACGTCACAACAATGATAGACATTCTTCCGGGTGGGAAAAGCCACCGCTCATAACATACATACCGCTCATAACATGAGCGTGAGCGGCGGGCTCTTTGCTCCTTGTTCTCATTTTGCTGCCATCCCTGAAGGGGCGCTTCCCTCCTGTCTCCCTGCACTGTGTGGCAGCAGCAGATCTTTGTCTGCTCCGTCTCCCCAGTTAAAGCGCGGGCTGGCCTGTGGCGGACAGGAGGGATGAGTGGTGTGTGGTGACCGGCTGGGCGAGTGTGAGTCGCCAGCTCCGGGGGCTGTCAAGCTGACTGTCGGATGCCCTATATATCCGTGTATCCGCAGGGCCCCGGCCCTTCCCTGGCATCCATTGACAGGCCGCAAAGGGCCGGCTGCCATGATCTTGGCTGGGGGGCTCTGGTCTGCCGGTATGGGGCCCTTGCACTACCATGCTCTCCGCAACGCGAGGCTGGATGTCCGGTTAACCCGTTCAGTGCCAGGGTTAACCTTTTCAGTGCCAAGTGGGTGCCCAGCGCTTTACGGCCTTCTCTGGATCTCTCGAGGTTAACTATATGTCAATACAAAATGTGTGTTACCCTGGCGTGATGGGTTAACCCTTTAATCGCCAGATGGCTCAGCACATGGAGGGATGGTAGTGGTGGTGTTAACCTCTGTCATGTCGGTGATGTGCCTCACGCAGTGCTGGTTAAAGGTCTGCCTGCGGTGAGCTGCGTGTCTGGGGCCCCATCCTGTCCCCGGCTCAGGGAGCAGCACCACAGGATGGATTGGTGAATCATTAACCCCTGTTCGGAGCTACATCCAATGCATGCTGCTACTAAATCACCATTTCGGCTACCTGGCGGTGGTTTGTGACCGGTAACAGGATTCTGGTTCCAGACATGCCTGATAACGTGATTTTACATACCTTTCAGGCCCTGAAGGAAGGCAATGGAGAGCTAGTATTGTGACTGACACTAGGGTGATATAGAGCTAGCCACTCGCGTTCTGCCACCCGCAAGTATCTTGGTGCCTATTGTTTACAAACATTCTGAAATCCCCTATAATGTCAGTAGTACAATCGTGTATTTCTGACACTATAGCTGTAAAAAACATAGTTTAGGTCCCGTTAAAGTGTAAAAGCTGCTTAAACTAACCTTTTTTACAGCGCAGTACTGGTCTCATCACGGCTGACTCCACCTCCACACTTTCTCCTTGGCTGATATCATCAAAATGTATGCTCTGTACCAATCAGCATCTACTTGTAGAGAGGTATTGAATCAAACGTTCAGAGTGTTCAGGCAGTCACTCAGACGGCCACCTCTAGTGGTTGTCTGAGTGACTGCCCATAGAGGTGTTTTTAGACAGCAATACAAACACTGCCTTTTCTCTGAAAAAGTTGTGTTTACATTAAAAAGCCTGCATGGACAGACTATAGACACCAGAACAAACAACTACATTAAACTGTAGTTGTTCTGGTGATGATAGTGTCCCTTTAAATTTGAAAGTCACTTTGAATTCACCTTGAATTCTCACTTTTGCAAATAACTAATAATTCTGACTACATATTTTTACTCTACATCTAAGTTGGTACCATAGGAGAAGAGATTTCTATTTTCTTTAAATCTAAGAATTCCGAACATGTTTCTGATTTGACTAACCTTTCAACCCCATGATTCACAACCATTTTAGCAATTATTTCTACGCCTCTTTTCATCATTATGAATTTATCTGTAAAATACTATCAAACTTCACAGTGTAGATTCACACCGACTCATATACCGAAAGAGGAAATTTGGAACATATTTGTATCTTTTTTTTTTTTGTGTTTTAACATTTTATTGTATTTCAGTACATGTAGATAGAAAACCTGATCAAAGATCACTTTGTACAAGTATTAAAATCAGTTATTCATGGAGTAATTGCTACATGCTAATGTATAAACCGTACCTCTTACCATATCGATGAGGGTCCGTTCAACCCCTCAGGTGACCCTGCACATACGTTCACACACTTAACTTGTGCTATATTCCTCTGTTGGGACAAGCTCCCCCTTTTTAGCTCTTGCCCCCTATTTTACTCCCTTTTCAAAATCCCTCACCTCAATGCTCTCCTAGCATTTCAAAGTTTCTCACTGCAGTTAGATAATGGGTTGTTTTTTTATATTGACTTGTTACTGTCGATTGGTTAATAAAATACTGCATGTTTCATTCGAATGTTAAATTGATACAACCTGGCAATACTAAATTTATTTCTGAATTTTTAATGGTATTTTAAATAATGATTGTCTAAAAAAAATTTCCACTTGACAATAGGATGTTGAGTGATCCAGAAAAAGAGGAGTCTGTGTCAGAATATTCATCAGTATATCACTGTTCACCAATATATCACATATGTGCTAGACAGACTGATATTAATGGAGGTTTCACTTACTGCTATCAACAAAGAGCTACGACTTATATAAAGATTCATCTGTGGCGGATGTTTATCCATCTTGGTATTGCCACTTATAAACTTGTGTGGGGCCACAATATGTTAGCAATGATGCCTACTCCTGTAATGGAATACCCTTGATGTTGTAGTGTTGTTTATCTGTTGAAATTCCAAACAGGGGAGGGCTGGGAACCTTTGTCTTGGCGGCAAGTTGCAAAACCTTATTTGCAACCTTATCATTATTATTTCAACCCATTATCCACTCCATAGCATCTCCATTTGTATTTTGTGAATTTGCTGCCAACAGTACAAGCACAAACAGTTGCATATTCATCTATAATATCCTGGCCTGGCCCTAATTAATTCCTGCTTTCTTCCATTACTGTGCCAATGGATTTAGTGATGGAACTAATATGGAGAGATCCTCCCCTCTAGCTCAAGGGTGGCCAAAAGTTTGATCACTATCTGTCATACAATTCCCAAAATGCTTTGCCCACTGGGGGTCAATTGTTTTACCATCCTTACTGGGTTGTATTTGTGAGCAAGTGTTTGCATATTTGAATGTATGCACATTATTGTATGGAACGTTTATGTGTCAATCTAGGAGGGTGTTCATGTGTAGTGTTGGCATTTGAAAGACGTTGGGTGTTTGTATGTACTGTTGCTATTTGAACACGGTGGTTTACTTGTGTATGATGTTTGCACTTGAATGCAGGAGTGTATTGCTATGCAATGTTGACCTTTGGAATGCATGTATGCATTTGTGTATAATGTTGGTGTTTGAATGAAGAGATGTGTTTGTATGTAATGAAGATTTATACATAGATGTGGGGGGGGTTGTATGCAGTGTTTGTATTTGACTTCAGGAGTGTGTTTGTATGTAGTGCTGGTGAATGAATGCTCTAATATATGGACATATACACATACACTGCCGCACACATACAGTACATACTGACACAGATACACATATAAACACACAGACACATAAATACACATACACACACCGACACATGCACACACATATACACACACACATACAAGTCATAATTTCCATCTTTTTAGCCGCATTCCTGTTTCCATACCTTTTGGGTTCAGACGTGACTAACCTAGGGTCCATTGGGACCTGGCTGAGGCTAATTCCTCCCCCCTTCCTTTTTCTGTCTCTTTCTCTCCCTCCCTGCATGGCACTTGGTTAGCAGTGAGGAAGTGACCCGAACTCACTTCCTCCCATCATTGCGAGTCTGAGAGGGGTGTGGTCACACTGTTAAGAGGCTGCTGTGCATAATTGAGCCCCTGTGCAGGCCCTAAGTGAGTTAGGCACCTAATGGGCTTCTCCATCTTACAAGTACCAGGTACACCAGCCTCATGGGCGATAGTTCCGCTAATTAATGGATAAACCTTCTTGGTGGTGTGCGACTACATAAAAACTACATAAAAGTAAATTAAAACTTTTACAAGCATAATTTGTGAGACTTAACCAAAAATCTCACAATAACAACAAAAAAAGTATACAGCTGGGGGGGGCGTGACCTGACTGCCATGGTGTAGAGTGGCATCTTGTTTGAGATCCTCTCCTATATGGGCACTACAAGACAATTTTAGCTTCATCAAGCTCAAAACTATTCTCACCTAGCGACTCATCTGTATCCCACCCAGACTGCAGCACACTGTGGAGGTCAGAGACACGACAGAAACTCCTCGGCAGCAAATCTGGGTGGGAGAGGCGGATAATCTCCCAGGCCAGAGCTGTTCAACAGCCCTAATCGCTATGCAAGCGCCCCGCAACCCTCCTCCCCCCAGACCGGTGGGGGTGATCCCGGTCCACCCCAGGAAGGCTCACCTAAACTACTGGGCACAGGAGGTGAATCCACTGAGACTGCAGGGATACCTAGTGAGTCACCAAGCATGGCGGACGCCACGTGGCACACCAACTCTGTCGAAGATCAAACCGACCTTCTAACCAGACTCAACAGAGTCTTTGACAAATTCTGGCAGAAACTGAAAAATAGGAAGCATCAAACCACCTCAAAGGAGCCAAAGGATCACTCATCCTTCACAGCATATCGGGCGTCCGCAGCAGACATCCGCGGCCTCGGCAAAGGTCCCAAAATGGCGGCGAAGAAGAAAGCCCTCTTCCCTCCAACAGAAGCCGGCATGCAGACGGAAAACATCCCGAATCAAGGTTCGGCTTCCTAATGAGCCTGAGGACCGTATGCGACTAACAGCCGGACAGTATGCTGAGCTTTTAAAACGGAAGGCACCAACCCTGCCCATTACCCTGACCAGTCTGCCTTTGCTAAGACTTGAGGCACTGCGGTGTTCGCCGCTATTCTGGGACTGTGCTTTCCCCTCAGTTTGCATCAGATGAGCTGAGCTCTTGGACTGAGCACTGAAATGCATATGACCACTCACCTTTCATATCCTCACGGTATCCACTGACACAGCTCTGTCTAACCCTATAAGTTTATTTTACACCGATCCTGTACATGCAGGCCCCTCTTACCACCCCACATGCCTGGGGGCCTCCTCTGGGACTTAAGCTACCCAGTTAAGCATTCTTACATCTCACTACCTAATTCTATCCACCCTAAGTGGCTTAACCATATGCACACAGCATGTTTATCTAATGCCATAATGTTCTTCTCAAGCTATACTGTGTTTATCAATCCTATCATTTTTATCATAAAAATTTGCTAAATTAACTGTATGCCAATTGTGACATGATGTGTTACTACATTGCTCTTTACCTAATGTATACTGTGATCCTTATATTAATAGCAAGCACAACAAAAAGAAAGTTTTTTTTTTTTTTAAAGTATACAGCTGGGGGTGTAGACTTTTATTTTATCGATACATTCAAGATGCTATTCACGGCACTTGGTTCAGAATTATTATTATAATAGACTATTATAATATTCTTATGTAGAAACAAAGTTTTTTGATTGTCAATTGAGATTTATTTGCCTTGTGTATTTATAGAGCTACTAAAAGAGTGTTGAAATTCTTCGGGAATTGAGTGGCCAGAATAACCTATAGCTCTCAGTTGCACCAATTTCCTCCTAAATTTCTTCATTATTAATTCTTTCCTTCAAATTCCTGGATAACCCATTGTAACAATGGTAAATAAATGTATTTATGGAATCAGCATATATATTTCATTACAGCCAGTATATAACACACAAAAATCAGTTCCTACTTCCTACATTTCCCAGAACCACTGTAGTTCCACCAACACCAATGCCTGCATGATCAAAGCCATATCTTATAAGTCATCCTTATTACCAAGGGATGTTACAACTAGGCTACTAGAGTAAAACCCATTACATCTGTATGCGATATGATTAATTCATGTATTTTTAAACAATCTGAATTGCTGCACATATATGCAAATAACATGAACTTAGGAACGCTCAGATTTATGTAGAACCCCTTCTGCTTTTCGATATGAGACATATTTGCCAATTATAGTATTTGCCTGATAGACCTAGGTTGAGTGGGTCCAACTATCTTGCTCTGTGGGATTTCAAGCTTTTCCCCTTCCCTTAAAAAGGATACAAATAAATGTGTACTTCCGAATGTCCTAGTAACCTAGTTATAGTAAGCTTCCTCTGGGCTTACATTCAACTTCTCGAAGATTAATGTAAAAAAGAGAAAGGAATCCATTCTGCTCACTTGAACCTCAGTGAGGCAAACTTTCTCTCCAAGCGGAAATAATAGACAATGTGGTTTCTTTCTGTGACAGATTTTCAAAGAGTTGTGTTGATATATTTATTTTATAAATAACCAAAGTTGCAAAAGTGGTATTCTAAAAAAGAAATATGAGTCTTTGCTCTTATTATAAGATTTTATAATATATACCATGTACATAAAATTTGTAATACATAATAAATATATAGAATTATTAAGAAATGTTCTTGAAGTTTAGCAGAAACCTATATTAGATATAAAAACATCAAGTGACTGTGTGATCTATTTTGAGTAACTTGCTATTGTAAGTAGTTCACTATAGTGGTGGGTGTCATTAGAGTGCTTGGTACAGTGTCTGGATGGATGTGATGCACTTTTTACTAACAGCGGTGGGGCACAAACAAATAACCCTTTATCCATTTTTTTAAAATATGTATTTTATCACCAATCTGTTTCATTGTAAGAAGAGTTAGGCTAAATATTTAATTTGTAAAAGATAACCCATTGCGTGATAATAATTGACAATAAATGAGCAAAACTACTGATGAACACTTATATATATTGCATGTTTAATATATACTTGAAACAATAAGAGAATTTACAAATAGAAAGGTGTGTCATTGCCATGGACACCAACAGAATCTTTTATTTGGTTTCTATAGTGATTGCACCACGTTCAGAACTTTGCCCCACTTCTCAGTTTGGGACATTTTTATAATTCCCCTTGCCATTTTTGTCATAACATTAGGGAGACCATTTTTTAAAGGAACACTATAGCGTTAAGAATACAAACTATATGCCTAATGCTATAGTGTCCCTCTCCTTACTTAGAGTAGCTCCCCCTACCCTGTGGGGCATTATATAAATTAAATAAAAACTTTTTACTCACTTTTTTCCTATGCTGGGGCTCCCTCTGCATTACACTCCTTTCTGCCCTTCCACAATGTCATCGAGGAGGTATGGCCTCCTCCGGGGATGGACCAATCCAGAATTTTTGATAGAGAAGCATTGAGTACCTGATGCCCATGTGCAGTGAGCACCATGCACGCATCCAGGCATCCCAACATGAATTTATTGCATTCAATGCTTTCCTATGAGCTGCCACATCACATGACTGATTTTTACTCAGTCAGTGCCACAGAAGAGCCTCTAGTGGCTGTCATTATTACAGCCACTAGATGCGTGTTTAACCCTTCAAGTTTGCTCCTTCTGCATGATGGCAATGTTTTAACTTAAAGTGCTAAATACACAAGACACCTGTACCCAGACTTCATTGAGATTAAGCGGTCTGGGTAACAATTGTGTCCTTTTAACGTTTTACTGGGAATTTTTTTATTTATTTTTTAAATGTATTCTGCAGGGCTGCATTAAAATGGTTGCTACACACAGCATGTTAACCCCTTATCTATCACCATCTACCCTGTTGAGTTTAAGCTTAGGCACACAGCCTGTTTAGTAAGGTCATAACGTGTTATTCAATTTTAACTGTGTTCCTCTACTTCATTTGTAAAAACAAAAATGTGGGTGACAGGGGGCAGCAAGCTCTATGTACCAGTACCATAAATGTGGTCCAGCCCGCTGGTTCCGCCCGAACGACCTCTGCGGCCTACAAACCTGGCTGGAGTGGGAGAGACGGCCCCTCTCCCACCGAGGCACACAGCAGTGCGGACAAGCAAAGAACCCCGTTCCCCCCTATGGACCGGCGGGAGTAATCCCGTTCCCCACCGACCTGATACACGCCCTTTCATTGATACCTACTGCCCACAATGGTCTGCGACCCAAACAAGGCGGGCCTAGCAACAAGGCCCCACTACCTCTGGCACCTGCACATGTGGACCCTGGCAGAACGATAGTGGAGCACTGCCTCCGACATCTCGACAACTTATTCCAGCGATTCTTGGACCAGCTGAAACAACATCTGGCATCACATATGCCTATTATTGTGACGGAGGTGAGGGGGCATGGTGACGGAGGGCCAAGCAGGCCTCTCTCTGGCAGACTCCTGCACAGAGCACAAGCCACTCATGCTCCCTGCCTATCTAGGTCGAAGCCCATGCAGAGGATAGCTCCATGGCATCACCCATGACTCTGGAAAACCCCCCGCTGATGGTGGCAGCAGAACAGGGTGTTCCACAGCTCCCACAAAGGGAAAGACCCGACCGCACTGCATACCCGAGTCTGTGGATCGTGGATGTGGCCCTTCCTCCTCTCTCTGCCCACACCTCACCGTTGCCCACACCAAGTCTCGTTAACCTGTTTCACTGCCTAGTCTTGGCATTGGCTATCTGTGGACATTGAACGGGCATTACCAGCTGCAGCTTTTCCTGCATAGCCAAGTAACGGCTGCCAACCATTGCTTTCCTCATACATATGGACACTCAAAGTACTCTTATCGTATTATCTTTGCTTAATAGTTTAAGTTCACTTGTGAAGCTTTACATGTGCAAAAAGGGTGACAGTTTGTTGGGTCTTGGGGGCCTATTTAACCTGCATTGTATATTTATCTCCCCCACCAAGTCTTATAAGACTGATTTACTATTTACTGCGCAGCACTACTCCGCTTATAATACACACGAGATGAGCAACTATAGTTTCAGATAGCATTGCGGGTAGAGTACAGCCCGGGGAGCGCCCCAAACATTACGCTAATCTGACATACAGTGGTGGAATTCATTAATCTCAGTGCACAGTGTTAGTTAGGCATAACAGTCTCCATGAATACAGGCTTCATAACATACTTGTCTGTTTCTCAAACTTTGATAAGCCGGGTACTAAAGTTAGACCTGGAAAACTAGCAAGTAATCTCTTCTTACACTGGTGCAGGTTGTCCTAGCTAACATGACTTATCTTGTCCTTAATACCTATTATCACAAGCATATAACGAAACCTATGTACTACGCCAGTACTCCTGCTAATGCCTTACCTACTGTATTCCTACTGGCACCTGTTTTATTTATTTTATATACTTTTATGTTATCTCGCACTCACTTTCAGGCACTTATATATGCCAGTTACTTCGCTATTGTTTAGCGTAAATTGTCTATCCAGGCATATTTGTTGTTATCAAAATTATTTCTACACAAAAATGTGCTGTATACTTGACTGCCCTTTACTGTTGAACTGTGAATACTACTTATCTTGTCACTGCTATCAGGGCAGTGCAAGACTGTTTGTTACTCTGAAGCACAACGAAAATAAAAATTTACAACAACAAAAGAGTGCAGACATATGTGTACACTTATTTTACCTAGACATGTTACCTCGTTGCAATCTATATAATGTATACTGGCTTATCTCTGTTACCACCCAGCACAACAAAAATAAAGAATTACAAAAATAAAATGGTTGCTGTCCGGTTTCAAGCGAATTGCAGTTTGTGTGAATATTGGGCACATGATGGCTCCTTCAAATTCCTAAACTTCAAAACGCTACATGAATGAATCCTGAAATACGCAAAACAGACAATAGACTAAGTTTTGATTGATTCATGATTCAGAGTTCCATCCGCAGTGCATGATGATGGCATGTAGTAGTGATTGATGGAAAAAAATGATGATTGATGGTTAGGGGGCAGCCACTAAATGCTGATTTCATTCACAGATCAAGGGAGAAGTTACAAATTAAAGGAAATAAAGAGGATGCAGTTAAAAAATATATATATATATATAGAGTGAGACTTTTTAATACCACTCATTATTCTTCTCTCTGTTGGTCACAAAAAAATGTGCATATTGGTGGACTGTAAAATGTATAACATACATAATATTCAGATTATATCTATTTTTTGTAGTACACTGATTGGCCCATTTTCGTGCCTTTTTATTTTGTCCGAAACATTTCTTCCCGAAATGGACACATGGACGGAATTTGTCTGAACTGCAATACTACATGGACAGATCCCGAATTGACCGACACAAATCTTTTTTTCAGACAAATCAATTCAGCTGAACAAAATGTTATTGCCGTGCACAAGTCTAATCTATTATATGGTCCATAATTAAAGCTGACATTTTGCTATGTTGACAAGAACACAATCAAAATCTACCCTTTACTGAGCATAAACAACACGTAAATAAATACATGTTCCGCTAGTGCTTCAAGGGTTAAACTCCAATCATATATCATCTGTGTGCGTGTTATTAGTGACACTACTCCCATGTAGCATACGTACAAACTAATGAAGTTCGTTTTTCTTTGCAATTGTATCTTATGGTTGATTGAGTTATTAACTGAATTATACAAGGATTTTCTGGAATCTCTGTCTTCTCTGGGGGTAATTAATTCAAAAGAGATTTGGCAGCCCTGCCTTAGGGTGTGCAGATTCTTTATGATGGCATCATGACAGCAGCCAACCGGGGATGCTCGCATCTCAATCTCTTCATTTAGGGTTTGCAATGGGTGCTGCCTGGATTTTTAACATTTTCACCCCTGGGCGACCTGCATCCCATCTGGGGTCATCTACAGTGTGATGGACAATTTGTATTAACCTTGCGTCAAACAAGAGAGGGGGAAGGGTGAAATTAGACAAAAGGGTTAAAAGGTTGGTTAATAATTGGATGATGTGTGAATATGCCTTACAAAATTATTCCAATTCTGTAATTTCAAAAAAGTACTTTAAAAGCTGGGTCCATGAAGAAATGAAGAGAATTGATCGTTTACTGAAAGGTTTTCTAAAGTGAGAATTTGAAATTTAAGGTCAATATAGTCAAAGCCGAGTAATTCCCTAAATCAGCGATGCAGCTACTCCTGCCTTAAACTTGAAATTCACATTCAATTCTCTTTTAATTCTCACTTTAGTAAATGACCTTGAATGTTATTTGTTTTTGTTTTTTGGGGGGAGGGAGGTTGTTTATGAATCATCTCATTCCACAATTCACTAAATTAAATATACCAAAATAATGAGATTTGTGCTTTTTCCTTACTCATTTTCTCTCAAAGTAATACAGGCAAAAATGCCCAATGCAAGATGGAGCTGTATTAACAAGAATTCTATCCATTCTCCCTAGAACAAAGCCAATGTTTTTTGATGTTGTTTTTATTTTTATTTTTTTTAATATTAACTTACATGATGTTCCGTCGAGTAAATGTAATTATACGCTTGGCATTTAGTTTCTCATTCTTACTTATAAAAAAGAGGTGTCATCTGACATGAAGTTTATCATTTCAGACGACCTATTACTAACCCTCTGCCTGGGCATGGAGCTCTGTGTTAGGGGACCTGGAAACACAGGCACAGGAAGGTACTCTCCCCTACATTACTCCAGTTTAGGGAAGGATTAGAGCAGAACAGGCTCCCTGAGACTATGTGGAGGAAAACAAGATTTGGTCTGAAACTCTTTCAGGAAGATGAGTCAAAATGGTAGTCTTGACGTCAATTCTATGGAAACAGAAAATGGTATTATGTTATCCATTGTCATCTGAAGCCCAGAGTAGGTGGAACAGTGCATTCTTGAATGTTGGCCAAGGGTTCAGTAGACAGTCAACTTGAAATACTAGCAATGTCGGCACAAACAGAACAGGGTAAACCATAAGGTAGCCACCTAGGGCCCAGAGGTTAGACAGGGACCCAAAACCATGAATTTACTTGGTCATTAACCATCCCTATGTAAAGAATAATGGGGGGGAACTAGTAACCTGTCTAGTGCCCTGTGGGGTCCTATTCCTTCCCTGGGCACAAGAGAGGAACATGTATGAGGAGGGTCTCGTGGGGTAAAGGCTTTTGATTCAGTGCACTGTTTATCTAGATGTTACCTAGACAACTTATAGGGATAACCTGGGCTCTAATACAGGCAGCTCCTGCATCACTGGATTTGGACGTGGTATAGAATGCAACCACTAAAACAAAATTAAAGTAGAATGCAGTTCCTGCAGTGTTCAGACTATACACTATTATTATTATTGGTATTTATATAGAGCCAGCTAATTCCACAGTGCTTTACAATATTATGAGGGGGGTGGGGGGTTTACAATAAATGAGACAATTACACAGTGACACAGGAACAGTAGGTAGATGAGGACCCTGCTCAAGTGAGCTTACAGTCTAGAGGAGGTGGCAGGACAGCCACCAAACAAGGTGGAAAAGTAGCAGAGCTGGAGGTGAGAGTGGAGTGTGGCTCTTTAGGAGAGCAAGAGACAGATTTGGATAAGTATAGATAAGTTACTCTGGGAGACGATAATCATTTCTGAACAGATGTGTTTTGAGGGACTTCTTAAACAATTGAAGACTAGGGGAGAGTCTGATGGGAGTAGGCAGGCTTTTCCAAAGGAAGGGAGCCGCCCGTGAGAAGCCCTGCTTTGAACAAAGTCTTGGCAGAGACATGATTTATATATCACAATTGTCTATTAAAATCTACATTAGAGCAGTAATGCGGAGGACGAATTCCATATACCGAGGGGAGCACAATACATTTGACACATTGTGTGCATATATATATATATATATATATATATATATATATATTTAGAGTATTTTGATGCAATGTTAGCCATAAGCGTAACATCACTCACATCAATCTCTAGATCCTGGCCTCTTGCAAAATGTTTCATCACAAAGATCATAAGATCCTCATCCTTGCCCCTAGTTACTGGAAACAGTGTTCTGAAAAGTGGCAGTTACATTCCGTTATTGTTTTGGATGTATTTATTAAAGTGATCTAAATTGTTTTCTTCCAAGTAGATTTCAGTAATGTCATAGAAATTTTCATTGCAGAAGTCTGTCCAATTTATAATGATGAAAACATTCTGCCACTTTTTGTCAGAAATTTTATTAAATCCATTGCACCAATGAAAATAATTATGCATATTCAAAGATAAGTTAAGGCACAAAAAAAGTAACAGAAAATATCTAAAATCCTTTTTTATAAAAAAAAAACACCAAACATTTGATGAAAAAATGTCCAGGACACTTTGATCAATTTTCTCCAGTGACTCTAAAATGTATTTAGGCTCCTCTAATGTCTTGTTACAGTAATGACCAAAAAAGCATTGTTATTGTTTTTTTCCCAGGTTGATGGGCACACTCAGAGCATGCATTTTGTAATCTTCTTCCACTGACGTAACTTCACTTTTTGTAAAATAAACAAAGAGATATCAACTCAAAATCTACACAAAGTTGTGACCTTGCTCTTTTCTTTTAATTTATGTATATATTATGTGAACCCGTTAGCAGAAACAAGGGGCAGGGGGGCCACCAGGGCAATATCCCCCCCCCCCAAGTAGCCTGGGAAATGTATGATTGACCCGGCACAGGGGCTAACTGAGGGGTTACCTCCATGCTCTCCTGAAATGCCAGCATAAAAAGTGGCAGTGTCATCACTTGTTGCTAAAGGAGGCATTTAATTGTTATGTCTAACATGAATCATGGCATCAGTGCCAGTGCCATAGCAGAAGCTGTCTGCCTGTTTGTATGTATGCATATTTATAGATTTGTAAGTTTATGTCTGTATATATTTGTGTGGATCGCCAAACCGTAACACACCTAACTCTCAATAAATGATCAGATGGACGTTTTCCAGTGTGTCACAGTGAGAGTTGTATCATCCATCCATCGAGTTCCTTCCCCCAGGTATCAATCTGGTACCCAGTTCAGCTTTTAATCCCACAGGCCCACCATTATTGAGGTTTCTGTATCCGATATCCAAACAGCCCATCATACGGGTGCAACCCATACAAAGCATGTACACATGGTAGAGTTTAGTTTAGGTATGATGAGTCTATAATGCTACAAAGCCTATACTTTAGGATTTTAACATTTCAGTTTACTCCAACATTGGGCACATTATTTTTGAGATGACAGACAACCTCGGCACCTTTGGAATGAGTGGAACTGAAACAAATGTGTTTGCCATCAAGTTTATATCAACCGCAAAGTATAACACAAACATGTTTAAATATATTTTCAGTAATGTTGTTGTAGCTGGCACATGCTAGAGCTAATGTGCATTATTCTGGGTTTCTGACAAGCTGATAAACTCAGAAAGCTGCATCAAGCTTTCAAACATTAGAATGAGCTCCTTCTGATCTTGATATACGTGAATCTTGGGGGGTTTTCAGTAGAAATTGAATCTGCCCCATGGAATCAAGCTTTTTTTCAGGCAATATTGATAATGGACGCTGGTTCTCATTTTACTTATTTTCTACTTTTCGTTTTAATGCAATAACCCAAGCTAGAATCCAATAGCTACACTTAGCTCTCAGACTGCTTCCAGTTTTCATCACATCCTGCAATTAAGACTTCTCATTTACTTCGCAGAACTCTTGTTACCAATATTTCATCTAATCAGTATACTTAACCCAATGATTGACATAAAGACTTTTGGAACTGTGCGTTTGCCTTGCAAATACCCCATAATAGATGTCCGATGAGTAATTAGTTGATTTCATAACGACTAGACCTTTTTTCTTTGATGGTCACCAGTACTAACAATAGAAAATAGCTCTGAGCCCAAAATACTCCCATTGGCTAGTTGTTCTCACACACACTGGCCTAGTGAATTTTTAGTTCAAATATACTCATAAAAAATATTGCAGGTTATTTCACACAAATAAAGAAGTGGGCAAGTGGCATTGGGCAGGAGGGGAGCACTCAACAGACACTGAATGGGTGGAAAGTGGACAAATGTGGACAAATGGCTGGACAAATGGCTTTGGGCTGGAGGGGAATGTACAAGTGACAGTGGGTGAAAGAGAGTGAGCAAGATACACTGTGCAGGGCGAGTACACAAGTGAAGTGACGTGTGGCAGGAGGGAAGCAGGCAAGTGAAAATATATAAAGTATGAAGGGACAAACACAGGAAAACAAGGTTAACGTGACAAAGGGAGGGAGATGATGACTGTCAAATGGCATGGGGTGGGGGGAAAAAGAGGACAAATGACACATAAATAAACAATATTATACACAATGTGTGAAGGTTGTTATGATTTATAGACCAGTAGGAACTGATACATTCTGTGTACCATTCCTCTCTGTGTATTACTATATCCTCCTGAGACCCAGCCCATTAACTTGTGTCCTCTGTACTGGACATTCCATTCACATGCATCTCCTTTTATTCTTTTGAGCTACCCTACCAATCCCTGCTGTATTGTCAAGAGAACATCCTGGTCTTTCCAGTGATATGTCATGTGATAGGCTGGGATGCTGGGAACTTCTTTGTCCTTTTCATCAAAAATGGTTGGCATATTGGAAGACAAATTTTCCTCGGTTCCCAAGAGGATATATTTGTTTGTATAGTATCCAACAGGGCCTTTAAATTTCCACCAGTCTCAGTCGGACCCAGAATACCTGACATAAATATAACTTTAAATGGCCATTGTTTATATTTTAACCAAAGGGCAAATTGTATGGCAGAAGATGAAAAATGTCTTGTTGAACTAAAAAGTGCTTTTTGCTTTGAGGTGATTAGATGCATTATTTAAGAAGGAAATGCTCTGGCATCTCCCACTCTTAGTCCAATATATTTCCATATGTCCATCAGTAATTAGGAAAAGTGAGATAAATATAATGTAACAGCACAACAGACCTCGGTAGAAAGATATCGCTGCAATTTTCATTAAAAGTTTAATGCAAATAATTAGCATATTATAATGAGCCCTTCTTCCTCCCACAATACTGATAAATGCCGAAAAATGTCCACATTTTAATGCAATCAATCACTGGGGCCATGCAGAGCCTATTCAATGTGCAAAGGGTTGTTTGCTTTGCAGAGGCTGATAAATATGCTTCATGACCCATGCCCATCACGTCTATTGGAAATGCACAGTAGGACATAAGGCTACTAATGCCATCGACTTAATGCCACAAGGTGATAGAGTATTGAATTGTACAGGACTACTTACAGACAGATACTGAATGAAGAAAGTGTAGTAATGATAACAACTAACACAGCATTAGTAAAAGCTACAGACAAGTAATTACTTTGTATTCTTACTAAGTGTGTGTTCTAAATTACTAGATGCCACCATACAAACGTGGACAACAATGGTAGGTTATAAGCAATGGTGCCATCTTAGCTCCATGCACATAAAGAAACCTTTAGTGACCCCTACCCACTCACACTGGCAACCTAGTTGCAAGGTAAATATATAATACAATGTTCTGCAATGTGCCAGCCCTTACTATAATAGCAGTAGTTATTTGTTAATTATTAGTTAATAGTGCAGTCAAACTGGAGAAGCACCGGTCAAGTGACTGTCGGAGGTTGTGCTTCAGTCTTCAGTTTCCTCACTACCATTTTGGTTTCTGGAGATGTTAGGAAAATAATATATATTCCTTCTTGAGGTCACAGAAGAATGCAGTGAAACATCTTTCTTCTGGGAAGCATTCATAGGAAGACGAAGTGAAAGCCATGGCGGGCTGCTTGCTAGAATGCTTCAACACACCTCCCCGTTCTGTTCTCAGTTGTTTTATATTGACCTCATCACCTTCCACTTTTCCTGTATCTACTTATTTAACTATCCTGTCAACAGCAGGCCATTGCAAATATGATTTGCAAAAGTCAAAGCCAGTGCAGCCCCTCTTTAATGATATGGCACTAGGATACAGGGCATTGCCTTAACTGGTCTCTGCCTATCAGTTTATTCCTCGTCTCTTATTAAACATCTTTTATTATTGCTCTACAGATTTAATTCACTGTACCCTTTACTTTCTTTTCTGCTCTCTATAAGTTAAAAATGAATTTTTGAACTGAAATCTAATGTTAAGCACATGATATCACAGCAGGAACTAGTAACATTAAGAACATTTCTACACAGATACAGATCCATTTAAACACTCACACACGTACATACACATGTAGATAACCTGTTGCAGGGCGCTAAGATGTTGCACAGACCAAAGGAATCATTTTATCATTGAGTGTGTCCACGGCAGCTTGTGGTAGTTATTCTCACAACAAAACAGTGTGTACTGAACTGTATTACATGATAAAGTGACATCTAATATATGACATGCATCAGAATGAGAGTTAATGAAATGGATTAGAGAAGGAATAGCAGAATTATATGGCAAGATAATACCGCTTTCTGTAATGAGGAGCCCAGGGGCTGAGATAAAGGGTTGTGGGCAATGCACCTATAATGCAATGATTCACATGATTAATGTTTTCTTTATACTAGAGCAAGGGGAATGTCAGTGGCTTCTAAAGTCAAGTCTGTAATATTCATGAGAAAAAGGATTTAACTTAAAGCGTTTATTCAAGTGCATAAAGATGTATGGAGAGCAAGCAATAAATGTGATCTGGATTCCATACAAATTCTACTGTTATATACGGTATGTTTTGTGTTGTACGTGTTGTACGTTCCTGTACTGTGCTACTAATTTCACAAATATCACAATAGCCGTGTGAGTCTAGTAATTCAGATACCAAAATAAATAAGTATATCACTATAGGGCTATATTGGAATTACAATAAAAGGGTTATTTTGAAAGGCTGAAAAGGGCACTGAACTGCATATACTTTATTACATTTCCATTTGCAATTTCTATGATGTCCCCATAGAGTTATGAATACACTTTTGAAATTCACAGTAAAGTTCCACCTTAAGAATAATTATAGCGTTAGGGATACAAATGTGTATACCTAGCGCTATAGTGTCCTCTTTCCGTTTAGGTCACAGCCCCCTCAGCGTGCATTAAAAGGTTAGATTTTCTCCCACAGCCATAGCTGATATCATCGAGATTGATTATCTCATCCAATCCAATGCTGTCCCATAGGAAAGCAAGGTGAGGCTAGTGTGCAAGCGCCATTTGGGTCATCTTTATTAGACCATCTGATAGGATCAATAGAGTTTTACTCTGATATTTTGATGGGAGCACCTCTAGTGGCTCTCTGAGGGACAGACACTATAGACATTTAAACCCTGCACTGTAAACATTGCAAGTCTGCAGAACAGCAATGTTTGCAGTTGCAGGGTTAAAACTACTGGGACATGGCACCCAGACCACCTTGTTTCCCTTGTTAGACCTAGCTGAGAATCATAAGGATTGCATTCCTCATTTTGAAGATTAGCACACTTACATTTTGATTTATGCAGCTTTTTGCTCCCATCTAGGCTTTGCAAGCCTAAAATTACTAACATACAATTAAATACAAGAAATTTCATTTAAATATAAAAAAAAATTAGAAAGGAAATGCTAGAGATTTTCTCTTGTTTTTCTTATTAGGTGGCAGACGATTAGGGGTTTATTTTTATTTTTCTCACACGTCAGAGAAAGCAATAGAGCAGTATCTGTAGCTTCAGTATCTGAAGCTTGTCAGGAAATTAGTAGACCCAAAGCAATTCACAAATAAGATATTCAAAGATGGGCAGCAGACCTCGTCTCTTAATTAACTGGCCAAGCCAACTTTCCAGCAATTATGCATTCATATTCTTAAGAATGACAAAATGACCGAAAATGTAGATTTTTGGTCATTTAGGCAGTAAAATAATACAAAGCCACCAATGACAGAATGATGAAATGGCTCAAAGACCAAATTCATTCAGTCATTGGCTGATTCCTGTCTAGATGACATACCCCCACTCACGGCATGGCAAGCAGGGGTATGGGGTGGAATAATTTATTTTTAAAAGCAATTGGGCAACTATTGCTACTAACTATGTCCCCTGTGACCTAATTTCCCAATTTACAGTAAGTGGGGTAGACAGATCACTGTCAATCCCACCATTGCCCCACAGTAGGGCTAATGTATAACAAAGTTTTTAAAAAAGAATACAATGAATACTTATTATTAAACATAGGGACCTTATGACCCCACCCTCCATTCCACATTTATGGGCAATGGGTGGGGGCTCTAATTATAATACCAGGGGTACCGAGTGTCCTCCAAAGCCACCACCCATAGGTGGCGAGTAAGGGCTCTTATGATTATGCTGGGGGGACCTAGTCCCCCCCCAACCACCACCAGGGATAGCAGGTACCTAAATAAATATGCCATCTCTTCTTCCCCTGTACTGTAAGTTGGGGATATGGGGCAAAGGGGGTGTATGTTACTAACAACATGGCAGCAATAGATGTACACTGTATTCTGATCTGAATCATAAATTATTGAATTATCTATTACAAATTTGTGTTATTTATAATCTGCTGTGCTCTCCCAAGCCTTCCAATTAAAAATAATTGTGACTCTTAATTAAGCTTATGAGCCCCAACAGATGGCAAATACTCATATTGCTTATCTTAACTGTTGTTTTGCTATCTATGTCTAATTGTATCTATGTCAATTGTTGTTTTGCTATCTATGTCTTACAATTTAATATTTAAAAAGGACCAATGGAGACCGAGAAATATAACGTGTTACTTTGTGTTATCATGTCAAAAAATACCCCTTTTAGGCCAGATGATGTCTTGTGACATATCTCCTTAACCTTAAATAAGCTTCATACTATTTAGGTCTTCTCTCCAGTCACCTATCGTACTAAGATTTTTGTGTTTCTCTCTGTCTGTCATTTCCTGTTTCCCGCTGAAAGATAGTTTTTTTTGCTTTAGTCATTTGTCCTTTTTCTCAGTTTTCCTGTGTGCCCCCTGTCTCTCTCTCTCTCTCTGCTGCCTTTGTCTCATTTAGGCCTCACAATCTATCATACCTCTTCCAACATCTCTTGTTTCTATCAACGTCCTTTAGTCTTGCACACAACATCTGTGCCTTTACTACCGCATAATATCTTTGTCAAGATTCCTTTTTAATTTACTCAATTCTGAGTCCCTTCAATTTTAATCGGACCAACACATCCTTATCATCGTGTTTTACTGATTCAAGCTAGGCACAATTAAAAGGAAGGAAACGGAAGAAGAAAAAAATAAACAACCATGGAATTTTCATACATTTTATACAATTCTACTAATTTGTAGGTACAATCCACCCCACAGCGTTAAATGTAACCATTAAACATCTCACAGCTGGTGGGTTCTTTATGGTGTTCATGAAGATCCCTCTATCCGATATAAGGCATAAATAATATTTACTATAAGAAAAATAATAATAATAATCTGTTTATATTGCGCTTTTCGCCACAGGAGAACTCAAAGGCATAATGCACGCTCTTAGACTTAACTGATTTGGCAGCTGATAAATAGTTGTTACTTTTACCGACATCAATGATTCTCATTCTATCAACCTTGAAGAGCTGAAAGGCTGAATTGCCAGTGTGTGGTGCGAGGTTATTGTAGATCTCTCCTTGCCTTGTGCGTATTGTTTTTTTGTATGTGTTATGTAGAACAAAAGAGTCCAAAATGCACTGTTTAATTAACTGTATGATGTTTCTTTCCCACCCAAATATCAGAAGCAAGAAAACGTACGTGTTCTGTGTCCCTTGGTGAGATGGTAGATTGGATCCTAAAAGTTAGATGAGTTCTGTGACATATGGAAGAAGGCAGACATTCTGCTCCTCAAGCGGAGGACATTAAGATTACTGTTTTGAAGAGATCTGAGTAGCTAGACTTACGGTTTAGTCTTGAGTAGTTATACCACCGGTTTGGTCTCCTTTAATTTGGTTGCCAAACACTACACACACCTCTAGTCGTTGACCCTAACTTATATGTAAACAAATATGTGTATGTTTTAATTACCTCCATTTTTCATTGTGTATATATCCCTGATATTAAAAAATAAAGATATGCTTGTCCTTTTTACTTACATAGGCCAGACTCTGTTTATTGTGAATTGTCTAGTGGTATTAATGGAGCTACTGGTAGTACCAATTCACTGCAGCTTAATGGGGTAGACAATTATTCATTAACCCCGCCTCCATTTTCAAGGGTGAATGGTGCAGAGAGGAAGAAACCTACAAGTAGCCTCGATGTGACTGGACCTGGAGGCCTTACAAACTCTGGTTTTCAGTTTCTCTTCCAAGGAATATGGCAGGCCATCAACAGGACGTTAATCATCACTGTCACTGTCAATGTCATTGTCAATGTCACAGAGCGTGTGAGCTGTGTGAATGCAACACATGGCATGTGAAAGTGGAGTGGGAATTCAGAGGTCAGGCTGTGAATGATATGTGTGAGTGCAGAGTGTACAGAGCATGGAATGAGTGAGCAGTGTGTCAGTGCAGAATGTAGGGTGTGACTATTGTGTGCAGGGTGTGAATGCAGTTTGCAATGTATGGGTGCTGAGTGTGAGTACTGTGTACAGAGTGTGAATGTTGCTTGTGATGCAGAGTGTGAATGCAATGTGCAGGATGTAAATGTAGTGTGAATGCAGAGTATAAGGTGTATATGTGCATTGACTTCATATCCTTCATATCCATTAAGTCAATTGAGGTGGTGGAGGCAGAGCACCCCGATTTAGTTGCAAGTTGCGATAAAGACAAATGATAAGTATGTGTTTTCTAAAAACACAGGAAGTCTGTTAGAATTATTTCAGCGTAGGCTCCCCCTTTCCCAAATTTTAGAAATGTTGCAAAGAGGTTGGGCAACTAATGATATCATCATTTGGGGCATTTTTTTTTTAAACCCTCCATTTCTTGGGTATAGACTTTTCAAACATGGTTACTCTGCTCTTAAGGGATTTGTGATGTCACCAATTAGCTTTGCATTGGCCCGTCAGATACTGGAAGTACTAAGTATATTCCAACAGATAACAGTGCATAAAAAGTGTATTTTTAAAAAAGAAAAGGAACAAAACAATTAACTATATCAAGGAAATGAAATCTTCAAACTATATATGTAACAGCTTCCTCTAAATACATTGTGTTAAACAAAGAACAATTGAAGCTCAAGTTTAGAGAAGACTTTCTTTTAGAATACCTATGTCCCCGATGTACTACTTGTAATAAATGATTATTAAATAAATTATTATTAAAGAAAAACATTTACTTATGGATTTTTTTTTTTCAAAGTAGACCATCAATGATCAACAAATAAATGAAATTTTCAGTGCAACATTGTAGTATGGAACAATAGGTAGATGGTAGTAGCAAAGCCAAACATGTCTAGATGTAAGAAAAAAAAGAAGAAATGATAAGCCACATATAAACAGCCTTCGATAATACTGAGGAAGGAAAATTAAAGAACACATATTATTGAGCGGAAAAAAAAGTCAAGTTAAGTTGCATAGTTACACAGTTACATAGGCTGAAAAGAGATACGTGTCCATCAAGTTCAGCCATCAACAATCAAACAGCTTGAAGCACTTCGAATTTTGCAACAAACTAGGGAAACAAAATCCCCTCTTGACCCCAGAATGGCAGTCAGATTCATCCTTGGATCAATGTTAAAATGTTGATTAAGACACCAAGACACCTGGGTCAAGTATTTACCACTAGGCCGACAAGACCTGAGCCTATCCGCCAGTATGGTAGTAAGAAATTTGGAAAAAGGCATCCACTGAGCAGTGCCAAATGGGGTCAGCAAGTGGTGACCTTTGGGGGTTGAAGAACTGGGTTGCACCTGAGGCAGAAGAAATTTTAAATATGAAATGCGTCACTGATAACTTTGATAAGCATTACACGTTTCACCTTCTTTTTGTGTATTCAAGGAATTCCATCTTCAACTGATTAATTGCGTTGTAAGCCCACTGCGGCACAGTTCATACAGTGTTCAGTACAGCACAGCTTGGAACACAATGGAATCTCTATGTCTGTAAATAAAATAACCATGAATGACTCATAAAGCCTGCAGAGTTTAAGGAAAAGAAAGCACATGGTACACTTATCCTCATTACAGCCGTGTTCTCAAGCAGCGCTTTTAAATGAATAATAGGGCGAGAGTAGGTATATAAACCTGTGAGGTTAGCGAGATCCCAGTAATGCAGCACACATTTAACCAGATAAGTCAGGCATACATGCAATTCATTACAGCAAAAAAAAAATAGGCCTTCCATATGTAACAAGTCTTTACTAAATTCTCTCCAGACGGAAGAGAAAAAGAGGAAAACATAGATGGACAAAGACGGTGAAAAATTATTTCAAGATTTTTAACTTCTTTCTCCAGATGTTTTTTGCTTTCAGTCAATCCATTAGACAGACCCCTGGGCAGGAAGCTAAAAACAGCCTCTCAAAATTAACCCCTTTATTTATTAGATGGTTTATATCCCAAGAAATCAGAAGCAACAGGTAGAGGCACAGTCACACCAACAGTTATGGACATCTCTTCCCATAGCCTGCAGCCAACCGTTTGTTCTTATTTGAGACGGTCTTCTGACTAGCAAACATCACCACCAGTGGGATACCTGTGTGAAACTTTTCCCTAATGTAGATAAAATCTTGTTGCCTTTTAATGGTTTAAACTAGTTTCCATTAAAAAAAAAAAAATGAGAATATTGGTTCTTGCCTCATGTCCATTCTATACAGCTATACAGCTGTGCCTAACAATACATTAATAGGCATTTTGATTGAACCCACGAGGTCTCCTACAGACTGGCCACATTAAATGGTAAAAGAACAATCTTGCCATTAAGTACATGACCACTTAGTACTTTTAAATTTTAAGGGCACCTGGGTGCAATCAGACTCCCCATGGGCGAATATCCCCATGACACTTATATCCAGCTCTGTATCTCCAGACCCCTTCCCCCCTTGCTAAACTATGGAGCAGGACATGGTCCCAGAGCAGTCGTGTACCACACCAGTTTTAAGCGATGAGTGCATAATGTAGAGAAGGCACCCTGCGTTAATTGCAGTATGTGCACCTTATAGATATATGTGCTGTTAATAGGCCATTTGAGTACATTCTGAGTTGTCTAATAAAGCTTCCTGGTGATAAACCGCACTAATATTCTGCATACCAACTGCGTTTACACCTCCACTCCCTCCTTCTACATAAACATGGCTGTCCTCTATAAATCCCCATCCCCTTATAAAGCTACACTGGAGAAGGTATCTGTGTTTTGAATACTTGCTGTCTGGATATGATTGAATATGTCTTATAATGACAACTTACTGACTAGTCAGGCATTAAGTATGTGTTCCAGAAGCTGATATACAAGTATGAACAGGATGTGTATACTAACAGAACAGAAGCCAGTTATCGTGTCTTTCCATTCTGAATGATGCAAGGGAAGTTTACTCATAATAGATAAAATGCTATACTTTTATCGGCTATTTTTGTTTTTTTATGCAACAGTTTTCAAAACATGAAATAAGTATAATTGCATCTCAAAATATGATGGGTTTCAAACAAATGAACATGGCAATATGTGATGATAATGGAACAGAGTCACAATGTATCATACAACAAATCAAAACAAACTAAAAACATAAAAAGTAAGTTAGGGGGAAAAAGTACTAAATTCCCTGGGTACATTGTTTAAACCAGGGGTGACCAAAAGGTAGATCCCCAGATGTAGAACTACAACTCCCTTGATGCTTTGCATTCCTTTTGAATGCCTTCATAACAACAATGCATCATGGAAGCTGTAGTTTTCAAACCATCTGGGGATCTACCCTTCGGCCATCCCTGTTATAAACAGTCCAAATCTGGATGCAAAGTGAGAGATCTCCTTTCTTTGTGAGTAATCTGCTAAACAGCCACATCCAAGATCGTACAATCAGGAACCCAAACTGTAAATTATCCCAAATGTGATATAAGGAGAAACAATATAAAACATAAATAATTCAAACAAACAATGATTAAACAATGAACAAAATGTATCATCTCTCAGTTACTTGTATCATGGTAAAGGTTGGAATGGGGAATATACAGGTTTGCCCCCACCTCATGAATATTGTGATGGGCAAGGGGTTACGACCAGCTACCATTTCAGCAAGTACCTGGCAGTGTACTCCAATGTGTACTTTACTGTAGTTTTACAAGAAGCATCTAATGTAAGAATAAATTGTTTCCATGTTTCCACGGAGTGGAACCTTTTAACCATTAATTCACACAAAGATAGTGAAGCTTAATTAGGAAAAAAAGACTGAGGGGGATGTCTGGTTGGTTCCAATGTTGTAAAATAGTTTTGTACCCTACTGCTGTTTTGTATCATGTCGCTGTTATAATGTGTGCACAATTATTAAACCTGTACAGGAAATGTTATACTTTAGGGGACATAAATTGAATTTCATCTGTTTGCTGGACCCTTTGTGACAAAGCCAAGTCTATGAAGTTCTTTGATAGTAGGGAAATAGTTGAAGTGATTTATAATGTTTTATCCACATACTGTTTTAACAAGCACGTTTAATTTATTCACCAGCTCTTATGTAGCACACATCTTTAAACCACTTTATAAAATGTAGCAGTCGCTCGTCGAAATGAATTGTAGAAAATATGCAGCTGAAAATGTTCTTAGAAGCAGAGATGTGTTTTCAGAACACTCTTTCAGGCAATACTCTTCTTTGAAATAAGTGGAAACATAATAAATACAAACAAATAACCCACCCAAAAACATAATAAATACAAACAAATTACCCACCCAAAAACATAATAAATACAAACAAATTACCCACCTTTGGTGAGGCTGCATAAACAGCCATTTGAAAGCTTACGTTTTGTAGGTGGAGAGCAGGGGTTTCCAACCCAGTCATCAAGTACCCCCTACCAGTCCAGGAATTAGGGATTACCCTGTTGTATCTAAATTAAATCTAAATCTAAATTTTAAAAAAAATGGGTGATCCCTAAATCCTGCACTGTTAGTGGAGACTGGATTGGGAACCATTGGTGTAGAGTGAAAGTAATTTCTTTTTTTTCCAAGTTATTCTTGCAGGTGTGAGCTGGACAGTTACTTGAATATTTTCCCCATTTATGCCCAGGCTCCACATTTAAAATGAAGGGTTTCCAAAACTCTTCAAATAGTCCTTTTAAATATTATAACTGAACATTTATTGTAGACTCCATTAAAACATATTTGCCTTTTAGCAGATATCATCAGGATCATTATTTTTTGATATTCGTGTAAAGATTAGAAAAGGTGTTATTGAATAGAATATGTTTGAACTTCTATTCTGGTGACCCTGAAATCTATCTGTCTTTTCCAGATCTCACGCCATCCCTCTTGAATCATGTCTCCGACTGCATCTCTGTTATTTCTAAATGGATGGCAGCCCACTTCTTTAAACTCGGTCTCTCCAAAACAGAAATTCTTGTCTTTCCTCCCTCAAGATGCTACTCCTGTGTCTGTCTCCCTTCAAGTCAATGGAGCTACCAGCAGCTTTACCTCACAGGCTCGCTGCTCTGGCATTCTCTTTGATCCTAACCGCTCCTTTATGACTCATATCTAGTCCTCACCAAATCCTGTTGCTTTCAGCTCACAACCATAGCTCGAATCTGCCATTACCTAACACCAGAGGCAGCCAATGGTACTGGTCCATGCCACTATCATCTCCCGCCTTGAATTCGGCTAATCTGCTTCTCACTGGTCATAAGCACTACAACTCACCCTACTATAGTCTATATCAGACATAGGCAACCTTTAGCACCCCAGATGGTTTGGACTACACCTTCCATGGTGCTTTGCCAGTATTATGGTTGCAAGAGCATTATGGCGGATGTAGTCCACAACATTTGGAGTTGCCTACCCCTGGTCTAGATGAATGCTGTGGAGAAGATAATGTTCCTGTCCTTCTGCACCTCCCACTCCTCTCCCCTCTGTCAGTTCTTACACTGGCTTCTAATATGATATGGGGCTCAATTTAAAATTCAGGTCCTCACAAATTTCTTCATAACACTGCTCCTATCTACTTATCCTCCCTAATAAAAAAGCATGTCCCATCCAGGCCCCTGTGCTCTGCAGAAGACCTACTGCTATCCTCTGTTTGTACACCTCTGATTCTCTCATTCAAGACTTCCCTAGGACTGCACCGTTCCTGTGGAACTCGATTCCACCCAGTCTCTATTCCTTCAAAAAGCCACTGAAAATTCACTTCTTCAAGAAGACAAATCAATTAAACTGTAACAACTTTCCTTCCCCACACATCACTAAGCTGAAGACTTACGTCTATCTTCTGTTCGTACTCCCACCTCTGATGCTCGCCTTTAAGATTTCTTGAGGGCTGCACCATTCCTGTGGAACTCGCTTCCCTCCTCCATTAGATGCTCACCCAGTCTCCATTCCTTCAATAAATCGTTAAAAACCCACTTCTTCATAAAAGCGTATGAATTAAACTGTTAATAGCTCCTGACTGATTCCTCTCCTGCAACTGTCACTAGTCTAATACTATCCTTACCTTTTTGTGTAATTTTACCTCACTCCCTCTAGCATGTAAGCTCATTGAGCAGGGCCCTCAACCCCTCTGTTCCTGTGTGTCCAACTTGTCTGGTTACAACTACATGTCTGTTCGTCCACCCATTGTAAAGCTCTGCGGAATTTGACGGCGCTCGATAAATATCATAATAATAATAATAATAACCTACCTTCTCTCCTACAATTGTGTCATCTAAAAACTAAGCCTTCACTGTAAACTTCTAGCAACCTACTCTACCCATACATGAAATACATCTTACCTGTGGGTAATTCTACCCCACTCCCTTTAGAATGTAGCATGTTTGAGCATGGCCCTCAACACCCTTAGCTTTTGTATGTCCATCTTGTCTTGTTGAAAATACATGTTTCTTAGTCCACATTAATCAGAAAGTGCTGTCCTTTGCTACAGATAGTGCAAACCTCGAGTGTAGGTTCCATATTTTGGAAAATTATTTTACACGTGTTTGTTTTTTTCTTTTTTTTCTTTTAGGTTTGAAATATTATATAATTTATTTGAAATATTGACAATCTGTAAAGTATTTTCACGTAAAATAATTTTCTATGAGGCGTATTAAAACTGATAATATTAGTTTAGTACAAAATGCAATTTTGTTTTATTTAATGGTTTTGTCAACCAACTAGTAGGATATAACTCTTGCTATGGAGACTGCACAAACAAAATTTTGACAGTTGGAATCTATAAACAATGCCCATATTCTAGCCAGTACTCAAAAGGAAGTATTCATTACTTTGTGAATAAACTCTTAATTGGAAGTTTCCTTGACCCTGGTGATGTAATCAAATCAACCCAGTTCTTTAGCCCATTAATAAATTGTCTAGTAGCTCAGATCATTCCAGGACCCTGTTAGTATATAGAGATTATTTTTCAAATAAGATAGAAGATGCTTTGTTTCCTTAGAAAATGACGATGAAAAATAATTAAATATTTTGACAAAGGAATACTTAGTACCATTTTTCAAATGTAGGAAATTTTGGACACATAGTAGATAGCATTGTAGGTAAATCTGAAATGTGATATTCTCAGTGTTTAACACCTATTTACCTTTGATCGTATTTATGTGAGTATAAACTCAACTTTCAAGCCCATTCCTCTATCCACAGACCTGATAACCATAATTTAGTAATGGTAAACTAAGCAAAATAAAATTTAGGGTTAATGTCCCACTTATCTTCTCCATTGCGTCGTTGTCTGTCTACACCTGTCAGTGAAACAGGTTTCACCACCAGTATTCAATTATGTCCGTTGTGTCTCTGCAGAAGAATTGTAAATGTTGCCCCCCCCCCCCCTTCCCCTTCTTTTGCTAATCAATCACATACTCCATTGCAGAAAGGCCTTTGTAGTTCAAACATTAGGGCTTCGTTCTAACAGTGGCGTACAACCACGGTTGCAGTGTGCAAAGTGCCCGCTGCCATGTATTGCGGCTCCGGCCCACACGGTATAACCGCTGGGTCCACACGTTAAGTGCGCCATCGGGTGGCCCATGCTGTTAGGGCCACCCGCTGGCTATGGATTTCCAGGGTGAACTGTCTCTTACTATTACTTGTTTTCTGGAAGCCTCAGATACGATTAAATTGCTACAGACCAGGCAAGATGACACAGTTGAAGAAGACTAGCACTAAGTATAAAACATATAGTCAAAAATTGTATTCTGTATTGAACATTTTGAATTGTTGCATTTGTGTTTGTGTGTGCACGCAAGCGTATGTGTTTGTATGCGGTCAGTTCCAGTTGTTTACCACTGTTTCATAAGAAGGCTGAGCATCCATCTATTTAGTGGAAAAATAATAGATTATGATGCTATTATTTGAAAAAAAATGGTTTATCAATTTTATGTTTTTTGACTTATTATTGTATTAGCATATTTCCCATATTCGACTAGTTCCTTTTTTTTTAAAAGATTGCTTTTTTTCCATCAAGTGATTCCTCCAGTCCTTTGTATAATGTGTTCTGTGAGGCCTACTCTGCAGCACAAAGCAATTCTCTTTCAATCCACCTTGACAAAATGCTTGATGGGTGCGTGGGGAAGATGTTTGGAACGTACAATGTAGGTGATCTGTGTATGTAAGCAAACACTAAGTATAGCTCTACACAATGTATGCTTCATGTCAAGTGCATGCAAAGGGTTAAACTGATGTTTTGTCTCACGTTTTCCACCCTCTTCTCTGATTACTTTGCTGTGTTTCCATCTTCATTGTTAAGCCTTCAGAAGGCTGAGGGGGCAGTAAGGGATTGTCACTCAGGTAAATAGCACAAAAAGGTATCAATATATCAAGTGGATATTGAGTTTTGTTAGGGTGAACATGAAGATATATTGACTGATCAGTCCAGGAAGAGCAAGGAACAGTAAATATTGACTGAGGCAAATCCCTAGTTAATATTCCACCCCCTGTTTCTACTAACCATCCATCTTGATAACCAGGAAGGTCACTGTTAACCCTCTTGTACCATACTGATTCTAGTTCTAACGTGACCGGCGTGGATGCTTAGTAACAGGGTCCAATGAAAGTCAATAGCACAGCATCTTTTGTTGAAAGAAGAGAGAACTGGAGAGATGGTTGTTGTGTGTTTGTATGATCAAAGTAAAGAAAACAAAAGATTCACACTTTATCAACGATGCATCGAAATAGTCGGCAATCTTTATTACAAGCCAAAAATAAATAAATAAATAAATATATATAAGTCCTCTTAGTTGTTGTATATTAAAATTAGAGTGCAAGTTTAGTTCATTTCATTTGAGACACATAAATTGCAAGCCAATCTCTGCGCTCTATTGTTCGGACTCCGACGAACAGACACACAATGAGTCATTGGCTAAAAATAAACAGTTATTTTCATTTTTTGAATTTAATTTCTAAAGGTTTCACAAAAGTACAATGACGTTGGAATGTCTAATGTCATGTTCTATTTTATCAATGTCTCTGATTGATGATTATCTACACTATGTTCTTTGATTTCCAAATTTATTGGTATATGTAAAAATTCTATAACATTCCTAAAAAAAAATGTCTTAAAAAAAAAACCCATAGTGCAATGAAAACAATTCAAAGTTAAAATATCAACAATGTCTATTTGATCCATTTTGGAGATACGTCAACATCATTGCAACATAAAGCATATGACAAAGATTTGTCCAAATATATCTGTTAAAATCTGCAATATATTTTTAAGTACAAGTTGGAAAATTATGCATTACAGCTGATCAGAAGGTAAAAAATGTTTTTAAAAATGTCCTATAAGAAAGCACAAAACAAATGTTCCAAGATAAAAGTTATGATTCTGTTTGCACAGTATAGAAAATTAATTAAGTTCACCCAGAGCATTTATTAGCCGTCATCTCATTTTACTTAAAGTAGTAGTTGTTGTGTGATAAGGTTTAAAAAGCGTGCCTGTAGTACTGAATGGTCTAACCAGTGTCTATTTCGTCCTTATCTTTTCTAACCAGAACTATAAGAATGAATGCCTTTAACCCCTTAAGGTCCAAACTTCTGGAATAAAAGGGAATCATGACATGTCACACACATCATGTGTCCTTAAGGGGTTAAAGTACCAGAGATGTCCATGCATATCACCTTTAACCTATTGGAGGGATCATGTAGCTGAACTATTATGTATTCAATTTTTTCTTTGATAATCTTTATTTGTAGAATTTTCAATATTATCAAGAATTTTATAGAGATGTTATAGAAAACAAGTATTGCGGTAATATAAAGTAGAGGTCATTCAACAGCAGTATAGTGATACAGTGCATTATGAATGTGTGTGGCAAACAAACACTGTTTGTCTATGATTTATTCTTCATGAAAAAAACTTAAGGAATGTAATAAAATTACTGAAAAAAACACTATAGTCACAAAAACACCTCACGACGTGACTTATACAGCCTTCATAAACACTTCCTGTGAGGAGTCATCTAATGTTTACATTTTCTCTATTTCAAATTCTGTTGAATTTAGAATTTCTTATATCCTGCTCTGTTAATGGCTTGCTAGACCCTGCAGGAGCCTCCTGTATGTGATTAAAGTTCAATTTACAGAGCAGGAGATAAAAACTTTTGAAGTAAGTGAACATCTGATTGAAAATGAAACCAGTGGGTTTTTTTCATGCAGGCTGTGTCAGGGCTGCATAAACAGAAACAAAATGTATTTACCATTTAAACAGAGAGTTGAGAAGTGAAACTACAGGAGCATTGTAGTTGTTTTGGTGACTACAGTGTTACTTTAATTAAAGGAACTATCAAACAGTGAAGAAATGAATCATTATATAATCTGAGTCACAGTATATTTCTGAATTCAAAATGTAACCATTTAGTTTTCAAAAATATGATTTTATTTAACTTTTTTTATAAGCAGGATATATTTTTTTTTTATTTCTTGCGCCAAAGAAATGTACTATTTTTGTTTGTGCTCTATGTTTTTTGTAACCACTTTTGTTCCCAAAGTGAGATGTATTTATTTTTGAAAGTCAACACACACATGTTTATAATTATATTTGGCATCTGCATATTTAATTACTGCAGACTGTTTTCCATAATAATTATAACAACAACAATAATAAAAAATAAGTTAATTGATATTGATTGTTATATAAACTAACTGTATATATGTATCTACGATTTGTATATAAACACTACTATTTGTAATGTTGTTTGAAAACAAATAAAAAGTGAATAATTTTTTCAGCGAGGAACAGACTATTTTATACACAAAATGTACAGTAGAGGTAATATAAAGCTTCCTCGTTTTAACATCCATTTTGCATTAGTACAAGTTAAAAAAACTCTATCTAATAATGCTAACCAATGAAATTAGTACATGTGTAAATTAATATTAATCGTGATCATCATGTTGTCTTTTTTTTTTACACCATCTGTACTATGCAGTAATACTAAACCGTTATTTTATTTGTGTGTGTATTCTTTCCAGATGTCCAATCACATTTCGCTAACTTGAACCAGTCCATATCTGTCATGGCGATACCTATCACTAGCCACTGGGCCCTGACATAGTTTTTATTTGTAAAATATGTAAAAATATAAATATGTAAATATATATATATTAAGCCTCACTATGAGATGAATAAATGTACAGCATTGTTCATTAGGTGAAAGACTTCCATTTTACTCTGATAATTGTATTTATACTTTGCATTAGACTTTTCTCGATTGCTACATATATTCTTCCAGGACAAAGTAATACAATATGCAGATTATTCTTCTCTCACGACCTTTGATTACTTTAGGTATATGCAACTCCAGAGTTTGGTTTCCACCCCATTGGTGAATCAAGCTTTTGATTGAAAGCCTTTGTGCACCTACTCCAAATGGTCAGATTTCAGATCTGTATATCTCCATGGACACACACACTACACAAATTACCCTCCCTTAAATTACAGCCTGGGAAAAAGATTTAGAGCCCGCGGAGTAAGCCTTCAATTGGTCAGAGATATGAAATGTATTAACATCTCTCACCATTTGCATAAACCATAACAAACAGGTCGACAAAATATTATTTAGTTGAGATACTCTTTAATTGGCAACAATTCACCTCCTCCATCATTTGTTAAAAGGGCTGTGGCACTGCTGGTGGACCTGTCCTAAACTTAAACCCTTGTGGCACCAGGTTACAGACTTGCTATCTAGACTCTTTAGGACACCTTATCCAATGAACCCATGAGGTTTGCTATTGTCTAAGCCTTTATAGTTATATACACTGGACAAAAACAAACTGGCAGCTAGGGTAGCCATTGGAGGGTTATGGTCGTAAAGTGAAGCATAAGACCATCGAAACACTAGACATCGATAGACTAACTTCCCATATTCACATCTCCCTCAAATTGTTTTACAAATTTGTGACCACTGGCTGAATAGAGACATAATGCTAAACACCACTTCCTACCTAAGAGAATACTAGAAACCAATGAAACTGATAATAGAAAGGGCTTGTGAGACTCTCTTAAATATCATATTACCTATTCCCCATTCTGCTCTCCCCAAGCACGGGCACTCCTCTTCTTACTCTTCTCTTTTCCTTCTTCGACCTTTCTTTTCTTCTAACCTTCCTTCTACATATCTGAGGTCTCCTCACTCATTACTCCCAACTCCCGCTCCATTTTCAAGTTCTTTTCCTTGTACTTAACAGTTGGTCCATGTCCCACCTTTTTACTTTTCTTCCAAACCTGTACCCCTCCAATATGTTGATCACATATGGATAAATGAGGGGACTTACCTGTACTGACAATTTATCCGACTCCTCCTCCCTATATAAAACTTAAAGGGACACTCCAGGCACCAAAACATCTTCATCAAAATGAAGTTGTTGTGGTGCCAGGAGAACCCAGGGGGCACTCTTGCCTTAAGGAGCTAAACCATTCTTCGACAACAGTTTACCCCTTGAGGTAAGAGTGCCCTTGGGGCTTCCTAGCACAATGGCAACTTAATTTAAATGAAGTTGTTTTGGGGTCTGGAGTGTCCTTTTAAGTATCGAAAGGCCCTAACACCTGATGGAGCATCCCCATCTATACTCAATATCCCAAAGCCCCCTGTTTACATCTGGTGCATTCCTCTGAACCGTTGGCAGTTTAATAAAGAACAGTTATCCTGCAAGATTACGTGACAATAAATATTAACTTTGCCGATATATTGAATTGATGCATATGCCGATTCCCGGTGTACCAGACTGAATTTGATCTATTTAATGTCTGGGGGACAGCCACTAAATGTTGATTTTATTCACAGATCAAGGGAGAACTGACAAATAGAGCAGTACAAAAATATTATATAATTTTTTTTTTAATATATATGCATAAATATATTTTTTGCAATATTAAATATAAATATGAATATGGATTTGTTTGTACTATTCTTATTTTTCCCTCTGTTGGTTACATTTTCTCACTTGATCACTTGAACCAAATGGCGCGAAACTGCTCTTATCATTGTCCTGCAATATATATAAATAATATGCATTCTATTTATGTGTTTTGCAGTACACCGATTGGCTAATTTTCATGCTCATTTTTCATTAACGAAATTCAAATAAGCCGAAATGCCATATGGCTGAAATTTGGCCATCTCTGAATTTTTTTTATTTTCAGATTTGGTTTGGCCTTAACAAATATTTCTGCCATGAACTAGTATATTATTAATCAATAAAATATTTATAATAATCCATGCATTTGTATGTTAAATAAGATTCAACAATGCAATGATTTTGTGCATTTAAAGCTACACATCTTATTATGTTTGTGTCCTCTTTAAAAGATTTGTAAAGAGTTTGAAACTGGAATATGAAGACCGACCAGTAGAGTTTCCTGAACGTTCACCTTTCTTTTTCTGCGTCCTATTGGTGGAGTGATCAATATTTTATCCAATAGGATCCCCGGGGCTACCAACAGTTAACACCTAGGAGAACAGGAGAAGCATTGCTTCCTGCTTCTCTTTTCCTAAATGTATTAGTAATCAGTCAACAGTATGTTTAAATTGTACCGCCAAAAATATATAATTATAATGTCTTGAGATCATCATGGTCACGAATGCCTTAAATAACCTGATTGACCAGAACAGTGTCCCCCAGCGGTCCATGTTCTGCTGCAACTGCATAACAGATTGGAGAAGTTTGTTTTTGGTATCCATTTGAAGTTCAGAGGATTCTCCAGTGTGTAGCCATAGTTATTTGAAGAGAGATGATACCACTGGAATTTTGCAGCATTTTTCAAGAGTTCTATAGAAGCCTTCCTAACTCTGACAAATGAGTTGTGGATTGGGCAATGTCTGTTGTTTGTTACTGTACATTTTACAGCTGGGCACAGAAGTTCACATTTAAACAAATGGTCATGAAAAGGAAGAGGATGTATTGTGTGATGGATTTTCTTTATTGTAACCAGAACTGAATTAACCCCATTCCACGCTGAGTTATTTCCTCGGAAAAATAAATCCTGTATCATTCGTTAAATTCAATGTAACTAGCATTTTATGAGTAATACAGCAATTCTGATACTTATTGTAATTTGAGGTTAGGTAAAAATTCATAATATACATACATTCATATTTATCTGTTCATTTATTCACTTATTAGTGTGATTGGAACTATAAAATGTTTTACAGATGCCTGGTTAATACTAACAATATGTGCTTGCAGGGCAGCCTGCAATGAAGCTCTGTAGAGTGCTCTTAGCTCTCCCTTTTGAGGGACAAAGGGAAGAAAAGTTGGCCTCTGGTGCTAAATAGTGAATTAATGCAAAACAATTATTCTTCCTGGATGTTACACTTAGGTAAAAGCTACTCCTGTCCTGGCTTTGCTTACATCCTAATTTCTGCTTATAGAATTGGTTCTGGTTGGAAACAATTCCGAACGCAGGACAGAGTACTGTATGATGCAGATAGGCTGGATCCATTGCAAACACCAGTCAGCAGAGTCAGAATAGAGTGACATGTGTCACTCCATTCTTATATCCCCCGAGCAGAGCACAAGAATTGCCAGCTGGTTTTGTTGTAGCTGCTGTGAGAAAGTATAACAGGGTTCTCTGGCTTCTCTCCTACCACTCAACCCTCATCATAGCTGTAATGTGGGCATAGCCCACTTTGCCAATAAATGATTGACAAGGGAGCGGAGAGATTAATTTAATTTAATTTAGAAATGTCAGAATGCTACCACCTCCAAGTATTCCTAAATTTGTATTAATTTTTCCTTCCTGAAATTGCACATTGTTACTGTTTGTTTGTATGCTTGTTTGTTTTTGTTTAATAATGTGTCCTTTGGCATCACCCTTTGGGTTCTCTTCTTGTCAGATATAGATAATGTATGATTCTTTGTTATTATTTATGTTGAATTGATCATCTGGGGTGATGGAAGTGTAACCCTGACACCTATACTGTTGCTGACACACTGCATAATTTCCAATAAAAAAAATGTGGAAATACTTTAGAAATGTCTAAAATCTATACATTTGCTATCAATTGTTCAAGTTGAATGTTCAGATAAAAGTTTATGCTCTTGTCCAATGACAGAAAGAGGGCTTACTCTGTGTATGTGCGATATAAATCAACAGACAGACTCTGGACAGCTGGAGGAGAGAGAGATAGATAGGCAGACTAGTACACATTTTGCAGTACTCGCCCTTTAATGATGCAATAGTCAATAACAATGAATTATATGGTATCAATAGACTCCACAGCGCTATACAATAAGTAAACAAGACAAACATTTAATTCTAACAAAACAGGGAACAGTAGGTGAAGAGTGCCCTGCCCAAACAAGATTCCATTCTAAAGAAGATCACTAAATGTTGTGTCCGCCAGAATACATGTGAAATTTTGGATTATGTCTTATTTTCTGGGAGTATGCTGTCTTTTTTCGTCTTTATACCTTGTTGAGAAAAGCTAAGAGGAAGTTTAGATATTCATTTATTTACTCTTATACTATAAACAGATAGAGAATAATACCTATATCACCCAAAAGGGTAACCAGTAATAAAAATGTGTAGCTTGTTAAATTATGGTTACACTTGGCATTGTAGATAATGACTGTAAACATGTTTACTTATGTTGTAGATCCAGGCTATAGGCCTAAGAGCTCACTTACCATAATGAAGCATGTAATGTAGAAACATCTGTTCCACCATGGTGACACATCACTGGCCTTTGGTTTCTTATTTACCTCAGCAAACAGTGTATGGCAGTAAGTATTCAAAGAACTTCCTCCCTTGCTCCCTACCGCTATTGTAAGGTTTGTGCAAAGTCTGGGGATTGCTTATTTCGAATTTTTTGTTGGACTGGCGAAGCATAAACAGGACAATTCTCTCTTCTGATATCCGTAACAAAATGGCACCCAAGGTAAACGTTCAATGTTTTTAGAATTCTGCCTTCTATGTGTAATATTAACTCACCTTTTACTTTGTAAGATGGAACATTTGTTCATCTCCAACTAAAAGGAAATTGTAAACTCAACTAGCATCAATTTATGAAGGAATTTAGTCTATCCTACATCCTCTAATCATTGCATGAAATTGTACTAGATATTGGTCTGATACAGACGTAGTTAATGCCTAATCTTAAAGCTTTAGTGTTTCCACCTATTGCAGAGTCTGTAGGTAGAAGTCACTATGACCGCTTTATGGATCTAATGATGTTTATTTAACACGCGCCAACCACCTGTGTTAGGATCCTGGTCATCACAGCTTTGGAGTCACTAAAGCGTGTATTGTGAACTCCATTGTACTTGGCTTCGTGTTTGCCTCTGGGCACATGGACTCTGAAAAGCAGCTAATCATCTTAAACAACAATGCAAGAGCTCTTGTGAAGTTAGAGCATTTCCCGAATGTAGCCCCTGCCTTTTTCTTTTTTATTGTATGCAATTCTTCCTAATTGCACGTAGTACATCATTTCTTTGAAGTGCTGTATAAAGCATATAGACATATAACTTTTTCAAAAGGGTTCCGGTGACACCGGCCTTCCTCATTGAAACGTTAGCATTCTGTTAGTAGAAGCCACTGTTTCCCTGTCCACTTTACTGGCACTAGAATGAAGGTATGTCATTTACTACCAACCAGCCTGAGTGCCTCTGTTTTGTTTAACATATTCAACATTTCTCAATATACTTGAAGGATCTTTGCTGTTTCAGTTCCATACTGACACTTATGACACATAGCTCGTTATACAAAACAAGGCCTATCGCCCACCACACCAAAGCAGGGCTGTCCAAACTAGACTACATTGGAACCCAATATATATATTGTTGACTTCCATCCCTCTCTCCTCCACTCTTCAGACTTACTTCATTCCTCACAGTTTTCCTGTGGTTCCTCTCAGTCGAACCAGAAGTAGATTGTTGGTTTAGGCTGCACAGTTAGACTAACACCAAATTGTTTTATAATTGATAGATATCTGCACGTTCCTTGTGGTCACATGATCCTGGAGTATAATGTATGACGGAGAAAGTCAACTCTTGCCTGCGGCTATCCTATGACTTTTTAATAATTCTGGTTAATTATGGGTTGCTTTGCTTTCACGATACCATGGACTAAACAAAACAAAATATGGACGCCATATTATAAGACTTGTTCACCCAAGCAAGGCCCTTGTTACATCTTCTTTCTGTACTAAAAACGTGCACAAACGCAATGACTAGTGTGTTTTGATAACCCATTGTACATGTATTATCTATTGTATGTTTGATCTATATCTGCAAAAAAATCATAATAATGAAGTAATAATAAAGATTCATGCAATTCACATGAACTTCCTTTGTTCATAGGACTTATTGTGAAAATCTGAGAGGACGCTAACCCAGGCGTCAAATATTCTGACATAGCAGTTTTTTCCCAGAATGATATACCATTCATCAAGAATAAGATAGACAGTCCATTACAAAGTGCATATAACATTTTCCGTGAACCTTCTATGAACCTGTGTATGTGTCGGAATTCTATGTAGTTTGAAAGTGAGAAGCATTTGAGGCTGAAATTAACCTTCTCAGCATCAGAACAGCAAGCAACGCACTGCAGAACACATCCACTCTGTCCTCAAGAGGGTTAAGAGACACGGGATAGATTTGAAATGGTTATGGGAAGGTCACAAAACTGTTCTTAACTCATCACGTCTGAAGTATGAAATATTCTGGGTGTTATATTACCATGCTCAATGTAGCACATTCTGGACTTAGTTACTAAACACATCGAAGAGGGCCAGGAATTTAATACCAAGCACTTTCCTAACACACAGCTTAATCCAAGTCTGTTTGAAGTAAAATCATTGAAGATTTCATTAGACAATGGCAGTCAAATGGGGTATAAGGGATACCATACTATGCACCGTAAATGTAAATGGCAGAAAATATATATATATAATTTTTTATTTTTTATTTACAATTTATATAAAATAAAATTAGTTCTTATTGAATATTCCAGTCGCCTTATTAGTAAATATTGGGTATTTATTTATGTATAACTGGATTTGTCTGATATAACATTTGCTTTGATTGCAATGTTTTGCTTAGATAAATGCAATGTAACAAAGTCACAACTGCTGGCCACTTGGCTAAAGCCAGTAACACACTGGTATAGTGGTTCAGCCAAATGGTGAGTGCTGCATTCCAAATTGTGTTTGTTTTGGGAAGTTTGTTTTTATTGGTCATTGAAAATCATGAGTTCTACTGAAGATTTTCTTACAGTCACGAGGATGATCTGCATTTTAGCTACAAAAAAAAAAAAAAGACTCAGGAAAAAAGTATTGTATGTGAAAATAAATTATGGGGCAAAGTTCAAAAAGTAGAGAAATAAGCATGAGTAGTTCTTTTTCAAATTCCTCCAGTACCAAATCAGTACATATACTGTGTCTTTAATTTTAATATGGTTCAGAAGGTGTGCAGGACTGTGTTAAAAAGACACACTATAGAGGGTATGAAAGAATATTGTAGAAGTAAAAGTTCTAAAACTTGAGCTATAAACAAGAACATGCTTTGGGTTTCTATGGTGACTGCTCTAATGTTACAATGAGTCTTTATTATTATTATTATTTTGTTATTTATATAGCGCCAGCAAATTCCGTAGCGTTGTCTTTACACATAATTACCCATCATTCCTCTACAATGTAGCATCACTCATATGTAAATTTAAAGTATTGTTGGGGATGTCACATGATGGTACTTGAAGCAGAGATCCCTAAAAAGTTCCAGAAATAGAATATCTCTCCTAAATCTTTTAAATAAAGCCTATGCAACAGGTTCTATGCAAAACCCTATAACTGTGAGCTCCTCACCTCGCTACACTTGTAATGAAGCAGCTGGTAGCAATGAGTAAGTTGATGACCAGTGCTGTCAACAGTTGATTTTGGTAAAACGATTATAACATGATTTGCAATGATTTGGAATCGGATAGGACAAGCAAAGGTCAGTTTTAGGGTACATTGGTAAATTTACTATTTTCTGAATAAATATTATTTTTCATTCCCAAATGTGAATGAATGCAATTGTAAAGAATAGGATTATACCATGCTACAACAAAAGGAATATAAAAATCTTCCCACGCATTGATTGGGGCTCTCTGTGTGGGAAAGAGGTTTGAATGGTTCTAGAATATATGAAGATTGTCCATCATTGGATTTTATTAAGATTCTAGAAAATTAGGAACAATTTCAGCAACAACACATTTTGTAGATGATGCATGAATAATATAATATTATTTTATTTCAGATGTGTATTATACAACCCTTGTTCCTTATTCCAGGCAACACAACTCCAATAGTCAATTATTCTCACAAGAACTCCTTGTGACCTCAGTGTGACTTCTCCCAGCCCAGCCCTGGTGCAGATACAGGCCAGGCCATAAAACTGTCTCAGGGTAGGTGAATGGTCTAACCAGTCATCCAAAGAATCAAAGCATTTTTTTGGTCATTTCTCTCCCTTGTTTTCTGTGATTTTTATCAGAATCTGTTCTGGTTTTTGGTGCTACAAGATCTGTAGATGCAATCTGATAAAGAAGATAAAGGAAGGAAAAAAAGACACAAAAAAAAGAGCATAGGAAGTGTAAAAAGAACATAAAACAAAATATATCTGTCAAATGATTTTATTTATGTATTTATTTATTTATTTGTTTAATTTTTTGTTTTTCAATGTGTTTTATCCAGAAATGAGAACTGATTAAGATGCACGATGTACTTTATTGTTACCTCAACTCTGTAAACGCTGAAACAAGCTAAAGAAAAATAGGAGCATACAATATGGTGTTAAGAGAAAGTTGTAGCTGTGTGTGCTTCCCCTCGCCATGGTATAACGATATAACACACTTCAAGCCCTTTCCAGGGAAAAGTGACTTTTTTGGGGGTGGGAGGGCTGGCGGGTAAACAGTAAGTAATATTGGGATGAGAACTGATTTGGTGAATCAGAAAAGTAAGCAGAACTGATTTAGAAGGAAATAGCTCAATTGGGGAAGGAAAAATAATATCCAATTCTTCTTAAATAAAGTTTGGCAAATTGTTCTTTGCAGATTTTGAATTCACTGTTTAGTGAATAAACCCCTTACTACGCCTTAGCTATCACAAAATGGATTGTGTCCATTAAGTGTCTGAGAACCTATGTACACAGAGATATATTATTAAATGGTTACAAAGTTGTCCCAGTGAAATTTTTACCAAAATATCATCTTGCAGAACCACCCCTCAAAAACTCTCAATTTACCATAAATACATAAATAGGAGGGATTGTCATTTATAACCACAAAATAAACAAACAGCAATACTGTCCCACCTATAATGTGTTTACTAAATATTGTGTGCAGCTGAGCAGTAAGTCATAGTAATTAGTAAATACCAAGGCTTGTTGCTTTGTAAACAACTGTGTGTTTTTAAGCCCAATGTTAATGTCATTAAATGTAACTATTTTGTGACTATGAAGATGCAATACTCTATCTTCCTTTATCAGACATGTTTTTATATTTACACCAACCCAATATGCCATCCATTCTCCCAGGATTGCTGGTATAATATAACAGAGAGTTAGTTGATTGTGAGGACCCTATAGTTTAGCTGATGTATGTAAACATTGCTCTGCAGAGTAAATATTAATAGAGGCCTACTCCTTGTAACTGCCATGCCACAAGCTCCCACTACAAAACTGAAATACCTGCTGTTAGCAAACAATGGCAGAGACTGGAGTGTCTAGAAGGGCGAGGCTGGAAGACCCCACTGAATGACCCTATTGTCCCAGACTAGGGTCATGACCGGGGACATGCAGATCTAACCTGCTGCCTAACACTGGTACTCTCCAATAATTATAGCTGGCTTTAAACACTGGGCATTGCAAGCTATTCACCAGCCTGGGTCCCCCTACCATCACTCTACAAACTATAGCTGCATTCTATGCTAGGATACTTTGTATGTATATTATATTGATAAGTATGTGTATTGTTTAATATGTATCTATCATTATATGTGTATATACTATGCAATATATTATTTTATGTATAACATGTGTGTATACTATATAATATATAATAGTATATATAATCTCTACATATACTATATAATGTATCATTTTTTATACTATGTATACAAACCATACAATATATCATTGTATATATAATATGTATGTATAATTTCTTGTATATATATATATATATATATATATATATACACACACACACAATTACTATACAATATATCATTTTATACAATACTATACAATGTCATTTATTATATATAATATGTATACAAACCATACAATATATCATTTTAGGTTCAACTAGCTGAGATGGATAGCCTATCCAGTCAGACAGTGGGATTTTTTTTTCTTTCTTTGGTTTAAATTTTGCAAGTCTACCAAAATCTATGGGGTTAAAGTGTACAATAAACAATTGTATTATTTTTTTTTACTTAACCCCATTCAATTAACTAGTAAATGAAACATGTGTTTATTTTACTATAATTACATATACCATAATGTAAATATCTCCAGATCAGGACAAAGTGGGCCTTTGCAGCTGTATTCCAACAACAATCTTTTTAGTGCTTTATATATGTATAATATATGTATATACTCAGAGAGATATCAGTATGAGAGTATTTAGATAGACTTATATAATGTGCATGTGTGTCTGTATGTAGATGTATGTGTGTGTATTCACAGAGACATAGAGACCCAGAGAGATGTATGTTTTGTGGATATCATTTTCAGATTGTCAATAAAGCCATTGAAATGCCCCTTATTAATAAAACCCACAGGCCCCATCATCACTTTACATTATATGTGATATACCTCTGAGAATTTAGCAAATATTACCCTCTGCTGAATTTATTGATACTCCTTGTAATCTGGTTTTCTATATCCAGATGTAGATAATATAGGGGGAAAATCCAGGGTCATTTATTACTGCACAGAATAAACAGATATCCTTATGTTGTTTAAATAATTACAGCATGTATTGCAGGACTGAATGTTACTATTATTATTATTATTATTATTATTATTATTATTACCATTGTCATTATTTCCTTTCCAGTTTACACTAGTTGTATAATTAACTCTTTCGGCGCCGGTATGCAATGCACAGACAAGCCTCACTGTCTGGGAAAGGGTTTAAGAAGTTATGAGACCCATTCAATATCATAAAACATAAAATGATGTATGAGATTGGCCTTAGCAGTGTTCAGTGTTACAATCAAAGGTTTAATCTGCGATCACTAATGGTTTTTGATTAATAACAGAAGTGTACACTGTTAATATGTTATTAATACAACACGCTCCCTCTATTTGAATACGTGTTTCTTCTTTGGCTGCATTTCAAATTAACCAGAGGAACCACTAAGTCTAGTAATCTAGCAAGGAAAAAATTAATTAATTAAATAATTAAATAATTAAATAAATAAATAATAATTATAGAATCTTGTTTGTTTTAGGTCATGTAACAAAGTTCTGACATCACTACAATTGGAATTCCAGGCTTTTAACATTACTGTTCCTTCCCTCAGACCCAAACCTGTTTGGTTTGGTGATTTGCCATGGGGAAATAAATCATAAGGACATATTAGGAAGTGCATAAAACTATATTTTGAGATAATGACATGCGGATCACAATAAATATAGCGATCATCTGTGTTAAACTGGCAGTTATATAGAAATGATCGTAATTTACACACTTAACTCGGGGTGGCTGTCTTTTAATTGTATATCTACTAGCAGCAAAGTGTAACATTGAACTGCAGGCACAAAGAAACAGGTTTAAATCCCCAGGGGATGGGAGTTCTATTCACTAAACAGTGATTTGTTAAGAGCTGAAATTCACATTGCAACGTGTATGACAAAATAACACAGTTTTGAGAAGAAAAAAAAATGTAGACTAAATGGAGATTTTATTTTTAAACAAGATACTTTGGCCTATATTTGAACTGGGGGTTGTGAAAGCGTCACATCTCGCCGTTTAGTGAATAGATTCCAAAATGTTTAATGATATCTGATAAGGTTGAATTACCACCTAGAATTATACAGCTACATGAGTTTACATTTCAAAGTATAAACAGGAGTGATCTTAAATGCCTTTAAGGAGTGAACTATTTATATTTGTAAAACTATTTCCTTTTTGTACTGGCCAAAATATATGTTCACACTAGTTATCTAGGTATCTCTTTGATATACACCTATCTCGGTTTCTTTCTTATACACAAGCAGAGTTAAAAGGGTCAAACACTTAGCTCAGAAACTTTGTTTAAACTTACAAGTACAGCAATTTAGTTCCTAAGTTGCTCCTGAGAGCACAGTTTGTGTCCTAACCCACCAAAGGAATTATTTTTTTTATATTATGATTATTATTATTATTATTATTATTATTATTTTGATGTGTCATCTAGTTTACATAAAACTTGGAACAAAAAAAAAAACAGTGTTATCTTATTTGGTGATATGAATGTATGTGTGAGAATTTGATTGATTTTTGTCAATGAAGGCAAATCTGCTTGTTTACATAATCCTGGTTCTGGGAGCACAGCAGAGAATAATCAGTATATCTTTCTAATGCTATTTAAAGTTACATTTTAAGACCACGTGGGAATATATTTTTTATTTTTTCAGAGTGTGACTAGAATAGAGAATAAAAGCGTGGGAATTCCTAATGATTGTGATAATTGCAACAATTAATACAAACTTAAACTTGTGTGTTTTACTTTCTTTATTTTGTGTATTTTACTTTATTGTTTGTTTTGATTTTATTTTTTAAAGAAACACTTCCTCTGAATCTCATCATGTGCTGGAGTGTACTCAGTGAGAATCCTTCCAGTCCCATGTAGAAAAAAAAATAGAATATCCAAGTTGTGTAACCTGTGTGGGTCACAGGGGTTTAGAGGTCAGGCTGTTACCCTAAAATAAAGTTAATGGGATAGAAAACGTGTCCTTTGCCTGAACTCTGCATTCTGCTGTTTACCCGAACTTCAATAAAATACCTTTTCACCCTCTCAACGTGGAGGAACCAATGAGCTCTTTAAAACCCACAGTGGAGGCTGTTTTAGATGGAGGGAGGATATTTTTTATTTTTATTTTTTGTCTTATACTCTGCACCCCCCCGTTTCAGGCATTCACTATACAAATCCATGCAAGAATCCTGCAAGTGTCATTGTCATGTCTGTAGGACTGACTGGGTAAAGATTTTTTTTTTTTTTTTAAATATCAGACAAGCAATGACAAAATTGGATTTTTAATGTCCCCCTCTCTAGCTCTGTAACCCAATCGATATTTTAAACCGAATGATAAACTTTCTACCTACATCTGATGTTGTTTTATTTCTTAATTCAATATATTCAGCCTATAGTAAGGGACTTGATTAATGTATTGGCTCCTTTCTGGGAAGACACAAGGAACACAAAAGTCCCCCATATGATTCAAGCAGCAAGAAGCCTGTGACATTCAATTTTAATTTATCAAATTTTGAAGTAGTTTACAAAGAGACAGTGAGAGACAGAGGGATGAGGGGGTCCACCAAAGGGTGAAGTTAACCCTTGAACCACATGTGTTAACATTGTTCCAACAAAATGCTCTCTAAACAACTCCCATAAAACCAAATAAACAGCACACAAACTTTCAGCAAACAGTACTGATCTGAGATTAGTGTTTTATCATATATTAGAAAGCAGCCATCAATGTGTCTGGATTCAATTATTGTTATGGCTAAAAAAAAAGAAATATTGCTTATATACCATATATGTGAGTGTACTATATATTTGTGATTTTGTAAAAACACATACAAGCGATCTGATTCAGATTCAGATTGATAAATACGAAGAATATTTGAAAAATATTTTAGCTGATTAATTTAAATCTGAAGGTTGATTGATTCTGCTATTTTGTTACCTAAAAATAAATGGCACTGTTCTTATGTAGCTTTAAGATCCAACATAATTCATAAATAGAGTAAAGGATCGAGAGAAAATAATCCAAATAGTTTCAACTAGATTAGTGTTTGTTTATTGTCACTAATACAGTTTTAAAGCAATGGAGAGATAAGAGATAAGCATGTTTGTGATAAGCCCACATTTACGCTCCTGCTACAATGGATTGGAGGTCTGTTGCAGGCTGTTGGACAGGCCTACCTGAAATTCACATTATTTGGTTAGAAAGAAAAGAACAGTTCATATTAAATATTATCAGAGATGATCTAGGCCTGGGCTGATAGATAAAGATCGCACTAGGCACCTCTGGGTTCTGTACATTTACATTCCACAGAGTTCTTTTAGGAGTATTAATTCATCATTTTGTAAAAATATAAATAAATAAATAAATAAATAAATAAATAATAAAAAAAAATAATAATAAATATTTATATATATATATAATAAGAATAAAATGGTGGATCTAAATCATAAACTCAACTGTGTTAATTTAGACCTATGCTGAAGCAAATCATCTTAAATATGGGTTAAAAATAGGAGGGATAGGGTTATTGGGAATAAAAATGTCAAAATTGTAAATATTTATAGCTTCTGCATCAGAATGCTTGTTAAGGATCTGTATCTACAGATAACATAGAAAATGCACACAAACCACTGTAAAAGCAAAGTATACGTCTTATGTTATATTGCTAGAGGTACACGTGTATATACCCTATTCCTGGCTGTTGCAAACCCTTGAAGGTGACACTATATTGACATTTGAAAAATAGCACTAAATCCATGAATTTTAGCCCTTATTAATAAATGTGTATTCTTTTTTTTTCTGAAACCGGATTAAAATGAACAATTAGACTTCCAGGTTCAACTAAAACACAGACAGTATTTTATTGAACATAGAGACGTCACATTACACTAGAACTATATATATATATATAGCATTTTCTTACAATGGAATCCCAACTGAAATTAAAAAAATTAAAAACACACGAATAATTATAATAATAATTATAATAATAAAGAAACACAGTATCCACAATAAAATAAAATCTAACTATCTACGACTTGGAGACTGTCTTTCAATATCTTCACATTGTGGTATTTAATTTAAATCAGATACAATTGTATCTGGTGTGCTGTCATTTTTATTTAAATAAGATTATCACATAATAATAATAATTAATAATAATAATACTTTGTACAAAAAAGATTTTTTCACCTCCATTTTCTTGTCCTTCTCATGTTAACAGACCTACATAGTTTATTTTAAATACTTCAAGGGCAAAGAAAATTGCAACCCTGTATTTTTTTTTTTCATTTTAAGAAAATTACTTAAAACAAAACATTCATTGTTTTTTCCCTTTAAAAAATAAATAAAGACAGAACTGGCATTAAAAAAAAACAAACAAACAAACAAACGAACACTTTACATAGAACCTGGCTACATGCTCTGTGACATGCATTTTTAAAGCCTTTTTGAAGATCCAAAAAAAGCTCTCATTTTTCCCAAAGCACAAGGAAATTTTTTTTACAAGAACCAAAATATATATATATATTATTAGATTCTATAAATACTCAGTCATCTGTGGTTTTGTTTGTGGGGGTGGCTTTGTGTTGTATATTTATAACCTTGTAATATCCTCCCGTTGATCCTGAGTCGAATTTTGCGTTAGATCCTCGTTGGTAGCAGAATTTGGTGCAATGATATTGCTTGATACATTGGACGAGGCGGTAGATCTGACTTTTGTGTTGGGTAACCTGTGGTCTTTTTTCCATTTCATTCTCCTGTTCTGAAACCAGATTTTGATTTGCCTTTCAGAGAGACACAATGAATGGGCAATCTCGATGCGCCTTCGCCTAGTCAGATATCTGTTATAATGAAATTCTTTCTCCAGTTCTAAGACTTGCTGTCTTGTATAGGCAGTTCTGGATCTCTTGGGATCACCCCCAGTATAATTAGGGTTCACTAAGAAAGAAAGGAGATGGATCAAATGGAGGAAAAGGGAGAGAAAAAAAAAAAAAAAAGAATGTGGAAGAAAAAAAAAGAGGGATAAAAAATTGAAAAATTAAACTAAATAAAAATGAAAGGGGAAAAAAAAGAAACATACAAGCAGAGCAAACAGATCACAAAAGACAGAGAAAGGCAAAGAACCCCAACTAGTAGAAAGGTGGTCTGTTAAAAGCCATCCAAAATCCTTCTAACGATCCAAGTCTTTCTGTCCTGTTAAGAAGGGGTTCCCTTAGCTCCAAAGAGGCTGAATTATTTATGCACCCCTTACAAAGCTTATAGTTTTGTTCCCTCTCTCACTCACACACACACACACATACAGAATAGTATGAGCAGCCACATGGCTGAAGCAGCCCAGACAGGCTTGGCTATAAAATTTATGGTGGGTGTAATTACCCATTCTAAGTCGTAAATCCAGTTCAATTGTGCTAACCCAAAGACTCTTTGAGCTTTAAAAAAAAAAAAAAAAAAAAAACAAGAAGAAGAAAAGGTTAAGGGAGAAAGAAAAGTTTCCTACCAGAGCTGACGTGTATTTTCTTCATCCAAGGGTAGACTATGGGCTGTTTGGAAGCAGTGCTGGTGGGATGCTCAGCACTGGTCTGGTTGCAGGCTGGGGGTGCTGGGGAAGGAGAGGTGGAGGTGGTGAGAGATGGGGTTGGATGTTCACAGATCTGAGGTTTGCCTACAAGGTGGTGGGTGCTCTGAGGTTGCCCATGGACCCTGGCATGGGGAGGAGGAGGGTTCCCTGGACTCTGCAGGCTGGCACAGCTGTACTGCCTCTCAGTATAGGCTGGTCTTGGAGGGTACACTTCCTGATGGTGATGCTGAAATCCAGGGTCCCTGGACCTGCTATAATACTCCGGACTGTGATCTGGGATATAGTTATTTTGAGAATATTCCTCGCATGGAGGAAATTTCGGATCGATGTAGTTAGAGTCCATCAAATACGAACTCATGATCATTAATTTCTGGAGTGGAAAATAATTTTTCTCGCTTTGTCGTTTTTCTGCTTCATAAAGCCCTCCTACTAGCTGTAGACCCCGTAAAGTTACTTTCACCATGTGACTCCGGCAGCCAATCACAAGCCGCAAGCTAGTCCCCGGATAAGGAACCAAAAAAGCTGATTTAAAATGAAATTTTCCTTCACATGCCTACTCTTGTCATTTCAGAGGGACACATACCCTCAGCCTGGGCTCCCCATGTACCTGGTGTGAGCTGATCTGGCTGCTATACAGGACAAATGTGTTGGCATTTGCACAAAATGACAGTGTTTGGTTGTTTGTGTATTATAAATGGGTGCTAGGGGTGGGTGGAGAATGTCACCCCCACCCCTTTCCCTAACACACACAAACACACACACATACATGTATTCACAAAGACACACAGGCATGCACCCATCATATGATATAATATCAGCCAGGGTTCCATTCTGTGTCCTTTGATTCCAGCCAGGGTTCCATTCTGTGTCCTATGATTAGAATGTTGCAGGGAGGGTGTATTTGAACCATACCTTTCATTCATTGAGCAGCTGCTGGGTGCTGTGGTTCAGCTTCTTGTTTTCAGGGAGCTGTAATCCTGATTCAGGACACACTGAAATCAAAGAAAAGGGATATTAGAAGCTGGCCAGTGAAAAGACATTTACAATCTCAGCTCTGCTTAAACTGTGATTCCATAACACGAACACATATATACACATTCCAAGTCCCCTCCAGGTATTTTACACCATGCTTGTAATGTAACACTAATTAAAGTAGGCAATATAATACTACTTATCTGTCCACCGAAGGCTGCATTTTCCAATCCTTTCACACTGGAAAAGAAAAAAAAAAGAAAGGATTTTTTTAATCCTGAATTTGTCACAAAATTCACAACAGGCACAAAATGCATTTAAAACCCAAGGAAATCAGAGTGGAGCAATAAAGCTGCTGTAATAGTGTTTCAGAGAGAGCCTAGATGTCCATGTGGGTGTTAATCTGGATGCTTGTTTTTGCCCTGCTGCTGTTTGATCCATATCTAAGAATCAGCCTGAAACTGAGATGAAGATATTAGAAGCAGGGATGAAGACAGGATTACTCTGGATTATGGACCTGCTCCAACCATGTCATTTTAATTTCTAAAAAAATAAGCATCGTGCTTTTTCTTTAAGTGGGTAAAAATGGCTGTAGAGGGACCCTTGGTATTTCAACGATGGATCTAATTCACACATCCCACTTTCAGCAGATAATATAGTCCTCAAAAAAAACAACCCTGGGAATTGATGTAAACATTTGGAAGCAAATAGCTATTACAATTAGGTATTTTATCAAGAGCTTAGATTAGGCATTAAAAATGGGAGTGAAAAAAATCACATTGCTCCCTTGTTCTGCCTGATAACAATTATAGCATAGAATCATAGCTCGCAGGGCAATGCAATATTTTACTTGATAACAATAAAAGTGACACATAAACTTAGCTGTTTATGTTTTATTTATTGGACTAAATGTGCCAGTGAAGTTTCAGGCTTTAGGTTCGTTGTAACAGTTTTTATAGGGCAGTAAAAAGCCATAAATCAAGCAGAAGGAATGGTTTAGAGTCTGTGTGTGCTGGTTGGGGCTTGTTCTCTACGATGACTGTTTCATCTTTATAGGAAATGTAATAATGTGTTATTTTATGATTATTTAATCTACACCTTCAATCCACCCCTTGCTACCACCCCCCCACCCCCCCCTTCCACCACCAACCCCTCCATTGCCCCCCCTCCCTCTCCCACTACACACACAAGCACCAATTCAAAACAAAGTGAGGAATGATTAAAACAGGCTGTGTCATTGTAACCACTTTAAATAGCTACTAAATATAATGGCATATTAAACGCCAGGGATTTCACAATATATATCTAAGAGTCGAGACAGAAAGTGCAATCGAAGTGCTTAGCATCACCCATATACCCCCCTAGAGACGAATCTGTGACAGCTATCCCCACACAAATTCGATTCTACAGGGTGCATATAAGCGCCTTATTGCTATCCAGAACTCTGATGGGGGGCTGTAAAATTACCCTAAATTAAAAGAGCCATTATCAAACAGTTTAGTTATGAAGGAAAAACTCTAACCAGATGTTGAAACCACTGGAGTCAGTGAGCTACTATTGCATTTGTATTTCCTAAGCACCAATTGTAGTGTGCTTGCATAAACAAGGCAACTTGCAGGCTTGTAATGTGCCTGGAATTTCAATCCCATAGTTTGGGATTTATTATGTAAAAAGCTATTCAAGGAGCACTGATAACCTGTGCATTACCCCCCTTCTCCTCCCCCCTTCCATCCCCAAACACGTGCTTTTTTATGTTTAAATATTATTTACAGTGAGATTCAGAGCCTACTGGCTGTGCCTGTGTTTGCATTAGAGAATTAAATGTTTGTACAGATCCCATGGACGTAAAAGTCCATTATCAAATACTAATATGGGCAATAAACCCTGTGTGAAATATCAAATACAGATAAGGGATCAGCTATCGCACAGATCACATTAATGACACTAAATCATGTTAGTGCACTGATTATAAATCGCATGTACTTTGTAACACAACGAAGGAAAGGCAAATGTTGTGCTTTATTTTACTTTTTTTTTTTATAACTTTTAAAATGTCTTTGTTTCCTGATTTATATTATTTGAAAATGTCAAAGTGTATTCTAATGCAACCCTGGTGTTATGAGGCCTTATCAGAGCTGATTATTCATTAATAAGTGTTTAGGGTTAATATAATGAATTCACCAATCACTCAGAGACTTTTAAGTATATTCAGGGATTTGCATTTTAACCTATTCACTGCTGGAGGGTTGATACCAATGTAATATGCACTATTCAGTACAGTCATAACTTGGAGGGAGCCCTGTAATTTGTATGTTCTAAATATACAATGTCTAACCTATGGATAATACATTTTAAATCGAAACTGAAATGTATTAACTATAATTTTTTTTTGTAAGTGTTATTCCAACTGGTTTATAATAATCCTTTAGAATCACCAGCCAAATCTCTATTTAATCTATTTTTAAAAAAACAAAAACAAAGAAGAATATTCTGTGATTTCTCTCAAAACTTTTAAATTTACTTTCTCAACAATTCTTAATTTATTACAAAATATACCAGATCTCAATAATGGTTCTGCAGCTCGGATTACGATTTTTATGCCAAGTATATTTTATATGATTTTTTTATTATTTATTTATTTTTTTGTCTTGAGTTTTTTTTTAAGTGAATGTTTTTCTGGTGGAATTTCTGCGGACAGAGTTTATAAAATAGATTGGGCCAACGTTGCACGAGGTTCGGATGGGGAGGAAGGGGAAACATTTTGGAGTTAGATAGAATCCCAGCATATTGTGAGTGCAGATCATCTGCCTTTTTGTGCTGCCTAAAGAGGTGGAAAATATCTGACTGTGGAGTTACTGAAACATTGGAAGTACAAAGCGTCTTTTTTTGACAGTTCTGAAGAAAAATAACCAGCCATTGTCCCCCAGGGTTCATTGGAGGTGCTATTACCATACTGACCGTTTTGCTAACCTGCAACTCACGCCATTAGCAATCTGTGCATGCAGGAAAAATGAACTACCTTCTATCTGCTTTGTATAACAAGAAAACAGATCTCAGCTCGATTCTCTCCCACTAATACAAGCCTGACCTTTCCTGTTCCTTGCTAGTTACTGCTTCACACCCTGCTTAGTACACCCAGAGCTGCATTGCATGGGACACATACTATCAGCTCACATAGAACATGGGCAAAATACAGGGAGAGAGCATGTGTGCAAAATATCTGGTATATTTAATAATATGTATTTAAATATTCAAATTATTTCAATATGCATGTGTGTATCCATATCTACTTACATACATACTTCATGCATATATAAGAGAACATGTATATGTGTGTGTATATCCATACAACCACACTCATACGTGTGTGTGTGTGTGTGTGTGTGTGTGTGTTCTGTGTGTGTGTGTGTTCTGTGCCATACAATTAACTCTACACATACGTACATATATACCACAAAGATGCATGTTCAAAATGTAATATATCTGAGAATATATATAAATGTCTGTATATCAATACATTAATTTATACATACATACACACAAAGATAGATGATAGATAGATAGATAGATCATTTTTATATATCATGTATAGCTGCCTGTAAATAAACTAAATTAGCTCATTCTTAATGAAATTAGTAAGAGATGAATATTGTAAGATCTATAAGTAATTCGGTGCTTCTTTTTAATCTTCTATGTTCTTATTTTTTTTCCTCCTGCTCAATAAATAGTAATTTTGCAAATACGCCTGCCTCTCCCTTTACTTAAAATTAAAAATGCATTGTGCGTTCAGTATGGAGAATACAAGAGATGATTCCACTCCCATAGTGGGATTCAATTCTGTTTAAATCTCGCTTAAAGTGGCTTTTTTTTGTTGAAAGTGCACGCATTTTAATACTGGTTAGACAGCGTGACCCGAATTTCACCTCGGCTGTTTGACTTGTACCAATAGGTCACTGCCAAAGAATATTGATGACTAAACTCAGTTGAAATCTGTCTCCGCACAAATGGCCTTTAGATCTCGTAGCTAGTTCAATAACTAGTTATAATGTAGAAGGGAAAATGGGAGCCAGAGGCAAAGTAATTTGATGTTTCATTTTTATGCTAGAAAAAAAAAAAATATTTGTGTTTTTTTTTTCTCTTGTTTTCCAATTTTTAAAAAAAATAAATAAATAAAACTAAAACAAAGCTGTCCTTTCCTCCTCCATATGCAGCTCAGTAGAAATTTGAATTTATATTGTACTTCTTTTTTTTTCTCATTTCTTCCTGGTTCCCTGACAATAGCTCCTCAGTTCATGAACTCTGCAGTGCTGAGGGTCTGGGGACACTGAATCCCAGCTCCTCACTTTGCTGTGACATCCTCCTGCATTGCAAGGTTCCTTATTTATATATAGATTTAATGACAAAACCGAAGGTGCGTATGTCAAGAGGTAAACAATGACATTTATTTTACATGGGGAATGCATCTTGTACTTATGATAAACACACAAAATGGAAACATAATATAACTCACCAGATGGGAACGTAAATCAATATATAGCAACTTTAAAGGAGCTACTCTTATTTTCAAAGGTTTATTTAGATATACAGTTTGTGTTTTTGTTTTTATAAATATGTAAATAGACATGTAGATATTTAGAAATAAGCATAAATCCATAGATTCTAAATATCACTTAACATGTATTTTGGATAGCATTAATTGTGAAATATAGAGTTAATTGTAATGTATATATATATATATATATATATATATATACATAAACAATATCAGTATATTTTATATAGAGCATATATAGAGAGAGAGATAAAAGTATTTGCAGTTAATATGTTAGTAGAAATATAATTTTATTTTAAAAAGTGTCATATATGTGTTACTATTAATTAGCATAATTTAAGTAAAAATTTATATGTTTTAGATAATTTATTCATGATGCGTATGTAAACATGCTGGTAAAAATGTATAATCTGTTTGTAAATAAATGCAAAACACTGAGTTGTTCCGTCAACAACAGTTGAGTTAATACTAATCTTGTAAATACAATGTCACTGATGTCAATTTGTGCTTATCACAGGTAGTTTAGGAGAATAATGATCGAGAGATTGAGGGTCAAAAACACCTGGAGATCAGGGAAGATCTACTAAAGAGTTAAGTTCCATTACAGAGCACGATATTATATAGTGAAAGAGCTAATATTCCCAAACAAATCAATGTATAATCTACACTGTTTGTATTTAACCCAATATTGCACATGTAGATCACACTTACAAGAGTCTATTGTAGAAGATATTGCTTTGGAAAATTATCCTGAATGTATAATTAAAACCTTGTGGGATATACTACAGTGGGGACTTACTGTACAGTATATCTGTAGGTATATAAATGTCCATTTTGTAAGGTACAGAATAATCTTCAATATTTATAACAATAAATACTTTCTATATATATAAACAATATGCATATGTGTATGATAAATATATACATATATAAATATCTAAAAAATATCTATGTGAGAATATTTTTATATGTATGTGTATATATTTCAATGTGCACGTACATATACATACTTCTAAATATACTTTTACGTATATGTGTACATACACACATCTATATATTTTTATGTATGTTTTTGGTTTCTATCTATCTCAACCCTTTTACTCCCCAATTACCTTCATCGTTAATTAATTAAATATATTTAACCCCTGTTTAGCAGCGATGGGGTTAATTTTTGTGTAACAGAAAGCCAGTCCTTTCTTACCTCCTGACAGAATTACAGAACTGGGACCAATAGGTTAAAACAGTGTAGGGTGAGTTATATTTTTTCACTTTTAACTGACCACCTGGGTATATTACAGATCTTGTTTGTGTGAATATTACACAGACCGCATCGAATAAACAGCTCCCATATCACATGCAATCGATGCCTCTCTGGAGATTAGGAGATATTGCTTCAATACACTAGTAAGAGAGATTAAAAAAACACAAGTTACCAACGTAGATCCCCCCCCCCTTCTAATATTGACAGATCTTGCAATTGAGAATCAATTTAGTGATATAGCGATTCTGTACTATGTATGCAGATCTCAGCCTGCAGGAAAGGTTAACCAGAGGTCTTGGTAGCTCTGTACTTAGTCTAATGTCTGTAAGGTGTTGGGGTGGGGACCCATATAACATAGAATTATAGAATTTTTAACGTGTTTAAAAAAAAAAAAAAAAAGCACATTGTGTAGTTAGTGAAACACTTGAATATAACATATTTCTTGCTCAGTCCTTTGATCTTGAAGTTCCCAAGTGCCAGCACATGTGTTTATAAACACTGATCCACTCAAACTGGATACTTGAAATATGTATAAACATTGTTTTATCAGTAGCATAAGGGCACTGATCTTAGTGAGAGGTGGAAGGAAAAGATCAAATGTGGGATTTTTAGAACATGTTGCAAAGATCTATCTGCCTGTTGCCCATCTAAATCTATAGCGTGCCCCCATGTGTAGTCTAAATAAAATGATAAAGGCAAAATAAGGTGAAACGTATTTTTTTTTTTATATTAACCACAATACAATAATTCTTAATGAGTGCAATATATCAGATCTGTTCGCTCGTTTAAGGACTGATTGCAAGCAGGATGCTAAAAATGCTGTGAGTACTGAAACAATCGTGATTTCCTTTTCATGAAGCACATTCTCCTGCCATTTATGATGCTCCTGTGATCTCCTCACGGCCCTCAGTGCTGATCCCATCGAGAGAGAGAGATACATTGTTCAATTATTTTTTTTTTCTAATTTTTTTTTTTTTTTTGTCCACTTCAAACTATAAAGGGTCTGGGAGAAGATAAATATGGATCCGTCGTGATGTACAGTAAAACTCAGAGAAGTGAAATAAAAGTGGATACAGTGTTTCAGATTCTGGGTGCATCAGAGTCATCACTCACCAACCACAAGGCGCCCAAAACTGAGCAGAGATTACACATGGAAATGTGTGGAACTGAGTGAAAATCTGACCTAAAAAAGCCCAGATGTCCCTGGTATAAGGGGAACTAGGGAGTCATGTTCTTTAACCCTTGAATGACGCAGGCCAGTACAAGAGAGTGCAGCACTGCTAGTGAGGGAGATATTGGGGCTCTAACAGTTTTTTAGGCTTAGTTGGTAACAGATTGCACCATTTAGCCAGAATAGTAGCAATGACAAAAAATTATATATAATAAATTGGCAATAATGTTATATTCATTTTTTTATTATTATTATTATTATTTATTTATTTTTTACTTAAATATTCTATTCTAATTACTTTAAACATTCTAGCATATATTTAGCAAGTTGGCTGTGAACTCTTCGCAACTCTGTGTTTAGTGAATAGGAAACTTGCGGGTTTGTATCAGGGGCCTAGTAAATGCCATCTCCTCAGACCCTCCCAACTCAGGTGCACGCGTTTGGGAGCAATGCATGCCTGGTGTTATCAGTTCGAAGTTTAGATTCCAGATGTGCTCATCTATCTGTTACAATGCGAACTCGCTGGTTAGTAAATTAACCCCACAGTGTGTGTGTTTCGTAGAGATCAGTGAAAGCAAATCTTTGGCACTGTAATTCTTGAGACTACGGTTGGCTGAGAATGATGAGAATGGCAGTTAAGAATAATACAGACCCCCATCCATACCATTGCGCCTAACATGTGTTTGATATTGACCAGAATTCAGAAACTGTTAAAAATTTTAGAAAATTCAGAAAATGTTAGTATGAATCCCCTGCCCTTAGCAAGAATCAAAATTAGCTGCTATTTCTTTTTTTCCCCAAACAAATTTGCACTCACCTTCTCTGTACAAATAATCTGCAAATAATCTCCACAGAGCCCCAAAACATGGTACTATAAATGGTGAAAATGTGTGTTTAACTCAGAGGCAATCACGTTAGTCTGAAACACTTTAGGGCCAATCTACTAAATAGTGAACTGTGTCCTGTTATTAGGTTTTATAACATGCGGTGTGTTTGAAACATATGTGAACACTCGAATTGATAAATACACATGTGCACACATGTTTATTGACCTTTATATATACTGATATTTGTGTGTGTTTGTTTGTGTATGTGTGTGTGCATGTATGTATGTGTGTGTGTGCATGTATGTGTGTGTGTGTGTGTGTGTATCATAAATTATGTTCTATGAATCAGGCTAGTGTGTGTGTTCTCTAATACGTTTATTTTATTAGTCTTATTGCTAGTATTTATATAGCGCCAACATACTCCGCAGCGGTTTGCAATTATAGAAAGGGAATATTTTAAATGCCATGCAAAAGTTAAAAGAGACAGGAGGTGAGGAATCCCATATCCTATGAAATATATATGTATTTTTGTGTTTGTGCACACACACACACACACACAACAGTCATCACACACACATATGAACAGACATGAGACACATATGAACACAGGAACAGACACACATACACGGAGACAATTTCCATTTTCCGTGTGAATCATGATCATAGATGTGTTAGTGTGTCTCCAATGCCCCATTTGCAGAGGTTATGTGGAGAGGGGGGGTGCCAGCTTGCTTGGTATTACGTGTCTCTGCAGCCATCAATAAACACGGTTATGGGACCTCGATTCTAACGACAGATAGCCTGGTTGTAGGCCCACGTTCATAATTTATGCAAAGATTGAGTGATAGGCACCTAGCCCTGATTTATACCTTGTCAGACTCTCTTTGCTGAAGCCAGAGGCTCAGAATTAGCTTCAAGTCAGAGAAAATACACACAAAGACTTATTTTATTTGCCAGTATACCCGTGACCTAGAAGTGAGCCTCTCTGGATAGAAAGGAGCAATTTACACGAAGACCTCAATGCATGTTATAGGGGAATATATACACTTCAGTGAGGCTTATTTATATATTTAAGTTATAGCTGTCACCCTTCACCTATCAGCCAGATGTTTTATGCTGATATAATATGTTCAAAGGTAATATGGTTGCCCTAGATCTGAGCCCACTAAATAAATTGCTGTACATTCTTTATATATGATTTTTTGGGGGGTGAAATATATATTTTAAATGTGTTGCCTGAGCTGAGTAGGTCAGTATATAAAAAGGGAGAAGCAAGGAAGATATTAATGTGGGCCTGTAACCTGGCTAATCCAAGTCATATATTTACCTTTTTGGTATTGAATACAATGAGGAGAATGTCACAATAAGGTTAACATAGAATGTGAAGGTACACAGCTCCATGCATTGAACGTGGGTCTGTTATTAGGCAGCTGAGGACAGACAGGGTTTCAAGAAATGCCTCATTCTTTGATGAAAGACACAGAGGATAGCCAGATGTGATGGGAAGGAATCTCTCAGGGATCTCAGCCCAGAGCTTCACACCTCATGCTCTGTTTACTTGGTACTCTGTGGGTCCTATACTCCCTCACCTTTGCTCATTCGGAATGACTGTAGCCCTTTTCAGTCTGAGCTATTCTCACTTTGTCAATCCATCTGTTTCTCTGTTTATTTACTTGCTTTCTCTCTGATTTGTACATTGTCTCACTCACGTCAGGTTCCACTACCCAGTGTTTTATTGGTTTTATTTTTATTTACAAACTAGTCTCCTCTGCCTTGTCACAGCTGGCCTGCCAAAACCTGATTTGTACAACTCAGTTACTTGTCAGGGGAAAGCTCCATTTAAATATTAACCCTTTATACCAACTTATACAGCACTCAACCTCTACATAACACACTGGTATTAGATATAATACAAAATATAAAATATTACACTAAATATGAAACTTTACACAAACATATCATCTGATTGGGAAGTACTACAATAAGTAAATATAAAAAAGTATACCGAAATATAAAACTTTTAATCTACCATCATTACACTAAATCTAAATTAAAAAAAAACATATCTCTCTCTCTTTCTCTCTCTCTCTCTCTCTCTATATATATATATATATAAAACATATACTATGAACCATGTTATGTGTGTGTATAGATATATGTACCTAAATGATACAATTACAGAAAAATTTTAGGTAAATATAAAAGATATAAAATATTTAAACAAACATCCCACCTGAATTATTTAAAACACAACAATATATTAAGCACTTCTCCAAAACAAAACACTACACTCGAATATAAAACACTTCACCTAAATATAGAATACCACGACTGCATTTAAACCAAAATATAAATCTCTTCTCCATATCATAAAACAATACACTAACACATAAAGCACTACACTAAGATATAAGATATAGTAAATAAATAAAAAACGAATTAATCCCCAGGTGTTGTAAGGGACAGAATTGCACACATGGTGAGAATCGTACATTGGGGGGTGGGTTGTACACACCTTTCTGCTATTTTTTGACAATGTGTTTCATTTATACAATACAGATTTATTTAATATGTCTGTTCTATCAATCTCCAGAAAGCATTCTGCTCCCATTTGCCCTACAATAAAAAGGCATGAGTGCTCCTGTGTATTTGTTTAGCCAGCTCTTCCTGTATTGCACTGTGCACTATGTGTTTGTTAAAAAGCAAAAGGCTTGTTTTAACACATGTAGGATAGTCTAAATGAGTCCCCTTGTTTTTCATTCCTGGTTTTGAGGCACCCCAGGGACTTGTGTAACAGCTCGGTGGCAAATCAGTCCAATTTACAGTGTAAAGCGAACACCCTGCTTCCTGTGATTAGAATTATCCAGGTTTATTGCCCTCTCTGTCCTGCAGACTGGAAAATGTGTAACAATCAAGCCCTGCAGTCACTTCTAAACTCACAGGCTGTTGGGGACTCATTTTGGTGCATGTATTTCTGTATACCTCTGCATATGCCCATGTATGTACCATCAATTCCTTCTCCAAGCACAAACAGACATGTTTTTATCTCACCTTACTGTCCTTAAAGATGAACACTTACCATGTGAACACAGACTGCTCTGATTCCAAGTTTGGGAACCTGGGGTGGGAACAAAAGAGGGGCAATTGTTTGAAATGAAACAGAGACAAGGCAAGAAGAGTCCACTAGATACACGTCCTTTATTTTAGGGGTTTGGGGTAGATGCACAATGGTTCTGACACCCCACGGTGCTAGCAGAGCTATTACAATGACAGTAAGCTGGATCAAGTACATATTTTATATTATTAACAAAATGCACAATATTATTAAATGGTATTTGATATTTTGGTATATGTGGAGAAAAAAAGAGAAAGAAGATAGATAGATAGATAGACAGAGATAGACAGACAGACAGAGAGAGATAGATAGATAGATGATAGATAGATAGATAGATAGATAGATAGATAGATAGATAGATAGATAGACAGACAGAGATAGACAGACAGACAGAGAGATAGAGATAGATAGATAGATAGATAGATAGACAGAGATAGACAGACAGACAGAGAGAGATAGAGATAGATAGATAGATAGATAGATAGAAAGATAGATAAATAGATAGATAGATATATAGATAGATGGATAGATAGATAGATAGATAGATAGGAAGATAGATAGATAGATAGATAGATAGATAGATAGATAGATAGATAGATAGATAGATAGATAGATAGGAAGATAGGAAGATAGATAGATAGATAGATAGATAGATAGATAGATGCAGCTTTTACATCACATTTAAAAAATAATAATAATCATGTACATATTGTTCCACATTTTACTCAGATGGCAGTCAGAAAGCAGAAGAAATGGATTGCTCTGGTAGAACTTACAAATGGAAATTCTCCATTAGGAAAGAAATAGCTGATTAAAATTGATTTTGTTTAACTTAATAACCATGTTTCCCCCCTAGGTTTCCTAGAACCTCTGTTGAAGCCAAGCAGCCCCCATCACTTTGCACAGAGTAACAATACGTCTCCAGGTTGGAGGGCAGACATCACACAGGAAAGTGGAATTATGTCAGAACCTGGCTCTGAACAGATCAATCCAAATCCCCCTGAACCAGCTAGAGTGGCATTAACCCATGCATTGCCGGATCTGGCTCCCATTCTACTGAGAAATCCTGCATTGGTAACAAGGGGTCTGAGAATCTCTCATTTGTAAAATATGCCCAAACACAGACAATAACCAAACAGCTGGACAATGAAATCCTGGGCACAGAGTCCAGATTTAGTTACATTTAGTAAAACAGATAAAATAGAAACTGTAACAGACAATATAGCTAATTATAATGCTATTGCGGTTGCTAGCACAATGTTTTTGTAACAATATTATGTTGAATAGTTTTCAAATATTTTTCTAAGACAAATGTATGAAGCTTCCTCAAACTAAATATTTGATTTGATAACTAACTGTTAAAAGAAAGCATGATACAATATGAAAGTATGAGCAAGAGAAATATGCACATAAATGTAATATTTGATGTTTCGTTTTCCCCTGTGAGTTATTAGTAAATCATGTCGAAATAAGGCTAATCAGATTATTCTAGATACATTTTACCCACTTCGCCCATACATATATTATATATTATGATGTTATCGTTCAGTCTGCTGTCTGATTGTGACGTCATCGATTGACATCACCATTCAACGTTTTGGTCGCTAATGAATATTATCTGACACAGAATATACAAATTAGCTTTGTGAAATTTTTGCAGCCATTCAAATTTTGGGACAACTGATTTCCAATGAAAAATTAAATTTTTGTTTAATAAAATTTTTTACTAAAAGGTATTTATTGGGGTGAAATTCGCCCAAAATAACATTGATTTACAAATCAGTAAAAAAAAAAAAATGAAATACAACAGTATCTTCTTTCGATCATTATGTCTTTTCAGAGTTGTGTAAATAAAGCACATCTACTAATGCAGTAAATACCTAATCAAAAAGTAGATTAAGAAGTAAATGTGGTCGAATGAAAAAAATAAAATGAAAATAAATAAATAAAAGTATCCTGTTATAATTTGCACGTATTGGTTAAAACAGCTTATTTGGTCCGAATTGGACGTTCCAAAACGTGTCAGTGATATATAGGAATCGAACATCGTTAGAATTTACAATTCGTTTTACCAACTCATACTAGGCGTTCATTTTTGTACAAAACGTGTAATTGCAGTAAACAAGGTTAACATCCAATATTGTTGCAGATAGATTGAAACAAAGCAAGTCGAATTGAAATCAATACTGACGTCAGATGAAGTTGCTCGTACCGAACCGTGTGATAAGGGGCAGGCAACGACGCTTAATTTAATTCTTAATTGTTGCACCTAAATCCCCAGCAAGCAACGCTCTATTATCTAATTGTTTAATGTTAGGCCTCTTTGTAGGTGCATTAAACAAGCTGAGCAGGTCACAGGCTTGTGTTTAAATATCACCACCCCTCCAGTTTCACAGCAATGTCACAAACAGCATTACAGTATGTTATGCATTTTGAGTTAACAGAAGCCATGAGACCAATATTTTAAGTTCCATGACTCTAATCTAACAGTGCTGGTTTTATGGCTGGAAGCATTAAGTGCAGAATTTATAAGCACTGGGCTTGTGTTTGTAGTCCTGTTTACACTAGGTGCTGCATATAATTCCTGGGGTTAATTTGCTGCTACAATGTCTGGCGTTTTATAATTACCCTTATTCCCCTTGTTGACAGCAGCAGTTAGACTGCTGGCTTTTCATTGGAACAGAGAATCACAATGGTCTAAAGCAGAACATATTCTTCCTCTATGTGTTTAACACAATCCCACATAACATCTTTTATTCTGTGTCTGCTAGTTCCTCGTTTCTTGGTATAGAATCAGTCATATTGGAAATGATGCTTAACTGGCTGGAGGTATTCATTTAACTATGTTTTTGATGGAAGCATTGAAGTTTAGAAGTTTAGACTGCTTCTTTTGTTTGTTTGTGCATTCAGATTTTAAACATGACAAATAAGACTGTAAGCTCTTTGAGCCTAGTCCTCATCAATCTATTGTTCCTGTAACATTTTGTAATGGTCTCATTTATTGTTAAATGTCCCCTTTATAAGCGCTACGGAATCTGTTGGCCCTATATAAATGGCGATAATAATAATAATAATAATATTCTAAAGTGCTGCAGTATAAGTTGGCACTATATAAATGCCAATAATAATAATAATAATAATAATATTTTGCAGGTGTTTCTATATGTAGATCAAATATATGCTGCCTGAGGTCTGTGTGTTTAGATATGCTGAAATAGGGATGGATTTGTTTTTTGTTTAATTTTCTCTATTTTTGAGAAATATCAGCTAAGTTCTCATAGACACACTCAGTTATAATAGACCAACATAAAACCTATATGTTTATTAGCTGTATCTATATGACCAAATGTGACTGCACTGAGAGCAGCATTTATAGCTAGTCAGCTGTCTCTGCTGATTATTTGTACTGCCAGTCTGTCAGTGTGCACAATCCAGGTGTGTTACAAGGTGGAGATGGGCTGTATTATTATTTTTATTATTTATAAAGTGCCAACAAATTCTGTAGCGCTGTGCAATAGGTGGACTAACAAGCAAGTATTTGCAACAAGAAATGTTGGACGCACAGGAACAGAGGGTATTGAGGGTATTGGGTATTGAGCTTCACTTATGCTTTTACTGTCATCTTTTCCCCATTATGAACGCTCGTTGATGTCATGGGAGGAACCTGGAGGGGTCTGTATGCCAAACAGAAAACTGTAAACCAAATTTGATAAATGTTAAAGAGAAAAATATCGTATTTTGAAAAAAAAATTCTGCTATAATCCACTATGACCTATTTTGGACCAAAACATAGCAACTAGTTTCACTAAACTAACGACATTGGAGATGCAGCAGAGTAGAGAAAACTTTGAAATTTGGTACATATAGTATCTCGCAAAAGTGAGTACACCCCTCACATTTTTGCAAATATTTTATTATATCTTTTCATGTGACAACACTGAAGAAATGACACTATGCTACAATGTAAAGTAGTAAGTGTACAGCCTGTATAACAGTGTAAATTTGCTGTCCCCTCAAAATAACTCAACAAACAGCCATTAATGTCTAAACCGTTGGCAACAAAAGTGAGTAAACCCCTTAGTGGAAATGTCCAAAATGGGCCCAATTAGCCCTTTTTCCTCCTCGGTGTCATGTGACTCAGTGTTACAAGGTAGCAGGTGTGTTAAATGTGGTGCTATCGCTCTCACACTCTCTTATACTGGTCACTGGAAGTTCAACATGGCACCTCATGGCAAAGGACTCTCTGAAGATCTAAAAAAAGAATTGTTGCTCTACATAAAAATGGCATAGGCCAGGCATAGGCAACCTTCGGCACTCCAGATGTTTTGGACTACACCTCCCATGATGCTTTGTCAGCATTATGGGTGTAAGAGCATTATGGGGGATATATTCCACAACATCAGTAGTGCCGAAGGTTGCCTATGTCTGGCCTAGGCTATAAGAAGATTGCCAAGACCCTGAGGAACTGAGCTGCAGCACAGTGGGCAAGACCATACAGCAGTTTCACAGGACAGGTTCCACTCAGAACAGGCCTTGCCAAGGTCGACCAAAGAAGTTGAATGCATGTGCTCAGCGTCATATCCAGAGGTTATCTGGGAAATAGACGTATGAGTGCTGTCAACATTGCTGCAGAGATTGAAGGGGTAGGGGGACAGCCTGTCAGTGCTCAGACCATATGCCGCACATTGCCTCAAATTGGTCTGCATGGCTGTCATCCCAGAAGGAAGCCTCTCCTAAAAATTATGCACAAGAAAGCCCGCAAACAGTTTGCTGAAGACAAGCAGACTTAGGACATGGATTACTGGAACTATGTCATGCGGTCCGATGAGATCAAGATCAACTAATTGGTTCAGATTGTGTCAAGTCTGTGGTGGCAACCAAGTGAGGATTACAAAGACAAGTGTGTCTTGCCTACAGTTAAGCATGGTGGTGGGAGTGTCATGGTCAGGACATGCATGAGTGCTGCCGGCACTGGGGAGGTACAGTTCATTGAGGTAACCATGAATGCCAACATGTACTGTGACATACTGAAGCAGAGCATGATTCCCTCCCTTCGGAGAATACACCGCAGGGCAGTATTCTAACATGATAATGACATTGCTAAAGAAGCTAAAGGTAAAGGTGATGGACTGGCCAAGCATGTCTCCAGACCTAAACCCTATTGAGCATCTGTGGGGCATTCTGAAATGGAAGGTAGGGAAGTGCAAGGTCTCTAACATCCACCAGCTCCGTGATGTTGTTATGGAGCAATGGAAGGGGACTCCAGTGGCAAGCTGTGAAGCTCTGGTGAACTCCATGCTCATGAGGGTTAAGGCAGTGCAAGAAAATAATGGTGGCCCCACAAAATATTGACACTTTTGGCCCAATTTGGACAATTCCACTTAGGGGTGTACTCACTTTTGTTGCCAATGGTTTAGACATTAATGGCTGTGTGTTGAGTTATATTGTCACATGAAAAGATATAATAAAATATTTACAAAACTGTGAGGGTTGTACTCACATTTGTGAGATACTGTATAGCTCCTGCTTCCCCCACTAGACCACCTAATAAAAAAAGGGCAGAATCCAATGACCTTGCACATAGCAGTTGCACAAAATAAGGAAAACCTCAGCTGTGTAAAAATCCAATGATAAGTGGAAGCTTCCCCTACTGTTATTTTTGGGAAATTGGGACAATAGGCCAATGAAAAGTTAATCCCCAAACTAGTTTTGACAATGTAAATGCAGTTTTTTTCCATTTTTGGAGAAACACATGCCAAAATAAAACTTAAAACTAACTAAACTGTCTAATGTAATACTTTAATAAGGGCTTAACAAACTATTTAAATATCATATTTTCTGCAAAGTCTATGACTTTTTTCAGTCAAAAGTTGGTAAATATGTTAACATTAACCAGCACACAGGATGAAATCAGACCAGATGTTGGGGTCCAGCCATGAGGTTCTTAGAAGTTCTGTATCTGGTACATTAATAAAGTGAGCGATCAGATCTTCACAGTGATACAGTGAGTTATTGGCCAAATATATTGGCTCCTTATTTAAATGTAATTCTTTGAAAACAAATGAATAATTCAAAATCAACAAATTGGATCCTAAAGTAGGTAATGTTAACTAAGCCGTCACTGAGTTGTTGGGTTACTTTTTATTTGTTATGTACTTTATTATGTTTTGTTGGGTAGTTTATGTCTACAACATCTATCTGCCAGTCTTGCTACATTTATGTGTGTGGTTATTATTCATGAGATATTTATGAGTATCCATTATATAACCCACAAATTATGTGGTGCTTTAAATAGAAATATAGAAATGAGCAAATAAATGCCAAATACATTCACATGAAAAGAAAACAAGAAGCAAGAAGGGCTCTGCTCAAATGAGTTTACAATCTAAAGGAATTTGTGCTTTGATGTGGTGTGTGTGAAGCCCTGTGGGTGCAAGCATGGAAACTGGTAAACATTGCAACTTATCAACAATAGAATCTAGATCTTTTCACTTTAGACAAGAAAAAAAAGAAAGAAAGCAAATATAGTGCATACTGAATTTCAAATCCAATTTAATAGTAACAAATACTTTAGATTTCAAGTCATAACCTAAAATGAGTCACAAAATGTGCAATCAAGAATATTGCAATAGTTTCAATTACATTCAATTAATCTGGAGAAAGTAATTCCAACTACAACATGCTCCTGGAGGTGGTCGCAAGTCAAAGTCTAGAAGGCAAATACTTTAAGCTTTATCTCTTTATAGACTCTCAATCAGCAGAACATAACTGGAGCAAAGCTCATGTTAATTCATACCCACTTTCAAGCAAACCTAATGCACTTTCTGAATCTCAATCTTCTCCCACAAGTCCTAACTAAACAATTACTTCATTATCACTCCACGTCATCTACTGTCTTCACAGCAACTACACAACAACTTTGATACTTAATGTCACAAAAAATCCCAAAACAAAGAAAGCCAATAGTCTATTGTTCCCCCACTCATCATACACTTAACTCATATTATTATTACAACCTTATTATGTTTCCCTTACTAAAGTGTTTTTGCGCAACCTCTTTCTTTAACAACTAAAAACCTTTAAGGATCAGTGGCGCTGTAATTAAAATCCAGTGTAGACAATAAACCACCCAAGTGCAATATCACATTCACACTTAATACATATATAGATCAAATAGGGAACAAGGTGATTGCGCACGCAGTGACATTTGTGGACATATTCACCTGAGGAAGACTCTGCGTTTGGTCAAAACACATTGTACGAGTATCGTTATAGTTTTACTTTGTTTTATGTGCACACAGAGTTTTTAACTTCATCTGGCTGCTTTCTGAAGGACCTGGCACTTGAAGTATGCTACCCTGCATCAACCTGAGATTGATGAAATTCCTGTGCAGTCTAGAGCCAACTCCTAACTGTCTCTTTAATGTTTGAGTGTCCCAAGTTATCTCACCATTCCAATTTGTGTTTACATGCTAACTATGCCATGATGTTTTTATTTTTAATATTATAAAGGTTTTAATTACCATTGCCAGCTGTGATGTTTTGGAACCACTGTGTGCGCAACCACCTTGTTGCCTCTTTCTTTTTTACATACTCCTTGCCCCGCCCTCCATCTTCTCAAACCTTACTCATTGTCTTAGCTCCACTTTTGGGCAGTTTCTAACTTTTCAGTCTCCCTGTTTTTCTTATATTTTCTTTTCCTATCTCGTTATGCTTTTTCGTCTTACTTTCACCTCCAAGCTTAATGTACTGCTTGTATGTACCCAGCTAACAAACGTTCTTAATTCCATCTTCCTTCCTGATCCTCTTCAATCTGGTTTCGTCACTAATAACTCTTCTGGGACAGCAGTATCCTAACGACGCAGTGACATCATCACTGCGAAATCCAAAGGTCGCTACTCATTCTACTTGACCTTTCTGCTACCTTTGACACCGTGGCCCATTACCCTCTTCTATTTCCCACTTCCTTTTATGCTGAAAGGGCAATTAATGGGGCCCTGATCACCTGTTCCTGTTTGCCTGAATATGACTGCAATTACTTGCATGTTTTGTGTTTGTTTGTTTTTACCCCAAACTTACATGACTTATTGATACAAGTTTTAACAGCTTTGGACAGAAACAGGACTAGTACGAGAGATACAGGTCTGATAAATATAAAAACATCAACAGCCACTTTAATACCAACGCAGCCTCTCACTAATAAAGATAAAATGACAAATAAGCAGCCAATGCACATTCCTACTACACAATATCCACCATCTACTAATGCAGGTTAATTGCCAGAAGAGCAGATTTAATGTAAATGAAAGAAGCATAGTGATACATGGATTGTACACTTCTAGCACAGTCTTAATATTATATTTACTTTCTGATATTTACGTACTTAACAGGTGACATATGACAGAATGTCACTGAAACAGGTTTAACCCCTTAAGGACACAACTTCTGGAATAAAAGGGAATCATGACGGAAATGTCCTTAACGGGTTAATGTCATTGAGTATAACCACTGAATTCTTTTCATTTCAAAACAATTTCATTTACAAAACGACTAATCTACAGAGTGACCAGTAAAGTCTAGGTCAATTTTTGTAGATAAATCAATTGAACGTTTTTTGAAAAGATCGTGATCATTTGAAAAGCTCATCTAAAAATATTAAATTGAGGCCATAGTGAGAATAAAATAGCCTAGTAAATATAAGTGACTTATCTTACAGAGACCTGACTAAGGCCACTTAATGATGCTACTCTTATCATTACTAACAGAGATAGATAACCTTTAGCACTCAAGCTATTGTAGACTGGTACCCACTATGCTAAGTCAGTATCATAGGTAGCCATACAGTTGGTTGAGTGGCAAAAGTCATCCTCACCTACTATTTACTAACAGCAATTCTACTGGATAAATTGTGTGCAAAATTCTAAGTGGAAGTATCATGGTGAAAATCCATGGATTGTTTTTGCTGTGCCCCAGAACTGTGATTTAGACATAAAACCATGGTCTGTGGTTTCCCAGCTGGTTTACTAATATAATAAAGTATGTTCATCACAAGCCTTTGTTTTATAGTGCATAAAGAGGAAGTAAGGGAAGTGAAGAATTGGGCGATATTGATGTCTACATTCATTACGAACAATTCTCAGCCAACACGCTAACATCGGAGAAGCACAATATTCAACTGGTTTCCATAGAGACTGTTTTGGATATTCAAAGAGAAAGGAGTGAGTTCTTGTTTAGATATACTATTATTAGATCTGCATTAAACAGCACCAATAAATCTCTGGAGGGATAAATACTGCCAGAATATTACATGACTAGAGGGTTGAGGTCACCGTGAGTTGACATGAGCCTTGCAAAATGTAGGCTAAAAAAACAAACTGGTACCATCTCCGTCTGGAGATGTTTCAATGCCGCTGCATTGGCCTACATTTTATCAGCTCAATCCAATTTACTGTTTGTGTGCAGGATACTTAATGTGACATAGGATTGCTGATTTAAGAGACAGAAAGAATTCCACTTTATATAATCATTTAAATACGCTACTCCCTGTGTAAAGTGAGGCCTAATAGTTATATAAGAATGCAGACCAACCCTTTTATTATCCTTATTATAATTAAAACATTTGATACTAAAAGGAAAGCAAAGGTTATACATAATGTTCACTATTTCATGAATATTACCCATTCTTCTACCTATTTACAAAGGGACATTCACAATATAAATATATGAGTTTTTTTGGCCTACAGTCAAGTGGAACCCATAGATTTAGTTCAAAACTTTAAAAATAAATGAGCTAACTTATACTAGCACAAATTCAACACATATTGGTTGAAGATTCCTTACTATTTCTCCTATATTTACTGTAACTTGTTGATATTTAAAAAAAAAGATTGTAAAAAAATAAAATAAAAATCAATGCATAACGTTTAAAGAATTACTCATGTCTTAACATGAATGGATTTTATTTAAAGCCACCCTTACAGGAGTTTAAATGTATTTGTCTAATAACTATTTCTGTACTCTGTGAATAACTGCTGCAAGAAACCCTTCTTTTAAACAAGCCTAGTAATAATAGTGAATGAAAGACACAGAGGAGCAAACATTGACACATATGAAAACATTCAAATTTTAAATTATAGCCATAATTGTTAATATTCTCTTTTTGCTGAACCAACATTCTGCCCTGTATAGTATCATTGCACATCCTCAAAGAAGCCTTCAATATTGAGCATCTTAACAATATACTGTAGTGGTTATGGTTTCTGTAATTCACACATACCAGTACATGGTAAGTAGTATGCTGTACTATGGACTTAAGTGAAATCTGAAGAGGGGTCAGGTAGTGGTCGGCTGGGGGACCAAGGTGAGATCAAACCTTTCAAAAACAGTTACTAACCATCGGAAGGTGCCAGAAGACCCCAGGCACTATAGTCACTACAACACACTGTATAAATTGCCTATTTGAATAATAGATAATATGTGAAGAGAAAAAAAAAGAAATAATCTGAGTAAAAACTAACAATCAGGATCTTGTTGCAATGTGAGTATTAGATATTATCAGATAATGAGATTTACCTTTCATGCTAATATTTGAATACACATGTAATAAATTCACACTATTCACATCTACATTGAAACCAAATGCTATTCTACTTGTTTGTATAATTAACTATAACTTTATCATAGGTGTGCGCAGCCTATTGTATAAGGGTGTGCACCCTAAAGCAGAAACACACACGCCGCGTATATATATATAAAAGTCCGGACTCTGGCACTCAACCCCAACGTGAAAAATAGAAAATAAACTACCCGGGTGCCTCCAGGCCAATAGGTACATGAATACAAACAGGAGCACTCACTTGGATTTTCCAATAGTGTATTTAAAAAATGTTCATCAATCTACATCAACGTTTCGACCCTTCAGATAAAGACCCTGAAGGGTCAAAACGTTGATGTAGATTGATGAACATTTTTTTAAATACACTATTGGAAAATCCAAGTGAGTGCTCCTGTTTGTATTCTTGTATTCATATATATATATATATATACACATACACATACATACACACACACTGCTGTGTGTGAGGGTGCTGTGTGTAGGTGCTGTGTGTAGGTGCTGTGTGTGTGTGTGTGAAGGCGCTGTGTGTGTGTGTGTGGGCGCTGTGTGTGTGCAGGCGCTGTGTGTGTGAAGGCGCTGTGTATGTGTGAAGGTGCTGTGTGTAAGGGTGCTGTTAGTGTGTGCTGTGTGTGTGTGTATGTGTAAGGGTGCTGTTAGTGTGTGTATGAGGGTGCTGTGTGTGTAAGGGTGCTGTTAGTGTGTGCTTTGTGTGTGCGTGAGGGTGCTGTGTGTGTAAGGGTGCTGTTAGTGTGTGCTGTGTTTGTGTGAGGGTGCTGTGTGTAAGGGTGCTGTTAGTGTGCGTGTGAGGTGCTGTTGTTTGTGTAAGGGTGCTGTTAGTGTGTGCTTTGTGTGTGCGTGAGGGTGCTGTGTGTATAAGGGTGCTGTTAGTGTGTGCTGTGTGTGTGTGATGGTGCTGTGTGTAAGGGTGCTGTTAGTGTGTGTATGTGTAAGGGTGCTGTGTGTATAAGGGTGCTGTTAGTGTGTGCTGTGTGTGTGTAAGGGTGCTGCTGTGTGAGGGTGCTGTGTGTAAGGGTGCTGTTAGTGTGTGTGTATGTGTAAGGGTGCTATTAGTGTGTGCTGTGTGTGTGTGTGTATGTGTGAGGGTGCTGTGTGTGTAAGGCTGTTGTTAGTGTGAGGGTGCTGTTAGTGTGTATGTGTAAGGGTGTTGTTAGTGTGTGCTGTGTGTGTAAGGGTGCTGTGTGTAAGGGTGCTGTTAGTGTGTGTATGTGTGAGGGTGCTGTTAGTGTGTGTGTAAGGGTGTTGTTAGTGTGTGCTGTGTATGTGTAAGGGTGCTGTTAGTGTGTGTATGTGTAAGGGTGCTGTGTGTGTAAGGGTGCTGTTAGTGTTGCTGTGTGTGTGTATGTGTGAAGGTGCTGTGTGTGTAAGGGTGTTGTTAGTGTGAGGGTGCTGTTAGTGTGTGTGTGTGTCTGTGTGTGTGTGCTGTGTGTGTAAGGGTGATGTATGTGTGTGTGTGTGCTGTTAGTGCACACGCCTATGAACTTTATATAGGTTGTAGATTTGTGTTACTCCAGTTTAAATGTTTTCTAAATAAACTTATTCAAGGCCATGGTATCTTACTATTCTAAATATAAGCCAGTTATGGGGCACTTTGGACTAGTTGAGTCAAAAAAGCCATTTCCCCTGCGTTGTTCTCAGTAGCCTCTAAAAAAAAAGACTCCTTTTACTTGCTGCTAGCACAGAGATATACATGATTAGGGTTATACTGCTGTAGATATGTCAGATTCAACTGTTTCTGCTGACCATCAAATATCTGCCTCTGTTCTATCTCACCTTCTCAAACCTTGAGTTTCTCCAGATTTCCAACCTGGCCTGATCTTGGTGACTGAAAGAAATAAAAGTAGGAATCTATATATATATATATATATATATATATATTTCATATTTGAAACACATTCAAACTTCAAACTCCTCCTTGATGCCTAAACTTTAACCACTCTTACCGGAGTCTTACTCACAACACTGACTCCTGTCCTATTCTTACTAGCTGTACCTCATTCTACAGCAGGTCTTTGGATTCTTTCAACTCTCAGCTTTGCAAAAGACTAGCAGCATTGCAGTACTGCGTGATGTTCTACGCTATAGAATGTCATGCGTTATCAGAATTGACATTGGCAAATTAAATTGACACCTACTCATTGTGACAACTTTTATGAACTTTGCAACCAAAGGTCCCTGAGTGTAGGGGACTCTGTTCACCCAACCCAGTGTGCTCCTAGTCTCTTTTAGGAAAATGAAAATTTAATATCTCTTGAGGATATCACAAGATGTATACACTTCACATGACACTTTACAAATAAGACATCGCAAAATAACAAGTATAATTCAATATACACAGAATATTTGTTGACTCATCTTTACACTTTTTGTGTAGTAAATGAATACAATTTCTCCTGGCATATTAATGATGCTACCTTTATTACAATATTTCTGGAGGTGACACATTCTCATCTGGTGGTATAACAAACTAATCATACTGAAAGTTTAGTAAAAGAAATAGAATAGTATTGATAGATAGAGATATTGAAATATAGATAGACACAGAGAGAGATAGATAGATAGATAGATAGATAGATAGAGAGAGAGACAGATAGACAGACAGAAAGACAGACAGATAGAAATAGATAGACAGACAGACATATAGATAGATAGATAGATAGATGGGAAAAAACAGGTCGCAAGAGATAGATAGATAGACAGACAGACAGGTAGATAGATAGACAGATAGATGGATAGATAGATAGATAGATACAGCTTTTACATCACATTTAAAAAAAAAATAATCATGTACATATTGTTCCACCTTAGATAGATAGATAGCTTCTCCGAATGTGTATACATGTTTTTACTGCTTATTTGAATATTTCTGACTCAAATGGAAACTATTAGGGAGTTTGAATGATTTTATTTCATATATTAGCATATTTAAAATTACAGGGCAGTTTTGCAGTTGAATATTTTACTGCACTTTCTACTTGCTGTTATATATTGTTAAATGCTGTTATAATAACATTACACATAAGTGTAATTTACATTTAACAGTATCTACAATCAGAGCCAGTTTAACCATTAGGCCGCATGGGGCCTATGCTCCGACAGGGTACAGTGGACCCCTGTCTGAGTCTTGAGTGCCGGGGCCCTGAGCCCCCTCACCTGCTTGAGGGAGTCTTGTGGTCTGCACCAATTTCAGGTGCAGACAACTGTAAGCACTCCCTCGTGGTCCCAAACAACTTCTCAGTTATACAGAGCACCACTGTCAGCATTCTCATTTACTGAGTGCTGGAGCTCTTAAAGAGGTTTGCAGCCTGTATTGGTGCAGACCATGATGCATTGCTCCCCCACTGGAGCCATGATGCTCCCCCACAAGAGAAGGCTCTCCACTGGAACTCCAGGGAAAAGTAAGAAGGGTGAGGCAAACCACACATACTCATACACCACACACACAGAACATAAAAACCACACACAGGCACACTCAGCCCTTCCACATACAGCTCTCAGCCTCCTCCACACACAACATTCAACCACTACAAACACTCATGCACACATTTAACACTCACACACCACACAAACAACACTCACAGAAGCAGAGCCTAGGGCTCGAGGACGGGGCCACCAACCTGGTATCTTAGTCTTGAGTCTATTAACAATAGATCTATGGATCAATAGATTATACTATCAATAGATGATAAATCATTCCAGAAAATTCTTAGCACTGTCCAGCCAAGACACCACATTCCCTAGACTATTTACATTTGAAATATTAATAGGACAGAAATTTTTTCATGAAATGATTTTTAAAGAAAACTTGAATGAAAATTCCTTCTTCAAAGTTTTCAAAGTGCATCCCATGAGTTAAATTGTGGTGAAAAGAAAACTTGTTTAAAAATGTTAAAATAGTAGCACAAATTGAGTTTGCATTTCATTATGGTTCATTGTTTGGTGAACAAACTCAACAGTGTTTATAGGAATACCAAACCCATACGTATATATATAAGTATTACAAATGCATTTAAATTTTCAGATTAAAGCAAATAATGTAATCTGCATTTATATTCACTAATTTGAAGTTGTGGAGAATTGACAATGGAATAGCAAATTTTAAACCAAAATAGCTAAACTAGGAAAATATCACGTAGGTAAAATATCAAAATAGGGACTGTCTCTCCTAAATAGGGAAACTTGAGAAGTGTGATTGTAAGTCGGAACAATAGCTGAGTTGGAAGATATTCTAGAATGTCTTGTGTGATCTAAACAGTGCAATTCTTTGGTCAATTGCTGAGAATCCCATGTTTAGTGCAGAGCCCTGACCATGTACAGACAGCACATATAACTGGTGATAGGTTGTGGAAATACATTTTACAAATGATTAATATAATGTATATAATGTATGAATGTAAACGGCAAATAGGAGATAAGGGATTATTAAAAGAAAATGGAATGGTTCCAACACTAGGACAATTACTTGTTTGAGATTGTATCTATTGTGTAATATGTGTTACAAATATGTATAAATAAACAAGGGCTCTAGGGCCTAAATCACTGTCTAGACATGCACAGGCAAATTTTATATATGTCTTCTCCACTAAAAAGGGAGTTTGTGTACACGCCATTAGCTAATACAGGAAAACATTTAACTGTGAGGAGAGAGCTCGAAAGAGAATTTGAAGACATGTACACAATCCCAGTGTTTCTCATTTAATCTGAGTTCTACTATGTAGTGTAAAAAAACTAATAGATTGTTAACAGATTAATGAAAAAAGGAAGGGTGAGCACAGGAAAAGGAAACAAAAACGAGAACATTAGGAGGAATAAAAAGGAGAATGTGAATATTGTTTTGGGGGAAGGTAAGGTTTGAAACGTATGCAATGTATGCATATTACTAAAAATATAAATGACAGTGATAAATCACCTATTATCTCACTGATTTTTAAATACAACCCTACTTTTTGCAACACATTATTTATATATACAATACTATGTCATAGTATCACATACATTATACAATAGTAAGTGGTTTTACGGATTCTCTCGTACAGACACTTTCCACTCCAAGCAATACCTCCATTTTCCCATCTATCCGGATTTCTACTTCCTTTATATCTTGCCTTTCCAGGTGTTTACTATCATCCCCAAAGACCTTCTCAAACGCATCACATCTTTGCAGTCTGAGCAAATGTTCTCAAACGTTCCCTGTCCAGAGTCTTTAAATTCCCCCCTGCTTCCTCTTGTCTTAACTCCCCATCATAACCTTTAGATTGTAAGCTCACAAACCATCTAGCTTAGTACTTTGTATTAAAGGGCAGTAAATGCTAAATCTTGTCTCTATTCCTTTTGTATTGGTTTGTTTATATTGTACTTTTCGCCTGCCACAATATGACAGTTCTTTATAAATACCAGTAATAATAATAATAATAATAATAATAATACATCTATGATAGCGCTTTAACAGCCACCATATTAAGCTTTATTCATTAAATAACATGAATACAAACACAAGCAAGCTAACAGAACCAGTTCTTAAGCTTGTATTACCTTCTACAAATCGTTTCTTGGTGTTCTTTTAGAATGGAGCAGATAATAGATGATGTGCTGTTGGCCATACAGCTAGTAGAAGACTGAATAAGTAATCTAAAAATCCCCATAAACTCTAACTTTCCATGAAGTGCGACTCACTCCTACGTGGAAACATACTGAGAACTATTCATCAGTATGCTGGTGCTTATAATACTCAATGCAATGCCTCCTGGTTTTTCATCTTGGCAATATCCAAATAAATGAATTAATCTTTTTCTTTTTTAGTTATTCATACAGAGATATACTATATATGTATTTTTAGGTACAGAAAACTATACTTTATAGATAATAATAATAATATATTGGTTCTATATATATATATATGTATAGGTAGACATTTAAGGGACTCCCCTTGTGAAACAAGCATGATCATCATCATCCACACCCATTAGAGATGTCCAAGTGCGGCTTTATTTCCCCGCAAGACTAAGGACCCATCCATGAAACATGCCCACGCAGTGGCTGAGCGTGTGACGTCAGTACCTGGAACAGTTTAAATCAAACCAGGTAAAGCAGTACCACACCAAATGAGAAAGTTGATATTTTGCAATAAAACACATATCAGGATGCAGCAGGAGAGTCTGGGACTTCACTTGTCTTTTTATTTCATATGTTTTATTGCCCATATGACTTTTTAATGTAAATAAATCTTTTTCATTTCTCCTTTTGGCTTCCTGCTATCTGCTGCTGGACCTCTGCCTGGTCAACTTGGGAAGTGCTAACCCATAAGTTGCACACTGCTTTGCATATCAGAACCGATGTTTATAGGCTCTGGTTCATGTGCGCAAGTCTCATTACCATATATATCTGTCATTTTGCATAATATCATCTGCTCTATTGGTTCCCTCTTACTATATTTGTTGTACTGAGATCACCATTCAGGAACGTTATCCATCCAGAAGGTGGTGTGGAACCTAAATAAGACACCAAAAGCTTCACATCCTAGAGCCAGGTTCTTATGAGCTCTACTTATGTGAGTTGAAAATTGGCTCTTATTATCATAGATTTATTATTGTTTTACAGAATCACGCTATTTATATTTATTTTCTTCTTTTTTTTTATAATGAAGTACTTATTATAGAAATAATTAAAGATGGCGTTTCAGAATATGTGCTTCAGTGTTTTGTATTATTTATGTAACTTTTTTTTATTGTTAGATCTAGGGTTCTGGCTACGACTACGGTTAGCTAAAGGGCCAGAGTTAGGGTTATTCCCAGTAAGCCTGCATGTTATTGCAAACTGCTGCAGTTAATTAATACATTCGTTAAAAAAAAAACCATTAACTAAGTCTAACGTTATCTTTTTAAGTATTTTTTGCAGTTTAATATCTGTAGCACATGATGAACATTCCAGTCAGTATAATCTATATTTGATGTCAACTGTTTCTATTTATTTATTAGTATGGTTTTATGGCTCTTTCAGTTCTCTTGTATTTATTTAGTTTATTGATCTTTAAAAGTTCAATGAAAAATGTATGCCCCCCTCTGAAAATGTATGCATAATGGTGAATGCAACAGATCAACTCACTATTTAGCTACGTATGACGTAAATGGCTCTCTCCTATTAAAGGCAATCCCAGAAACAAGAAAGTATTTTTCTGTGTATAAAAAAGTCTGTGAGATAAAATTTACTTATTGATGTTTTGCACAATTTTTTTTAGAGAAAAAACTGCTATAACTACTACCATAACTGTGCATGCACTTCCCACATTGTTCATATACTTTCCTATTTCAAAGAAGCTTTATTAGGTGCCGTCAAAACAATTACAGCAGTAAGCTAAAGAAATAACGTAAGATATTTTCTTCTTATTCATGTGGTAATTTATCAATTTGTATCAACACACAAGCATATAAGGTCATTATTTATTTAATCTCACCATTTTGCTCCAGGTTTTTGAATGTTTTTTATAACATTTATTGGGTGTACATAAGAGGATTATAGATTGGTGTTTGTAGTGAATTTTAATTGCAGTTAATATCAATATGTTTTCTTTTTTAGCAACCGTAACGATGGACCAGCTACTGGAAGACGCACCTTTATAATTGTCCGAGCTAATATAATAGATGGGCATAGCTTAGCTTCAGAAATTGTCATATCTGACAGCATTGCTATTTAATGTTTCTTCTACAGCATGAGTTTTGTTCCAGGTCCACGGGGCATTCTGTTACCATGTTTGCACCCAATATACCATGCAATATGTGAGAAACATTATTTCTTCATTAAGTAAGTCATGATGAGTGCCAGAGGAATCTTTCCATCTGCATCTAAGAGGTATCCTAATTCCATTCAATAACTGGCTCCGACTAATGTCATAAAAAAAAAAATGCTCTGTGCATGATTTACTTACAGTTAGATGTAGTGTTTGCCCACAGAAATAAATAATGTATCACTTATTTAACACAAGTCAGTAACATAGTTCTGGAATGAACTCACTCACCATTTCAGATGTGTCGATTTACATTGAGTTCCAGCTGAAATAGTTTCAGCCAAAACTGCTTGGCACTTTTATCATGTTTGTTTATGGTTGTTGAATGGCCATTATTTTTAGAACTTTGACATGCAGATACAGACTATTTAATTATTTATTGCACTATTTATCATCCAATACTTAGATAAAAGGTATGTATATTCAATTTCAAGTACAACTATACAATAGTGGATAAATTTGGCTTTATGCTGGGCCATGAAGAAAGAGATATGCTGATCCAGTTATGTAATATATACTTTCTCAAACAAAGTATTTTAACTGCAAAACACTTTTAATTTTTTTAAATAATGTAGGGAAAAAAAGATGTTGAAAGACAAAACATTTGGCAGGATGGACTGGACTTATAGGCTAAACTAAAGTGATTTCTATTTTGTAAGAATATATGCAAATAGATGGGCTCTCTTTACACATGAACCAATAAGTGGATTTAGGTGATTGGGGTCCTTTTCTGAAACATACCCAAATTAAATTCTACAAGACAGGGGTGTCCTCTATCTCCCTTATTGTTTATTGCCTCCTCTGAACCATGCACTACTAGGTTACCTCCAAGATGACCACTCAACAGAAACTAGCACGATATTAAAGGGACACTATAGGCACCCAGACCACTTCATCACATTAAAGTGAATCTAAAACACTCCAGAGAAACTATGTCTGTTCTATTGGTTTTCAGAGAAACTGCAATGTTTATATTCCAAGGTTAAGACTGCCTCTAGAGGTGTTTCTGTTGTTTCAAGGAGTTTAACTCCGTGCCGACACTGGACATCCAACTTGATTCAATGCTTTCCTACCGGGAAGGACTAATGCGTGCGCAACCCTTGCCGCGCATGTACATTAGGTTTCCCCTCAGTGCTGATGTCAGAAGAGGGGGTGATGACTTTGGCTCTGGAATAAGGTAAGTGTTTTAAAGGGTTTTTAACTTTTTAACTAATGAGGAGCACAAGGGAGGGGGAGCAGAGAGACACTATAGTTTTAGGAATACAGCTTTGTATTTCCAACACTATAGTTTATAGTATATATGAATATAGGAATACAGCTTTGTATTCCTAATTCTATAGTTTTCCCCCGAGGTAGACTACATCTCCCCTGATTTTATTAATGACACAGAGGCTCCTATTATGCAATCTCTTCTTTTTTTTCCTTAGCAGCAAAATGAGAGAAAAAATATTTGAACTCAAATAAATGTATACATATAACAAAAATACTGCCTTGAATCATTTTTTTTTTGTCAATCTTTTTTTATTGGAATGTTTTTCCCAAGAGTAATTAGAGATACAGAAATAATAAATAGGTAAGCATTTGAATAACAATGGTATGGTATATAAATGTGAGTAAGTACATCCCTCAAGCAGCTTCCACCTTGCAAAATGTACATAATGGTTTTTGAGTCACAGTGTAAATTCTTACGTCAATGAATTAGCTCTTTCGCATAACCACAAATGATCCTGTTCTCTGAGGCCCACTGCGCTGCCTTTGGAAGGTAGTTGAAGTATAGAGGTATTGTAATCCCATAGCATTGCTAAGGTGCCTGGTCCCTTCATCTTAGGGTTCCCCATGCCATTCCCCCATGTATGTTTGTTCCATTTGCCGGGAGTCCCGGTGCTGTGTGTGTCATGGAAGTAGTCCATCCCTCTCAGCTCAGTCACTCCTGTAGTCTCTGTGCTGTGCATTTTACAATCAGTCCTACAAGAGAGCGAATCCTGCTTATACCCTCTAATTAGAAAACAGATTGTGGAACAAATGTTAATGTCGGTCATAAACTGCAGGGATGTAGCATATGCATCTGTGCCACAACCCAATCTTAGTGTACACAACTTGCATTATTCATGATGTCACTTTCTGCTTCAAACTGCAGCACTGGTAATTCTGATATGTTGAAAGAATTGAAATCTTGAATCCACACATAAATTTAGTATTTCTTCCCTGGTTCTTAACTATATTTCTTGAATACACAAACTTCAGATATGTCCACAGCTCAAACACTCCAGAACACTAGCAGTACTCTACTTTCCGTCCCATACTGCCCAAGCAAACTCCTTATACAGAACTTTGAAAATTTAATAGAGAAAGCACCAAAATCAAACTGAGTCCATCTACATGGAAGGATCTTCAATCAAAATCAAGTGCAATTATTATTAACGCATATCTCTATATTTCTCAGTTAAAAAAACTTTTGTTCACATGTACTCTAGGACATATTGTAAAAGAAGATAACTATATATATAGTTTAAATTGTAAAAATATTTAAAAATAGGGACATCTTGTAGATGCGCATTAAAGCATTACTGTTATTTTTTAGTATGGTTATTTGGTTATGAAAAACACGTTTCAAAACAATCGGAACATATATATGAAACAAGCAGGAAAGACATTTGTTAAAATGTGATACATGACAACGATTAAAGCAGATTACATTATTGCATCCTGCTATTTCCCATCCATAACAGGGACCTTTCCACGTTATGTGCTATAAATGTCTAAAGGGAGTCATGTGGTCTTGTGAGCTCTTTAATAGATCTCTGTTACGTACTTGTCGTCAATGTGCAAGGATATGATGTAGGCATTGACAGATGTCAAACACTTAAAATTATAAGGTGCGCTGTGTCTTTAACACCCAATTATAAAAAGGGCCACAAGTGCAAACACTGTAATAAAGTGCAAAGTGATACAAAGTGCACATAAAGTGTATAGTGTTAATAAAAAAATATTATACATACATATGTCCTCTCAAATAGAAATGTACATAAAAGAAAGACACAGAAAAAAAACCCAATGATGTAAAACTGTTTTGAGAAAATAAATATTAAATATAAATGCCAAATATTGCACTCACAAAGGTAGAGCAGAGTAAGCCTGTTCTAACTTTAACAGCTTCTTCAAATATAGGACTGCACAGACAAAATATTCCAAAATATTTATTGCCCAGCAAAGCACAAGTATGTCACCTTCCTCCACATTCAGTACAGGGTTACAGAGTGTTCGGCTATATGCAGCTTAGGGTGTCGACTATTCCCTCTGTTTGTTCGCCGCCGTTATTGCCGTCCCCACTGCTGCTTCCTTTTTTTATAATTTCTTCAGCAATCTAACTAGCCTTGCTCAGGAAAGGTTTAGTGAGGTGCAAATACTGGAAAGGAATGTCATTGAATGTGCGGAAAGAATCCTCAAACACTGTTTTGAGTATAAGGTGTCCAAGAAAGTGACTTTTTTTCACCAGTTTTTTGTATAATCTTTTTTTCATTGGCTGATGCTCTTAGCGAATGAATGGCCGGTGGGATCAGCACCCAGCTTCTCCAGGTCTGCAGAAACCGGATGCTGTTCACCCAGCTTTTAGTATGTTAGGCAACCGATGGGGACCCACATAAGACGGCAAACAGTTTGTCCCGTTACTGGTGAATGGCGCCAAGATAGTTCTGGCATCATAACAACTACAGGGGGAGTGGAGTAACCCTTTAACATCTCACCAGAAAATCACACAGACAACATAATTAAAGTCTGAAATAACCTTGATTTTCTTTTTTTTCTTTGTTTTGTACAATTATAAAATATTAAATGTACCTTAAAGTGAAACAATAGTTTGCCATAATGCTCACAGCAAATCACAATAGGAACACAATTTACCAAGCACACATTGCCACTTATATACTTGGCAAAGGCACTGACGTTCATTAAAATGTATCTATTTATTAAATAGAAACAAGTGAACAATAAGTGCAAGAACCAAAACAAAGTGCAAAAACAAAACAACAAATCAAAACACTCAGCAGAGCTCAATATTATCACCAAATATATCTGTCCTTAACACTTGAAGGTGCTGGCACTTAGCTTATTTATATCTTCATTTACAAATACAATTTTACATAAATATAATCTGAGTCTTTTTAATATGCTCAATCTGTCAGCATATTGTGCTATATCTAAATCATGCATGTCGAGAGCCCTTCTATAGCACAAGTCATTTTGAAGATTACAGGAACCCTATAATATCGGTAATACAAACATGTATTCCTGACACTATGATTCTAACAGCGCTGTTTAGGTGGCCAAAGCACCTGTCAAAAAAGTAAAAGGTGATTTTCTACACTTCATACCCACCTCCTCTGTCCCGCAACACTCTTATCTTGTCTTTTATTTTATAGTATTTTAATTTCCTTGCTCTTTGTTTGGTTTATTTTTATCCTGGTGAGTAAAATCTCCTCCATTTATATTGTACATTAATATTATTATTATTATTATTATTATTATTTATGCACAAAAGTGTGAGGGGAACAGGAGAAAAATGATATTGGTAGAGTATCCTATGGAGTGGAACAATTTCCACTCCATAGGATACTCTACTAATATCCTTTTTCTCCTGAACCCCTCACACTTTTGTGCATTATTAGTGAATCAATTTCACTAGGGGTTAACCACCACTCAGAAGATAAGCTACTGCATACCTTCTATATTTGTGTTTACATTATTATCATTAACCCCTTAAGGACGGAGCCAAATGTACACGTTGTGATCAAAACAAAACGTAAACAAAACCTGTCATTTGCGCTATATGTCTGTTCAACCGTAATTCACCTCTTTCATATTAAATGCACCCACACGTTTCATATATCATTTTATTCAGGGGAAACAGGGCTTTCATTTAACATTAAATATTTAACTATGAAACATAATGTAATATGAATAAAATATAAAAAAAATGGGAGAAAATAAGATTTTTAAAAAAACTTTTAGTTCAACGTGACATTTTAACTGTGAATGTCATAATACTGTTTGCTTTTACTGTAATGAAATACACATATTTGTATTCAGCGATGTCTCACGTGTAAAACATTACTCCCTGTGTACAGGTTTTATGGTGTTTTGGGAAGTTACAGGGTCAAATATAGCACATTACATTTTTCAGTTTTTTCACATTGAAATTAGCCAGATTGGTTACGATGCCTTTCAGACCGTATGGTAGCCCAGGAATGAGAATTACCCCCATGATGGCATACCATTTGCAATAGTAGACAACCCAACTAATTGCAAATGGGGTATGTCCAGTCTTTTTTAGTAGCCACTTGGTCACAAACACTAGCCAAAGTTAGCGTTAATATTTATTTGTGTGTGAAAAATGCAAAAAACTAATTGGAATGCCAATTTTGCTCAGTGTTTGCGATCTGCAGTGGACGTTCTATGCCGCCCGCCGGAGTTTAGAGCCAGCCCCTTAAGGACGGCATAGAACGCCCGCCGTCCTTAAGGGGTTAATAAAGGGTCAACAAAGTCTGCAGCACTGTACAATGGGTGGACTAAGAGATACGTATTTGTAACCAGATGAGTTGGACGGACAGGAACAGAGGCATTGAGGGCCCTGCTCAATGAGCTTACATGCTAGAGAGAGTGGGAGTATAGTGACACAAAATGTAAGGGTAGGGTAGAAACGTTTTGGTTGCTAGGATAGTATTCACGAAGGGAGTCATGTGGCTCTGGAGTGCAATGTCATCAAATATATTAATTCTACCACTGAACCTACTTATACTGCTTTGCTCTTTTAAAAAAAAAAAAAAGATATAAACAAAACAACAATTTCATTAATTCAGAATAGCATAGAGAACTAAGAGGACACATACGAGATTAAAGTACATCAAAATACAACAAAGAGTGTGAATCAAAACCTATATCACACAAATCTGATGGGATATTCACGGGATGGGATCTGATGGGATATTCATGGTATGGGATCTGATAGGATGGGATCTGATGGGATATTCATGGGATGGGATATTCATGGGATGGGATCTGATGGGATATTCATGGGATGGGATCTGATAGGATGGGATCTGATGGGATATTCATGGGATGGGATATTCATGGGATGGGATCTGATGGGATATTCATGGGATGGGTGTGGCAAAACTAACCTCGCCACTGGGTTATGGAGAAGCCTGATTGCCAGCCTCCTGCCTCATGACTATGGACTCTCTCATCAGCCCACGCTAGACTTAAACCCCATGGCGATTTGACTGTGTTTGTGGAATCTGAGCGCTGTTTGGATATATTAAGCGCTGAGATCCAAGCCATCTGGGGATAGGTGTGGGGGTTCTGTTCAGTATGATAGGAATTGTGTATTTTTGCTGTTGTTGTGAACAGAGACATTTTCTGTATCAGGAGATAGATGGCTTACCACACCCAGTTAAGCCAATTATCTCCAGGATAGAGGACTCTGTGGAACTAGTTTTGGCTAGAAAGCCATGCATCAGTGGTCACAAAGGACTTTGACCTAACTTTTAAACCAATGGAAGGAATTGTCTGATTTTTGAGAATGTTTGTATTTGGAGTATGCTGATTCTGAAAATGTATGTGAATGTGATGTATACTTTTAAAGTTATGAATATTGTGTAAAACTGTGTATTTTCCTGCCTGTGATAATTACGTTAGCCCATTGTGTTCAGTAATTGTATCACAGGCAGAGGGGAGGATTTCTGCTGGTATGAATGGGAGTGTTTAGCTATGTTCTAATGTATTGATTGGTTTGTTCTTTAAAACCCTGTGGGCGGTACTATGTTTGTAAAATGGGCATAAAATCAGAGTGTTTGATTAAAAGCTTCAGTTCTACTTCACCCTCAATTTGGAGTCTTGTCTCTTATTGGGGGAATCTACTACAAGGGATTGCTATGCTCTGCATATTCCCTTGCTGTAATCACTACTAAGCTCTTTTAAGAGCTTGTTCCTGTCGTGCTCTCTGAAGGAGTCTACAGTGGTTATGGTGTCAGCTGGAGTGCGTGGAGACCTCAGGAAGTGCTAGGAGCATCCTTCAATGGAGGTACCCAGTCGGGGTGCCAGGTGATCCGTTACATTGGTAGCAAGCGGTGGGATGGCGTCCTAGTGCGAGGAGAAGCAGTGAGGAGACACCGGTAATGTGTGGATTTACAAATTGAAGGCACCGCTAGCAGTCTTGCAGCGCCCCTATCTACAGAGGAGCTTAGCAGAATGCATCGAGCTGGCCTGCAATCAACATTCACACCCAGGGATGAGAGTGACCTCGAATGGAGGAATATAACCCGAGGGTTACGCTGGGAAGCTGCCCTGGAAGAGATCCAGTTTCAGCGAGGAGAGGGACTTCCCAGTGTATACCAGTGTTTGTGGGACCAGGTAGCCCAACAGATGTCGCTTCTGGGGGAGCAATCCAGGGCAGAGTGGGTAAGATGCCTGGAATCCCTAGTAGAACGGGAACTGATACTGGATAATGCCTACCGGGTGCTGTGGTGGCACGCAGTACAACAGGATGCCTGGCTGTCAGAGGGGGCTTCGCCGGAAGGGAAGTACTATGGTGGACCCGGTCTGGTATGGAGGGCCCTTGAGGAGGACGACGATTTTGGCAGTCCTACCCAGTCACGCTACTGGGCCATTTATGCCCACCGGAATGCTGTACTGCAGTATCCCTCACTCCTGGGACTGGGACCTAACCTTGCCCGTCTGGCCTCAATGGAGTGGGAAATCGAAAGACATTATGTGGAGCTACTCGACGCAACTCAGTCAGCAGACAGTGGCACAGAACAGGAGAGCTGGATGACATCCCCAGACCTGCCACCCTACAGCTTGGGAGATCTGGCTGAGGTACCCCCTGCTTCCCTACCAGCTGAAGAAGTAGGGGACCTCATAGACTGGTCCTGGGAAGATCCTTAGGTGGCAGGTGGAGATGGGACTGAAGTCTCTCTACCAGCCCTACAGGGATGCTGGACAGTCATCCCAGATCTCCAGTGACAGTGCGAATCCCAGGGAGCTGAAGGTGTCGTCCTTCCTCCCCAGTGGCAGTGTGAGTTCCAGGGAGCCAAAGGTGTCGTCCTTCCTCCCCGGCGGCAATGTGAGTTCCAGGGAGCCGAAGGTGTCGTCCTTCCTCCCCAGCTGCAGTGTGAGTCCCAGGGAGCCGAAGGTGTCGTCCTTCCTCCCCAGCGGCAGTGTGTATCTTTGGGAGGGGAGACAGTCGGTCTCCCTCTCCAGCAGTCAAGTGTGTTACAGGGAGAGGAGAGCAGCGTCCTCCCTCCCAGGGCGCGAGGGGATCTGATGCGATGGGATCTGGTAGGATATTCATGGGATGGGATCTGATGGGATATTCATGGGATGGGATCTGGCGGGATATTCATGAACCTAAACACTGTGCAAAGTGGGCGATACATTCTATTGTGAGTGAGAAACCACAGAATTCTAAATATATTTGTGGATGTACAATTAAATGTTAGAGGGTGTGGTGCAAACTTTAACTATTTTATCATCAATTACAAAAGCAGAAAATACACAACTATAATCATTAATAATCACTGTAAATACTAATGATTTGGTCAGTCCTGCTGCCTCTTCCATTGAGATTAGAACTTGTTTTTCTTGTTTATTTTTCAATCCAATATCATGTGACTGGCAACAACTAAGCAAACTGGACATTTTGTATAATGGAAACAGAAGCTGCTCATGAAATTTATTTTCATTAACTGTTACAATATATTTTAGTTAAAGTACATAATCTTACAGTAAAGTTAAACTCAGGGCCAGATTAAGGCAGGGGCTAATGGAGATATAGCTCCAGGCCAATGCCTATCAAATAGGCACTTTTTAATTTATTTTTTACTTCTCTTTACACGCTCTTGTTTTGTGCAGAGGAAATTAAGCTTTGGAACTTAGAAGGGATATAGATGAACAAAAACCTATGTGGACTGTCTGACTATGAATTAGTTGATATAAAGCTGTGCATATGCTCTTGCTGCTTTGGTCTCACTAGCAGTGTGGCATCTCCCCTTTCTTCTACAATAAATTTTCCAAACAATTTCTCTGTCCCAGATTGCATACCAGGAGCTTCAAGTTCTGCCTGCTAGTAAGAAGGAAAGGAGAGGAATTTACAACTGAGTACTGGGGCACGCCAGGAATTTTTCCCAGAAATCGTAGAACAAGCACATCATTAGACATGTTCACGCCAAGCTCAGGATGCTGAAACAGAACTTTCTGCATAGTCTGCCCTTAGTTATCATGCTGACCTGCATGATTGGCAGCTAGCTTGGCATGCATTCAAACCAGGCTGACCTTCTTTGGACACACCTGCACCCCTCTCCAGGCTCTTTGGGTGGTGACCAGGCCCGGACTGGCCTTTGGGCATACCGGGCAAATGCCTGGTGGTCCGCGATGGCCGTGGGCCGAGGACGGCAGGGGAGATCACAGGATTTCCCGTCGGCCCATGCAGAGCCGGCGCATTTCAGAGCGCCGGCCCTGCTGTGTGCCTCCATGGGCCAGTGGGGAGATCAAAGATCTCCCTCACCGGCCCAGAGGCACTAATATACGGCCGCCAGCTGGGGAGGGAGGGAGTCAGGAGAGGACCCGGGGAGCTGTAGCCAGCAGCTCCGTCGGGTTCCTCTCGCGAGGTCTGAGCGTTGCTGTGGTTACCACAGAAACAGACAGCAACCTCACTCACACAGCACCCTCAGACACAGACAGCACCCTCAGACACAGACAGCACCCTCACTCACACAGCACTCTCAGACACACACAACACACTCTCACACATATACAGCACACACACACACACGTATGTATAATATATAAAATAACCCTCAGTAAGTTAACAGACAAAGAAAATTAGAAACATAGAATGTGACAGTAGATAAGAACACCGTCACACACACACAGCACCCCTCTTTCACACACACTGCACTCCTCAAACACATGCTGCACCCTTCACACATACACACAGCACACCCAACACAATCGCCTTGCTCACATACAATACGTCCAAACATATATATACACTAGAGCACCCCTCACACTGCACCACTACACACATTACGCTCCAGATACACGCTAGATCCCTTACCCTATATACACTCTGAATACACTCTGAATCCTCTATACACACACACACACAATCTCCTATACACACTCTGGATCCTTTACACACAAGATCTCCTACACACACACTGCACCACCTACACACACTGAATTCCTGACATACAAACTCTGGATCTCCTATGCACACACTACATTCCTTGTAAGCAAACACATACTACATTCTCTAAACACACACTACATCACCTATACACACACACTACAGCCCGTATGCACACACTCACTACATCTCCTATACACACTATGCCCCCTATACACACACTCTCTACAGCCCCTAGCCACACATATTACACCACAAACACAAATAAAATCAACCTATTTACACAATACCACACCACAATCAGCTCACTCTACACACAGGCAATCCCACAGGCAGGCTCCAAACACATGCCCCATACGCTTTCCTGGCCCTTTTGTCCTCTGGTATCCCACTTATGGAGACACCAGAGACAATTTAAAAGCAAACACAGCGCAAGCATGTTAGTACATTTGCTTGAGCTGCGCAGAAAAAATACAGGGCCTTTTTCTCATGCTTGAGCTCTTTAGTGGGGCTCTGCACATTGAACTAACATGCTCACTTTGAGAGGGGGCGTGCTTGTCATTAGTGATGACAAAATACACCCTCTCTGGCCCCGCCCCCTTCTCAGGGGGCCGCTGTAATTTAAAAATGCCTTTTTCCCAGTCCGGCCCTGGCGGTGAAAGTGACATGATTTGCATCACTTGCCCATCTCCTGTTACACACCAACTAATGTCCTACTTCACAGGATGCAGATGTTGGGGGTATGGATTTGGCTAGGAGATGAAAACGATATATTACAATATGTTATATGTATTCCTATAAATTAATTTTGTGGGCTTTGTCAATAAGATTCTGTAATTAGGCCCATCATAATCGTCAGCAGCAGGCCCAATGGGCTTTCCATCCAGCCATGGTTAAAATACTGCATTGTCATGATACCTTCCAACAAAATATATTAGGGATGCTATATAGCAGTGGTTCATAAACCAGTCCTCAAGACACCCCCTACCAATCCAGGATTTAGGGATTATCCAGTTTTGTCTAAAGTGTTTTTAGAAACAAAATAAACACCTTAGACACAACTGGGTAATCCCTAAATCCTGGACTGGTAGGGCTGCCTGGAGAATTGGTTTGGGAATAAATTCTATATAACATTAATGAGGATATACTTCTGAAGTTATAACATCACTGACCTTTGTTGGACACTATGTGGTCAACAAGGTAATTATCTTCATATGTGGTGGCAATGCTGGAAGTTAAATATGTGGGCGGGAAGAAATACAATTTTTGCAGCATAGCAAATTGTACATGCCAGTTTAAATGGGCCCTTAGCCATTCATTATTTCTAGGGCATTAAAGGACTTCAGCAAACTGGAAAATCAATTAATGGCTGAAATTTTCCAAGCGGCAAGGAGAGCCTTGGTCAAAATTTAAAATACAGAAAAGGTTCCAACTTTCTCAGAATTTCTGCATAAAATATGTGGAAAATATGCTGAAGGACATATTAACAGCAATGACTAGGATAACTATGAATGTTTTCAATAATATTTGGACCCTGTGGCAAGGCTGTACCAGCAGTCATTGTATTGGCAACCCAGTAGACCTCTGTTCAAATGCCAGAGCAGCTTCCCATCGTCACCCATTCTTTATCTTTCTTCTTATTAATTTCCTCCCTCATTCCCCCATTTATTTTCCACCCTACTTTACCCCAGGTCATTTATTTGATATTGTTACTCCTTATTGAAAATAATGAATGCATAGAATGTATGCATAGAATGTTATCACACTGCAATACTTTTTTTTCTTTTCTTTTGTATTATAATTTGTTTGTTACAGCTAATGTAGTAGTAGATCAGAAACAAGTAGACAGATGCAATATTTATGCTCTTGGTATGAAAATAAAGGAAAACTGTAATTATTTGATTTAGTATTACAGAAAATAAAATATTGAATGTTTGCATTTTCCTATTAATGCATTCATGTAGTATAATACCTCTTTTCAGCATATCTCTCGACTCACCATTCCTTCATTTGTGGGAACTGGGAATCTATCTGTATGTTCCCTTAGGTCAGGAACACAATTTATAATCCAAGACCATGTTCGATTTAATTGGCTGAACCAAGCTTAAATACATGTTGGTGAAGATTGGCACTTTCACAAAATACCAAGATTCATGAATGAATGTTAACTTTCATTTACTATACATGGGACCAGCAAAGCTTCTGAGTGAAGAGGACTTTAAGATGGCTGCCCCCATAGGAGCAATGGTAAACAAGGAGATATATATATAGCTATAAACTGAACTCACTCTTATATGTGCATTGTAAATATGTGCACAAAGAGGATATAACACATAACATATAGGGCCAAATAAAAAAGTGCTATTCTGAGGGCAAAGTGTTAAATGTTGAGAGACGTATTATTGGTTGTCCTTATAGTTACTTCTTATTTAGCACTTTGCACCAGAAGAGCATTTGTTTTTTATTTCAGAAATCTCGCTCACAATCTGTTATTTTAATTAATAATATAAATATTATGGTAGTTTTTCAATATTATTTTCACAGTAAGGAGGGCATAACATGTTACCTTAGCTATATATATATATATATATATCTTATACGGGCAATATTAAAATTAGACGTTTAGGTATTATTGAAGGAGTTCGGGGTTTATCCATATAGGTAAGACATGGTACTGAATGTTTACCAATGGAAAAATGGGGTCAAACAGATGTGGTGGAGAAAAAAAATCTGAATTACTTCACAGTTTATACAAAGTCACATACTCCAACAATTTACACCGGCCATGTTAGTCAATCAGGCTTAGAACTGGCTAGTGGAGCCAAGTCAGGCCTGGTCTATAAGTATAAAACACAATTATAATTCAGCGCTTATGTAAGATGATTACAGTCCAATGGCAGCTAAAACACCAAGTACAGAGTCTCTCTTGTCCGCTAAAAACTGGGTAACACAGGAGGTAGGTGCTGCACCTAAATAGTCCTTGTAACAAGAAGAAGAAATAAACAGAAGAAACTAATAGTGTAGTATGTAAAACATAAGTTTGTATATATATGATTAAAAATGTGCACTATTGAAGCTCCAAAAAAGTGTAAGTGCACATTTTTTATCATATATACACAAACTTATATTTTACATACTATTACACTATTAGCTTCTTCAGTTTTTTTCTTCTTGTCGATACATACCCCCAAATAAGGACTATTTAGGCACTGCACCTACCTCCTGTGTTACCCTGGTTGTTAATTTTAGGTTGCTACTTCAATTTTATAATGAATAATAAAATAACATATTAGTAGTACTGAGCTGGAAGCAGTCAAAAGTTAAAATGTAATGTTATTAAAATGGGTAGGCATTCTCAACCTGGCTGCAAATCTGTAGCTGCCTTGCGTTTCCCTAGCCTGTTAAAGAACCCTACACTAATTATGGTGCCAATCCCTCTAGTAAATTAGTGACATAGACGCAGAGTGTGTGTTATATTTGATAGATAGATACATACATACATACATACATACATAGATACATACATACATACATACATAGATAGACAGACTTTTAAATTAATTTTGCATTTATCAAATCACGTCGTCCCCAAAAAAATCATATCACTCTATGTTATATGGGTCTTGGTAATCCAACATGCCCCTCCCCACACCCCAACACCTTACAAATATTAGACTAAGTACAGAGCTACCAAGACCTCTGGTTAACCTTTCCTGCAGGCTGAGATCTGCATACATAGTACAGAATCGCTACATCACTAAATTGATTCTCAATTGCATGATCTGTCAATATTAGAAGGGGGGAATCTACATTGGTAACTTGTGTTTTTTTTAATCTCTCTTACTAGTGTATTGAAGCAATATCTCCTAATCTCCAGAGAGGCATCGATTGCATGTGATATGGGAGCTGTTTATTCGATGCGGTCTGTGTAATATTCACACAAACAAGATCTGTAATATACCCAGGTGGTCAGTTAAAAGTGAAAAAATATAACTCACCCTACACTGTTTTAACCTATTGGTCCCAGTTCTGTAATTCTGTCAGGAGGTAGGAAAGGACTGTCTGTCTGTTACTCACAAAGTTAATACAAATACAAAGAAACAAGTTCTGCTCTCAAACTCCCATTACTTCTGGGCGGCAGCAACGACCATAGTACACATCAGCCAAAATATATATTGTAAAAACCAAAGAAAAAAGTTACCTGTGCTCTTTCCACATCCCTATGTATTTTTAAACAAATGGAGGTTTTTAGTTACCTCCAATGGCCATGAGAGGGTATGCCCACCTGCCACGTCAAGGCAGAGCTCTTAGGTGGGTCCTAACTCTAACCATTCGCCTTGCTTCCTTGAGCTTCAGTCAAAAATATCTCTAATGAGACAGAAAGGGGTATTTTTTAGATACATTCCTACATGCTTATTAACCCTTAATAGGGAACACATGGGATGAGCAGTAGCAATGTAACCTAGCTGTGTAATACAAAAGTGAATACAAATACAAAGAAACTAGTCCTGCGCTCAAACTCCCATTACTCCTTGGCGGCAGCAACGACCATAGTACACAACAGCCAAAATACATATAGAAAAAACCACCTGCCACCCTATCACTGCTGAATAGGGGTTAAATATATTTAATTAATGAGGAAGGTTATTGACAAGTAAAATGGTAGAGATAGACAGACAGACAGACAGAGAGATAGATAGATAGACAGCTATATAGATACAGTGGCGTACATACCGCGCTAGGGTTGCAGGGGGCCTAGCTGCCCTGCGGAGCTCTGCGACCGGGTACCTGCCTCCATGTGTTGCGGCCATGGCCGGCCGCACATTCAATAGGGACCTTCGGATGGCCCATGCTGTTAGGGCCACCCAATGGAGATGAATTTCCAGGGGGCCCCAGTCAGCGCTTTAACATCGCGACTGGGCCCCCTGTGATGACATCACAGCTGGGAGGAAGTGACTGCCCATCACTCCTCCCAGCTATCAGCAAGCGCCCGCGCAGGAGGAAGGAGAGGGAGTCAGAGGGAAAGTCACCCTCCTGCACCTAAAAGGGAGAAAACAGGAGGGTGACTTAAACATTTTGTATATGTGTGTTTTTATTTGAATGTATGTGTGTATGTGTTTGTGTGACTGTCTGTGTGTGTGTGTGTGTATGTGTCTGTATGTATGTGTTTGTGTGTGTCTCTGTATGTGTATCTGTGTGTCTGTATGTGTGTATGTGTATGTGTATGTGTCTGTGTGTGTGTGTGTGTGTGTCTGTATGTATGTCTCTGTGTGTGTGTGTGTGTGTGTGTGTCTGTATGTGTGTGTGTGTGTATGTGTGTGTCTCTGTATGTATGGGTGTATGTGTCTGTATGTGTATGTGTGTCTGTCTGTATGTATGTCTGTGTGTCTGTCTGTATGTATGTATGTGTGTGTCTGTATGTATGTATGTGTCTTGTGTCTTGTGTCGTGTGTGTATATGTCTGTGTGTATGTATGTGTCTCTGTATGTATGTGTATGTATGTGTCTGTATGTTTGTATGTGTCTGTGTGTATGTATGTGTGTGTGTGTCTCTATGTATGTATGTCTCTGTGTGTATGTATGTGTGTATGTATATGTCTCTGTATGTATGTGTCTGTGTGTGTGTGTCTGTTGGGGGAAGCGGTGGAGGGGCCCATGGATCAGTTTCGAACCGGGGCCCCATGGATTGTGTGTACGTCACTGGATAGATAGATTGATAGATCGATAGATAGATAGATAGATAGATAGATATTCACTTCTTCTACTTGTACATGTAAATTACTTTTGTATTTATCAAATTACACGAGGTCACAGATGACCACACATCTACAACTATCACCTAATGAAATAAAACAGACAATAATGGACAAATCAGGATTTAACATCTAGGAAGGCACCTTGTAAAGACTTGCTAGCACCTTTTATTTTGAAAACAAATTAAGTAGTATATTCCGCAGCATTATCTTGTTCAGATCATGGAATGACATAACAAATGAATTACTCCCTAAACATAACAAAACATTTAGCAGTCTGAAATTGCAGTTACTAATTAGAGAGTGACAGTAAAGCTTTGGCAGCACTAAATACACATTTTATTCCAATGATGTATAGAAGCACTTTAGCTTGCTGAAATGCTTTATGTGTAGAGAGTATGTTCTCTTTTTTTTATTTAAATAAAGTTCAGATTTTAACAGAAATTGGCACATTTATGAATTTACCTGGTTACACCCAATTGGCTGTCAATCAGACAACCAGTCTTGTTACTTCCTGGTTGTTTATTCAGTGGGGCTAAACTCAAAAGGAATCAATTGCTCAGAACACCTGCCTTGCAAAGACTTCTCATTGAGCTGCATTAGAAGTCTGTGATTGGACAGCCACAGAAAGTCTGGACTGTGCTTAAGGAGGAGGGTTTGCCACATCTGCAGGCAAGATAGCTGCAGCCTTTGCAAGTTGTTTTTGACATATAACCCCAATGAAAAAAAATGCCTAATTAGATACATTTATGTTTTCATTTGGGGTACATATACAAACAGTTAGTTGTATTTGTTTTTTGTTATATGTGCAATGAAGTTTCCCTTTAAAGGGTCATTCCAGGCACCAATATACATTTTTAATTTGATAGGTTTCGGCCTCGCTAATGTGCTGTATTTTTTTGCATGCTCAAAAAAAAAAAAATGTTTTGCAGAATGCTGCACCATAACCCTGCTTCTTGAGCAACATCCCCTCATTCCAGAAAATGGCATCCATATCATATGAATGCACACAGCTCAGCTACTGACAGTACTGAATGATCTGAACTACAAGACAACCTGTATTCAAAGGAGAGGACACCCAGGGAGGCTTATAGTAAGAATATCACTATGTTTTTGTATTCTCTCTGACTGTCTGCAGACAGGTTGTGAATTAAAAGCAGCTCACTCACTGCAGTTGGGGCTGAGCTGTGTACACACGTTTGATAAGGAATTCTTTCTGGCATGAGGGGGCGTGGCCAAGGAGGTAGGCTTATAGTGCAGAATTCTGCAAAACATTTATTTTTTTTGTGGAAAAAACTGTAAAGATTTCAGCATGCAAAACACACAGCATAGTAATGAGACCAAAATCTATCAAATTTATTTAAAATTGCATTGTTTCCCAGCGTGTCCCTTTAAAGCTACAGGCTGGCTGTGCATTATAGGAAATATAGTTCTAAAATATCTGTGATAAGAGGAAATACATACAAAAAAACTAATGTTTACAAACCTCTAAATCTCAACACTAAACATGGAAAAGCATTCACACCACACAATAATAAACCGCAAACAACAAAGTGTTTCACTAACAAATCAACAATCTGTAAGTTTAAAGACGAAAAATCACATCCATGTGTTAAATTAATAAATCTAGTGACAGGATGGCAGAAGCAAGGATATATTACAAGAGAAACGTTTCCCAAATGAAAATAACTGGTTTAGCAAACTAACCATTTGCATTGTCTGTCTCCTAACCATGTCTTGATTAAAAACACCAACTTCAAAAAGACCTTGAATTCCCCCTCTACCCAACCCACCAGCAACAATACTGAAATACGACACAAGACCATTCACCCACATACGCATCTCCCACTCAGGGAGAAAACCCAGCAAACACAACACTACACACACACACACGCCTAAGACACTGCTGATGAGCAAAGAGTGAAGCAACCTTACTTTGGGCCTGGCAATCAGACCTGGACACCTCACAATGCAGTAAAGCCGACCTGCCAAGAACCTGATCAACATCTTAATATTTGTACTAAGGCTTTGCACCAATGACATTTGCTACGACGTACCACACAGCACCGCACTGTTTCACCAACACGCCACCTTAATGACAGACAAATTGACCCACAACTAAGCAATGCTATACTATCGTAACAAGACCCAGGTGTTTGTAGGCCTAGCCTTATATTGATACTCCTACTGTTTTACCTCTGATACCTATACCAAACTAGGATATGTGCTACAATACCAAACAATATCGTTGCATCATTATGTTGTCGCTACAAAACTCATGACTACCCTATAAGATGATGTGATACTCTCTTGCAGACATACTGCATTTTAATACTACATCAATAAACTTTGAATAAAAAAAATAAATAAAAAAAAACTAACAAAAGAAGTCAACCTCAAAATCAACAATCTCACATTTTTTAAACTATTTGGTTCGCATGAATAAATAAATTATATGTTGCTAGTTTCCCAATTCTTGTAACAAGCACACATATACAATATACAGATGATGACATGTTGATCAGCTGAGGCCAAGGCCCACCCAAGGCTGGAGGGGAAATACTGATACATGTAAATAAAACATGAGTGAATTAATTATCCACTCAATATTATCAGCAAGTTATTTAAAAAATAATAACACTACCCTCCTTTTTACCACACTTATTCTTCCCTATCTACATTATTATCTATCAAAGAAAAACACAGGTAGTACACACTTTTGCCTCATGTAACACAGAAGGTTTTATGTAATATTGTTAATGCTTAGTTCAATGTGGTTGAATGAACTATCATACATTCTGAGTTGATAGGCCCTGCGCGGCCAAGCCGTTATTTTCTAAAACTAAGACCTGCGAGTGTTACTCGTGATATGAAAATATGCTGACATAAGACTTCAATAAAGCTTTATGTGTAATGGATACGAAAAAAAAAAATAATAACAATAACCTTAGGGTTCCAAATATAAATGTACAACTTATGTTTGGATTTTGAAGTCACCCGGATGGCTGGTTCTACAGGTAAGTAACATGGGTTTAAGGAGTCTGTGTCACTGAGGAAAACCAGTTAGCAGTCACCTTATGAATACAGTGATATACATTGTGTGCTAGATTACTATTTAACACCAGCCATGCACTATACATATTAGGAGCCTCAACATTCTCCATGTAAAGGGGGCAACCAATCAGCAGTGCCTAATGATGACAACAAATGACAAAAAGTTGTCTGAGTTCTAATATATGTTAGGCACCCAAACAAGAACAAGACAAAATTAGTTGGCATATTGTCTATAATGTTTTGAACTTTACACATTATAAAACTATTACAAATCTTTTAGTTGTTTTCTCAAGTCTCTACATGTTTTATTTGAACTTTTGTATTGCTTTGCTTCATTAAAATGGTTAGAGCAGTGGTTCCCAAACTGGGTGCCATCGCACCACAACATGCACAAAGGGGTGCCGTGGAATCATAGCACAGGGGAAACATAACTGCTGAACAGGGTCCCCGGTTGGGTGCTGAGGTCCTTTAAGACTGTGACTGGGCCCCTGTGATGTCGGCCGGCTGGGAGGAAGGGACAGCCTGTCACTTCCTCCCACCTTCGTGCAGAGAGACCGTGCAGGAGGGAGAGGAGGCATCCGCAGCATGAGGGGAAGAAGCATTCCAGGAGCTGCTCTAGACCCCTCGCTCCCACCAGCGAGGAGGACTACAAGCCACCCTCCTGGACATACAAGGTAAGCTAACAGGAGGGTTGCTGGAGATATACAAAATATTGTGTGTGTGTGTGTGTGTATGAGTGCGTGTCAAGAAGTGTGTGTGTGTGTGTGTGTATGACTTGGGGTGTCTTGAAAAATTATTCAAATATTAAGGGCGCCTTGGACCTAAAAAGTTTGGCAACCACTCGGTTAGAGGGTCAGAGGGGGGGTCTGTTTTTGCCATTAGGAGTAGATGGTATATCATTTCCTTAACCCCTTAAGGACCAAACTTCTGGAATAAAATGGAATCATGACATGTCACACATGTTGTGTGTCTTTAAGGGGTTAAGGGGTTAAAATGGTGCCTGGCCAATGTACTTCTCTGTTTTATCTTTTCTTTATATATCTACTTTAATATTGTTATTGTCTGGTTATTGATTTGTTTTGTTTTTGCCTAAGTTAGCCAGTTATGTATGAGAATGGGAGAATAACATAGCTGAGGTATAGGATTCACATAAACCCACAGCTAGTGACATCATCATTCACATGAACAGGAAGCCAGTGGACACATAATTCAATGCATGTACACAAATGTGCTATTATACTTTTATGCTTATATCATTTCTACAATACAGACACCTTTATTTTTTAATTGGACTTTCCATATGCCCCAGTAATGACAATGATCATTTTTGTCCGTGGTTCTGTTATTTGTAACATTCAGCCATTGTGCTTTCTAGCTAGACAATTGTTTTGTAATGGAAACACTAGCCATATCACTGGAACTTCTTACATTAAATGTAAGTAGGCAATACTTAAACAGCAGATTTCAAGATAGCTAAAGTCTCTGGCTCGGGTGGGCTATACTTGCAGTAGATGTACCTGTCTGTGTGTGTTTTATTTGTTCAATACTTTCAATGCCTGTGTCTGTCCCTTAAGTGCTGAATACTTGAATAAAGAGTTTCTGTTTCTACGTGTTGTGTCTGTCCGGTTTTGTCTATCTCTGTTTCTATGTGTTGTGTCTGTCTGTTTTTGTCTATCTCTGTCTCTATGTGTTGTGTCTGTCTTTTTCATGGTGTGTACGTTTCTGTTAGTGGTGTATATTTGCCATAACACGTGTACATATTTATGCCTTATATGTTACATATATGCAATTTCCATTAGTTGTATCTGTTTTTCAGTGTGTTGTGTGCTTACACTAGCTGCATCTGTCTCTCCCAGTGTTGTATACTTGTACTTGTACATGTATCTCTTGAACATGGTACTCATCTCTATGTCTTTGTTCCATACATGCAATAGGTGTGTCTGTGTCACTCGGTATAAGGTATACTTCTTCTATATGTGTCAGTATCTCTGTTTGCAGCAGGTGTCTTGTCTGTCTCTATGGTGACTGCTTAAAGTACATGTATCTGTGTCTCTGTTTGGTATTTATGTCTGTCTGTGATATATATTATGCACTAGTTGTGTGTGTCACTCTGTGTTATGTATACTGTGTGTTAGTTGTGTCTGTATGTCTGTGTGTATGTAAATGTATATTGTTAGATGCTTCTCCCTCTCTTGTTATGTATATTACGCACAGGTTGTGTTTGGTTTTCATCTGTGTTATAAATACTGCGCAATAGTTGTATATTTATTTCTAGTGTACTTAGTTTGCCTTAGTTGTCTGTCTCTGTTATATATTCTACTCTGTGTGATATGCACTAATCGTGTATATATATATATATATATATATATATATATATATATATACTATGAGCTAGTTGTATGTGTGTCTCTATTATATATATATATTATACTATGTGTCTTTCTCTGAGTTTTATATTATATATTATACACTAGTTGTACATCTATCTTCTATCTCAATCTCTGTATACTATACACCAGATGAGTCTGGTTGAATCTCTGTTTGCTATATAGTGTGTTCTATGTCATTCTGTTGTATGTATACTACATACCAGTTGTGTCTGTCTTTACGTGTTGTATATACTTTATACCAGATCTGTGTTATATACACATTACACTAGCTGTGCTACATAGTGTATACTCTAGATCTGCTGTTGAACTCCAGACACAATTTAACTACAAATTAATTTGACTGTTAACTACAGAAATCCTGAGTCTCTGGCAGCATTAAAACCTTTGAAGACAATGTTAAACTCCCTTCACAAAACAGATGCTGCAAAAACAGTATTGTGCTAAAATAAATAAATATAATAGAAAGGGGTTAGAAATAATGTTTTTTATAAGCAACTGACGTATTTTGATATATTGTGTTTTTCATTATTCCAATATCCAACCTTTCATAGATTACTAAATGACCCAATCCTCCTCACATACAGACACTCTTCCCAGTGTTTAGCAATGAATCTATCTAGAGTTTAGTGTTACTGTTACTAAGCACAGCAGACTATAACAAAACTCTAAAACAGAACCCCTAACAAACAAACCTAGCACGTGTTTCCAGGGGATTCAATCTCTATACAAGAGCCAGTTAGTCAAAATACATAGCAGGAGTACATTGTAAGTGGGCAGGAAAACTGTATGGATTCCATCCAAATATGTTTTGATGAATGGAAGTCTATTCTCCTAACAGGACGGGGTTTATTCAATAAGTGATCAAGCTGCTCACACACTGGGTTATTTAGTAAGGTGAGAATTTAAAGTGGATTTCAAGTGTAAGGCTAATCTAGCAGAATTGGAATAAATCACTTAAGTGAGAATTCAATGTGAATCCAAAGTCAATTTCAAATTTAGTCCAAGATAGTCCAATGAGGACAAAGAAAATCATAACGAGCTATTTGTACTTGGCCTATTTTGGCCACTCAGAATTCACTTTATTTCCCCAACAATTCCCATCTACTAATTGTCGCAGCTGAAGGTGGAAAATTCATTATCTCAGCCAAGGTGAGCATTGATTTGTGTATTCATTTTATTTTTTTACATTGGCTTTATTACTTCCATGTAAATCTCCAATCCTACACAGCTAACTGAGGAACTTAGCTGAACTTGACATTTGTGCTAAAGTAGCCCCATCTTGGTGGAGAGGACAGTGGGATGTTAGTAACAAACTTGGTTTTATTTACTAAAGTGAGGATTCAAAGTTAATTTTAAATTTAAGTCTAAAATTGTTGAACTGGAAAAATTATTTGTCAATTAGGCTTTCAGTTTGACTGCTCTGGCCTTAATTTTGAAATTCCCTTTAACCCCTTAAGGACCAAACTTCTGGAATAAAAGGGAATCAAACTTAGTAAATAATTGTAAATGTTACAGTAGCAGGAATGGCTGAAGCACGGTAGACTACAGTAAGTGTAAGTGTTACAGTAGCAGGAATGGCTGAAGCACGGTAGAATACAGTAAGTGTAAATGTTACAGTAGCAGGAATGGCTGAGGCACGGTAGAATACAGTAAGTGTAAATGTTACAGTAGCAGGAATGGCTGAGGCACGGTAGAATACAGTAAGTGTAAATGTTACAGCAGCAGGAATGGCTGAGGCACGGTAGAATACAGTAAGTGTAAATGTTACAGTAGCAGGAATGGCTGAGGCACGGTAGAATACAGTAAGTGTAAATGTTACAGCTGCAGGAATGGCTGAGGCGCGGTAGAATACAGTAAGTGTAAATGTTACAGCAGCAGGAATGGCTGAGGCGCGGTAGAATACAGTAAGTGTAAATGTTACAGTAGCAGGAATGGCTGAGGCACGGTAGAATACAGTAAGTGTAAATGTTGCAGCAGCAGGAATGGCTGAAGTATGGTAGAATACAGTAAGTGTAAATGTTACAGCAGCAGGAATGGCTGAGGCACGGTAGAATACAGTAAGTGTAAATGTTGCAGCAGCAGGAATGGCTGAAGTACGGTAGAATACAGTAAGTGTAAATGTTGCAGCAGCAGGAATGGCTGAAGCATGGTAGAATACAGTAAGTGTAAATGTTGCAGCAGCAGGAATGGCTGAAGTATGGTAGAATACAGTAAGTGTAAATGTTACAGCTGCAGGAATGGCTGAGGCACGGTAGAACAGTGAGATACAGTAAGTGTAAATGTTACAGCTGCAGGGAATGGCTGATGCGGTAGAATACAGTAAGTAAATGTTACATGACTTAGGAATGGGCTGAGGGGCAGTGGGAATACAGTAAGTGTAAATGTTGCAATTAGCAGAGATGGCTGGGGGCGCGGTGGGAATACAGTAAGTGTAAATGTTACAGTACTTGGGAATGGCTGGAGGTATGAGGTAGAATACAGTAAGTGTAAATGTTGCAGTAGCAGGAATGGCTGAGGCACGGTAGAATACAGTAAGTGTAAATGTTGCAGCAGCAGGAATGGCTGAGGCACGGTAGAATACAGTAAGTGTAAATGTTGCAGCAGCAGGAATGGCTGAAGTATGGTAGAATACAGTAAGTGTAAATGTTACAGTAGCAGGAATGGCTGAAGTATGGTAGAATACAGTAAGTGTAAATGTTACAGCAGCAGGAATGGCTGAAGTATGGTAGAATACTGTAAGTGTAAATGTTACAGTAGCAGGAATGGCTGAGGCACGGTAGAATACAGTAAGTGTAAATGTTGCAGCAGCAGGAATGGCTGAAGCACGGTAGAATACAGTAAGTGTAAATGTTGCAGCAGCAGGAATGGCTGAAGCACGGTAGAATACAGTAAGTGTAAATGTTACAGCTGCAGGAATGGCTGAGGCGCGGTAGAATACAGTAAGTGTAAATGTTACAGTAGCAGGAATGGCTGAGGCACGGTAGAATACAGTAAGTGTAAATGTTGCAGCAGCAGGAATGGCTGAAGTATGGTAGAATACAGTAAGTGTAAATGTTACAGTAGCAGGAATGGCTGAGGCACGGTAGAATACAGTAAGTGTAAATGTTGCAGCAGCAGGAATGGCTGAGGCACGGTAGAATACAGTAAGTGTAAATGTTGCAGCAGCAGGAATGGCTGAGGCACGGTAGAATACAGTAAGTGTAAATGTTACAGTAGCAGGAATGGCTGAGGCACGGTAGAATACAGTAAGTGTAAATGTTACAGCAGCAGGAATGGCTGAGGCACGGTAGAATACAGTAAGTGTAAATGTTACAGCTGCAGGAATGGCTGAGGCGCGGTAGAATACAGTAAGTGTAAATGTTACAGCAGCAGGAATGGCTGAGGCGCGGTAGAATACAGTAAGTGTAAATGTTACAGTAGCAGGAATGGCTGAGGCGCGGTAGAATACAGTAAGTGTAAATGTTACAGTAGCAGGAATGGCTGAAGTATGGTAGAATACAGTAAGTGTAAATGTTGCAGCAGCAGGAATGGCTGAGGCACGGTAGAATACAGTAAGTGTAAATGTTACAGTAGCAGGAATGGCTGAGGCACGGTAGAATACAGTAAGTGTAAATGTTGCAGCAGCAGGAATGGCTGAAGTATGGTAGAATACAGTAAGTGTAAATGTTACAGTAGCAGGAATGGCTGAAGTATGGTAGAATACAGTAAGTGTAAATGTTACAGCAGCAGGAATGGCTGAAGTATGGTAGAATACTGTAAGTGTAAATGTTACAGTAGCAGGAATGGCTGAGGCACGGTAGAATACAGTAAGTGTAAATGTTGCAGCAGCAGGAATGGCTGAAGCACGGTAGAATACAGTAAGTGTAAATGTTGCAGCAGCAGGAATGGCTGAAGCACGGTAGAATACAGTAAGTGTAAATGTTACAGCTGCAGGAATGGCTGAGGCGCGGTAGAATACAGTAAGTGTAAATGTTACAGTAGCAGGAATGGCTGAGGCACGGTAGAATACAGTAAGTGTAAATGTTGCAGCAGCAGGAATGGCTGAAGTATGGTAGAATACAGTAAGTGTAAATGTTGCAGCAGCAGGAATGGCTGAAGCACGGTAGAATACAGTAAGTGTAAATGTTACAGTAGCAGGAATGACGGCACGGTAGAATTAGTAAATTAAATATTTACAGTAGCAGGAATGGCTGAGGCACGGTAGAATACAGTAAATTAATACCGTATTACAGTAGCAGGAATGGCTGAGAGCACGGTAGAAGATACAGTAAGTGTAAATGTTGCAGTAGCAGGAATGGCTGAGGCACGGTAGAATACAGTAAGTGTAAATGTTGCAGCAGCAGGAATGGCTGAAGTACGGTAGAATACAGTAAGTGTAAATGTTGCAGCAGCAGGAATGGCTGAAGTATGGTAGAATACAGTAAGTGTAAATGTTACAGTAGCAGGAATGGCTGAAGTATGGTAGAATACAGTAAGTGTAAATGTTACAGTAGCAGGAATGGCTAAGGCAAGGTAGAATACAGTAAGTGTAAATGTTACAGTAGCAGGAATGGCTAAGGCAAGGTAGAATACAGTAAGTGTAAATGTTGCAGCAGCAGGAATGGCTGAGGCACGGTAGAATACAGTAAGTGTAAATGTTGCAGCAGCAGGAATGGCTGAAGTATGGTAGAATACAGTAAGTGTAAATGTTACAGTAGCAGGAATGGCTGAGGCACGGTAGAATACAGTAAGTGTAAATGTTGCAGCAGCAGGAATGGCTGAGGCACGGTAGAATACAGTAAGTGTAAATGTTGCAGCAGCAGGAATGGCTGAGGCACGGTAGAATACAGTAAGTGTAAATGTTGCAGCAGCAGGAATGGCTGAAGTATGGTAGAATACAGTAAGTGTAAATGTTACAGCAGCAGGAATGGCTGAGGCACGGTAGAATACAGTAAGTGTAAATGTTGCAGCAGCAGGAATGGCTGAAGTACGGTAGAATACAGTAAGTGTAAATGTTGCAGCAGCAGGAATGGCTGAAGTATGGTAGAATACAGTAAGTGTAAATGTTGCAGCAGCAGGAATGGCTGAAGTATGGTAGAATACAGTAAGTGTAAATGTTGCAGCAGCAGGAATGGCTGAGGCACGGTAGAATACAGTAAGTGTAAATGTTGCAGTAGCAGGAATGGCTGAGGCACGGTAGAATACAGTAAGTGTAAATGTTACAGTAGCAGGAATGGCTGAGGCACGGTAGAATACAGTAAGTGTAAATGTTACAGCAGCAGGAATGGCTGAGGCACGGTAGAATACAGTAAGTGTAAATGTTACAGTAGCAGGAATGGCTAAGGCAAGGTAGAATACAGTAAGTGTAAATGTTACAGTAGCAGGAATGGCTGAGGCACGGTAGAATACAGTAAGTGTAAATGTTGCAGCAGCAGGAATGGCTGAAGTATGGTAGAATACAGTAAGTGTAAATGTTACAGTAGCAGGAATGGCTGAGGCACGGTAGAATACAGTAAGTGTAAATGTTACAGTAGCAGGAATGGCTGAAGTATGGTAGAATACAGTAAGTGTAAATGTTACAGTAGCAGGAATGGCTAAGGCACGGTAGAATACAGTAAGTGTAAATGTTGCAGCAGCAGGAATGGCTGAAGTATGGTAGAATACAGTAAGTGTAAATGTTGCAGCAGCAGGAATGGCTGAGGCACGGTAGAATACAGTAAGTGTAAATGTTACAGCAGCAGGAATGGCTGAAGTATGGTAGAATACAGTAAGTGTAAATGTTACAGCAGCAGGAATGGCTGAGGCACGGTAGAATACAGTAAGTGTAAATGTTACAGTAGCAGGAATGGCTGAGGCACGGTAGAATACAGTAAGTGTAAATGTTACAGTAGCAGGAATGGCTGAGGCACGGTAGAATACAGTAAGTGTAAATGTTGCAGCAGCAGGAATGGCTGAAGTATGGTAGAATACAGTAAGTGTAAATGTTACAGTAGCAGGAATGGCTGAAGCATGGTAGAATACAGTAAGTGTAAATGTTACAGCAGCAGGAATGGCTGAAGCATGGTAGAATACAGTAAGTGTAAATGTTACAGTAGCAGGAATGGCTGAGGCACGGTAGAATACAGTAAGTGTAAATGTTACAGTAGCAGGAATGGCTGAGGCACGGTAGAATACAGTAAGTGTAAATGTTACAGTAGCAGGAATGGCTGAAGTATGGTAGAATACAGTAAGTGTAAATGTTGCAGCAGCAGGAATGGCTGAAGTATGGTAGAATACAGTTGCAGTGGTAAATGAGACACCTAGGCAAGCAGGCTTAATGTATTGTGCCAAAACTCAGAGAGCTCTCATAATAACCACCAATCTATGTGAAAATGAGACCCCTGATTAGTAAACAGCTTTCATCATTGCAAGAGGGCTCACATTAAGCTTAATACTACGCTGGATTTAATTAAATACAAGAGGGCCAGTCTCTCCCTAATGGATAGTTTAAAATAGGAAGCCAGGAGGAAAAAACACATTTCCGAAATGAATAAATCTTGTCGTTTAACCACTTGTAAACTGCCCCTTGCAGACGGAAATGTAAAGGTAAATGTTAGTTACTAGACCTCCTGATCATGTCCTTGCTTGTTGCTGCAATAATGATAAAGCATTGGCATTATTCCCAGACACTTAAAAATGAGATTACCAGGTGGTAAATGAACTGTGTCTCACAGCACTTACTAAACACAAGGGCACATTGTGATATGGATACAGACCTAGGGATCTAACACTGATATCACGCTGATCAAATGGGGAGATAGGAAGGGGGAGAGGAGGAGATGGGAGAGGGGGAATGGAGAGGAGGGGGTTAAAAAGGGAGAAGAGAAAAATTAATGAACAGGGAGAAAAATATATTAGAAGGAGATGAGAGGGATGTAAATTAAAATCGTTTGTAGGGGAAGAGACATAGGGAGATACAGGGGGATTAGGAGAGGGGACCAGACATTGTAGTCTTGTAAAAATAAGAGAGAGTCTAAATGAGAAAAGGCATGAGCAAATTGTATGAATTACAGAGAGAGGGTTATGAAATAGTGAGGGTGACATATAGAGGTACATAAAGGAGGGAGGGGGTATTTTGGGGAAATAGAATTAGAAGAAGAGTTAGTATCTAGACAGATGCATTATTATGGAAATTGTAGTAATTGTAGTAATGCAATGTATATATATATATATACACACACATTACATTACTACAATTTCAATAATAATACACACAATATATATATACATATATATACACACACACACACATATACATTTGTTTGGTATCATTAAATCAGTTTTTAATCAGTCTTACAATACTTTACTTTTTACCATTTGGACATAATGTTGAAACTTTGCTTTGATGTCATTTTGAGAGGTGCTTTGAGCCATCTAACCCACTAAGTACCAGGTGAGCACTTATTATTAAATCCTGTTTGGTGGGACCCACAGCACCCTGTAACAGTGTTAGTAAGGCAATAAGGAAACTCTAAGTGTACAGCTTTGTGATAACACCTTATCAGAGCAAGTACCTACCATGTCACAATAAGTGCCTGTCTGGTGTCAAATCAGCCTTCCTGCTGACCAGTAGTATAGCTCCTTGAAATTTTACCCGATATGTCCCACTAATTAAGGAACCGATCTATTACTAAACTTACTTTACTAAAAAGTTGGTTCAGTGTTCGGTAGACCGAATTAAAAAAACAAATCCAGTTCGCTTCAACATAGTAAATAAACCTATCAGTAATCCTTGCTGTATCCCCAGGATACCGAAAAAGAACTCTTGTAAAATCACAAGGAGTTCTGTCTAATACACACCAAGCGTTTCGGCAACCGAATGAACCGAATTGACCAGTTTTATCACAACACCGCAGTTTACTGTTAAAGTTAAAGGACCCCTTTTTTTACAGGAAAATATCTTAATGACCAAAGAAAATAGTAAAAATGATATAACGATAGAATCTTACTTTTTACTCTCTGAAATGTGTCTCAATGAAAGGAATTTCTCATTTAGTTTTTATTTATTTATTTTCCTTTTAGATTTTACATCATGAACACATATATTGGTACAATGGTACAACCTTCCATAGTGTTACACAGTGTGATGTACAAAGGGTGTGTTTGTGTACAATTTGGTTTGTTTGTGTTGGATGTATTATTTCGTTGCTATGTAATTTTCCACATGTAACACATCTTTCTCCAAATATTGTTCTATTATTTTATTTGAATAAACAGATCCTCAACAATTATCTCTTTTGCTTGCAAACAACACACTCAGCATCCTGCTTATTTGAAAACAAACACTTCCTGGTGTTTTCACAAGTACATATCTTTGTCATTTTACAAATTATTTTGATTGCAAAGAAATCAATGATCTGCGGAGATAGTTATTTTTTCCCTCTAAACATTAATCGTTAGGGAATTACCATATTTGATTTAGACTGTCTCACATCAACCTTTTTTGTGTAAGTCTTTTATGAAGCTGAAACATTGTAACATCTTAGTAAAGAATTGAACGATGAAATTGTTCCCCATGAGATATGTATATTACTGGAAAGATATGGTTTGGAATAGAGTTGATAAGTTAATAGGTATTTCATTTGTAGTATGGCATGAGACATATGTTTTATCTATTTATAGAGAACAACATGCATATTGGCTTAAACTCAATATATAGAGGATTATGGGACATGTAGTCCAAAAACAGTTACATTTTCACAGTACATTCATAATTTACCTGTAACTTGAGCTGCAATATACAAACTGCTTAGTAAATGGATATTTCGAAAAATTTCCATAGCTCCAATGATTGTTGACCACCCAATGGTGTTCTGGATTTTCACTCTTAGGGTCTTATTCACTTAACTGCGAATCAGCGAGATGTGGGCAGTTCACAGACCACTTGGAGAATGTATGCTAAAATATTACATTGTAGTAACATAGTATAAATTAATAGCAAGATTTTGTTCTAATTAACTGATCTATTTAACAATTGAGTCATTATAAACTACATTTTGAAAGTTGGATGTGAATTCTCGACTTTAGTGAATAGGTCTGCTTGATTCATGGCCTAGGAAGTGTCAGCCCATCAGACAACTTGTGAAACCATCCTCTCTCTGAGCTACAATAGCTGTTACTCTGCATCTATTGTCAAGATAGGGTATACATGAACACAGGCTCAATAACTAAAATGAAAATTTAAAGTGAATTTCAAATTTAAGGCCTCAGTAGCCAAACTGAAAGCATTGCTGGCCTTGATAATATTTCTAGTTCGACGATTTAAACCCTAAATTCACTTCGAATTCACTTCAAATGTTTCCTCTAGATTATAACAATGAATGTGAATAGGAAAGATATTTTGATAAACACTGGATAACAGTGTAGCAGTTGTGCTAAGTGTAACTGTGTGAATTATTGGTCTCTTTCCATTTTTTATCACATGTATCAATTAAATGTAGTTTAATATGTGGTTGCGTGACTATATACTAAGTCTGCGTCCAACTTGTACACCGTCACCCAGTCATAAGAGCTTACCGTGGGAGAAAGGAATCTACCCTGGAGATCTCTATAAGATGGCCTAAACAGAAATCAAATATCTTTTGTAAATATGCATATATCGCTGTGGGCCTTAACTTTAGCCTTGTACTGAGGGAAAGGAGAAAGAACGAAAGAAGAAAGAGAAAGTCATATATGTATAAACAAACCTTATTTACTATCTATATATTTATCTATTGGTCTTTCTATCTAGCTATCTATCTATCTCTCTCTCTCTGTCTGTCTATCTATCTATCTATCTATCTATCTATCTCTATCTCTCTCTCTCTCTGTCTGTCTATCTATCTATCTATCTCTCTGTCTGTCTGTCTATCTGTCTGTCTGTCTATTTCTATCTCTATCTCTCTCTATCTATTTATTTCTATCTCTATCTGTCTGTCGGTCTGTCTGTCTATTTCTTTCTATCTCTGTCTGTCTGTCGGTCTGTCTATTTCTTTCTATCTCTGTGTGTCTGTCGGTCTGCCTGTCTGTCTGTGTCTGTCTGACTTTATCTTGGGACAGTGGGTGTTTGCTCGTCTCCATGCTATTAGCTTTGATGTGCATTTGGCCTCAAACCATAAAGGAAATATCTAAAGTATTTACAGCAGTCTTCAAAAAGAAGAACCCGTTTGTGGGATTGATCACACTAGTCCAGACTGGGAGCACACCTGAAGATCTCCCTCTGATTAGGTGAAGGAGAGGAGAAGTACCATAACTGCCTCATGTACACGGTAAGCCCTGTGACTGTACATAGAACTTTACTTTCCCAAATATTAACATATTACACTGGAAAACAGGCTTTATTTATCGAGTGATCGTAACGTTGTGATACAAGAGCTTATTCACTAAACACTGAGTTGTGGTAACCTGGGCACCGTCTTACCAGCTCTAGGAAAACATTGCTGATTTGAAAAATTCTGCTAAGGTGTTTTTTGTTTTTCTTTAACTGTCTATTTTTTTAAAATTAGTTTTTAAAGTCTACTCTCAAGTCTCTACAACTTATCACTTTGCAATCAGGCCCCAATGCCAACACACCCCAGCTTGTAGTTTAACCCCTGCACAATTCACCTTCATTTCAGTACTCCCAAATAGATCGTGAGCTCTTGGGAACAGTGCTCTCTATTCCTTCTGCTTACATTATGTAATGTCAGTACTACAAAGTGTATCAATATATGTAGGTTGTATTAATAATAAAAAGTGTATGTAGCATGTTAAAAAAACAACAACAATAAAATGTAACTTTTAAAAGACATGTTATGTTAGATGGTAATGATTGGTCGTTTTGATTAAATGGACTTTGCTGAAGTCTAACTGAAACACCCCATCTCACGATGTTTGGGTATCATACCTGTCAAGACCAGGTAGCCAAGGGTTAAATGTCTAGGCTCTTTGGTTGGGGAACTCTACATAACATTGCGCATGCACTTTACAGTCACTAACTTTCTCCATCAGAAACAAACTTTTTAAATCCTGTACCTCCAAATAATCCCACACAGAGCCTCCGACCAGGATTAAAAAAATACACCCCACGTTTTCACGATCACCCTGCCTTGTACACAGCCAAAATAACCTGGAAATCACCATGCTTCCTGTTCCTTTAAGAATGGAGCCATATCCAATCGAATTAACTCATTCGATTCTATAATGTAGCCAGTCTTTGTCTATAGAAACACAATATTTCAATTCTAAGAACACCAAGACAATAACCTCAAAAGTTAAATACATAAACACAGCACAACACAAGATAAAGGCTATAAAAAAAAATATTAACTTTAACTTTACCTTAAAGAGATCTGAACAGATTTCACAGGAATAAAAAAAAAAGAATGAAGTTTCTGTACTTGCCTGAGGACCTTGTAGCAGATGAGCCCTTCCCTGACAGTTTTCTGAAGGCGAAGTAATCCACACTAACTGCCTTGTCCCACTGTCCCAGCATTAAAGAGCCCTAGCAGCTGCGATGGTGGACAGTTAACATTATATATGATGTAAATACATTGTAGCATTGTCAGCTCCCCCAAACCATAAAACTTAGTTTAATGACATCACGTGCTCAAAGAGAACCATTCAGGGCCTTTGCTTAGGGCCATTCACATAAATAACGTTCAAAACTTTTAAACTACTAAATTCACATAGAAGGCAGGACTATTAGCGATAATGTTCTCTCTTACACAAAATGTCCCTTAAAGACAGGGGCTCCATATTATTTTATTAACCATTTTCCTAAATAAGGTTGACTAATATACAGGTCACAGTTTGTACAGGAAAGGTAAGTGATTTTCCCTATAAAGTATGTTGTTGTGCTTATTTTAGACACATGTGGGTAAAATGCTGTGAGAGTAAAGCTTGCCGAGGCTGGTGAATAATTCAGTTTGGGTGTGTGTGTCACTGTAAGCAGGGGTACAGTGTGTGTGCGTGACGTCACTTACATATAGCACATAGTGTGTATTTTAGGGACGTGGGTGATTGATTTGCACCTATTATTCAATCTGGCAACTCTATTTTTTAGACGTTGGCTTATTCACTAAACATTTAGTCTTAATGACTTAAGAACAGTCTTGCTAAAATAACTGAATTGGATAAAATCACTGTCACTGTCAATTTTGGATAAAATTCTCCGATTTAGCTTTTTTTATTTAAAACAGCTCACCATTTACCGAATAGAACCCTGCATAGCAATGTATTAATTGGGGGAAATGGTCACTTTAGTTTAAACCGAAATATTATGCGACATATTGGGGCTGTTTCAGATATTTCTATGTTGTTGGTTTTTTTAAAGAAAAAATATTGGTATATCAATACACTGATATTATTAGTTGTTCAACGTGCATTGGAGGTAGCACAATTACGTGTGCATTTGAGTGTTCGTGTATTTGTTTCTGTGTGTATGTGTGTGGTGTTTGTATTTAAAGTCTCATTTAAATGGTCATACTTTAAATGCAGTATTATGTATATGTGTGTGTGTGTGTGTTTGTGTGTGTGTGTGCTTGTGTGTGTGTATGGGGATGTGTCTGTGTGTATGTATGCATATCACAGGTAAGAGGTAAAAGAGATGTTTGTTGGTATAATAAGATTAGTAATATACATAAACAATCTTCCCAATTCCACCTGATGGCTGTAAGAGACCAATAAAAATCTTAGCAGTTCAGAAAACTGATATTTTAACAATCCCTGATCAAAAGATAGAGCAACAACTATCTCCTGAATAGCATGTATCTTCAAAGGGACATTTGGCTCCCAATATCAGGAAGCTCTTCTTTTGTCTGCAACATGTAACGGAAGTGCCATAAAGTTTTATAGAACCCTTAACTCATTCCCAGCCTACTGTAAATAGTTGCAAGGCTAGATCACAGATAACAGGAATGGGTAATTTTCTCAAGACCTCTCTGAGCAGTTCTAGAGTTAAATTATACACATCAAAGGGACCAGTTACTTTTTCTTGTTTTTTTTCTTTCTTTCTTTTTTTTTTAAAGTCTTTTAGTTGTTTTAAAGTTAAGGCTAACATGCAGTGTAGGCATCATATTGGTAGAAGTCTGTCGATACGAGATTTCCAGATTATAGCTTTTACAGGTATGTTTTTCATTTTCTAAGACTCAAAATGCTAAACGATTTCCATTAGCAAATTTGTAACCAACATTGGGGATTATATGCTTGTCTTTGATATAGATTTATGTGTAGCTTATCCCATATAGGTTTCAGATACAATTTCAGGAGGCTTGGGTCTAGCTTTTTTGGGGGAGTCTAATTGTTTGAGGACTATATATTTGATCCTTGGTGTAGAACAACTCATAAGGTGTACTCAAATCTGTTCCAATTAACTAAATTTAAGTATAAAAATATATTTCAAATGTATAGGTACTAGTTATTTTGGAGAAACTGATGGCTATCTGATTCTATAGGGCCAATCCCCTTCTATTTTGTGGGTGGTTAAAACAGATATGCTTAATTAAAAGTTAAAGACAAAATATTACATAATATAGACAAACACACCTTTGCAACATCACGTGTCACTGCCTGGGATCAGGACAAGGAAATATAGAATTTAAATTGAGATATACTGGCAAAACTGCAGTCAGCTTGCTAGTCTTATTAGAAATAAACACAATTGAACATTACACCCTGGCTCACATGTTATATTACTTGCTGTTTATTCAATATGACAAAATATAGGTTTCATGATTTCTCACATATGAAAAAAGCAACCAATAAATATATGAAGTACATTATCCAATAAAATTGACTAAAAAGGATTATATTAAAACAATGACGTACAAATTGGCTTTATACATTTCAGCATTAATTACGCGAAAAAAATAAAATAAATTACACATTAAAACAAAGTCTGCCTTTTACTGTTTTTTTTTCTTATTTTTTTTCATATTTTTTTCTTTTTCTTTCCATCATGCCAAAATGCTATACACAAACACTTTTTTTTTTTTTGTTATTTTACAGAGTATATTAAAGTGTCTGGAGGGATAAACTTAAAAGAGTTTCCAAAGTGGGTACATTTGCCCCCTAAGTAATCTTTAAATATAAACATTATCTAGTATGATGCAAAGTCATTTCATTGTGTCTTGTCATTTGCAAAAGACTATACAAGTGCTCTGGGCAAACCAATTGGTATTTTTTTTTTTTTTAATCCCCCTACTCCACTGAGTCTGTCCTATTCTTTATTTTACAATCCAGGAAGTTTACTGTTCGGATCCTATTTATGATTTTCTTTTCTTATTATTTTCATAGCTAGCCATTTACCAAAGATATGAGTCCAGTCCTTATAGGCATCATATAATACAGCCACACTTTCTCTGCCCTTTTCAACCTAGTATCCCAATTAGCATTTTTTTCGCTGAAGAACTTTCCTTGACCCTGCACAGCTTGCAAGCCTACTACAATGGGGGCTTGCACAAATAAACAGGGGGCTAACTCCCTATACACTTTTTCACAGTTTTACCTTTACACGAAATCGTAAAAATAGAACACTTAAAGGGACAAGAGACTGTTCTATACATTATCTTGCTTTGAAAAGTTATGAGCGAGTGTCATAATTTAGATAAAGAGGGTTATAGCAGGAAAGACTTAGAATCCCTACTGTCGTTTCCCAATCTCATCACCCCCCTCAAACAAAATGATAAAGTTTCAATATTTGGGTGTAATAAAACTTAGATATGGACTATGTTCCTCCCCAGATTCGCCTTTGTTTTTTCTTGTTACATAGAGTCTTTGCTTTTCACTTTAGAATCTTTTTTCCATTTCATTCTTCGGTTTTGAAACCAAATCTTGATTTGCCTTTCGTTTAGACAGAGGTTATTCGCTATCTCTATGCGCCTTCGGCGGGTCAGGTATCGGTTAAAATGGAATTCTTTCTCTAACTCCAGGGTCTGGTACCGAGTGTAACTTGTCCTAGAACGTTTTCCGTCCGTTTCTGGATACAAGGAAGTATGGAAGTGAGGGGGAAAAAATATTATTATAAATGTAGCTTAACACGTAAAAAGTCAAGTCAAAACTATAATAATTCCCCCCAAAAGGTCTATAAATTCTCAGCCCATTCACAGAATATAAAAGCAAACATTACACACAGCGCAAAGTAGCAAGTCTAGTAAATAAAAACATAATAAATATAACATCTATATAGGTACATAGACCAAGTTATATCGTAAATTAATTCAATACATCCCACACAATATACGTATATTAAGCAGATCATTTTTTTTTTTTAAAGGCTCAGTTGTGTTCTACATATAACAAACACTCCAAAAAATAAATGAAGAAAATAAAACAACAAGGCAAAATATAAAGTTAATAAAGTGAGCTAGTGCATAAATAGGGATGCATTTAAAGTGATATTGTTTTATATGAATATGTACAATGCCTACTAGAAGGCGTTTTACTTCTAAGGAAAGTACTAAAGCAAGTCTGTATGCAAAAAGTTGTTGTTTTGTATTTTTTTTTTTTATTTCATTTTTTTTTGCCCCCCTTTTTTTTCCCCCCAAAAAATGGAATTATCGCCTTTTTTCTGCGCGTTTTGTTTCTATGATCCAATTATGCTGTCATAAATTTGAACGTCTATAGCCTCTAAGCCTTTTAGTGGACAGTTTTACGAGCAATTGATGCCTTAGTCGTAAAATTTACGACCTCGGGTTTTTTTTTATTATTTGCCCCGTATGGCCTATAAAAACCAATGCAGAAAAAAAAAAAAAGACGAAAAAAACCCCCTATGAAACAAAACGAAGAAGTGAAAGTTTACCATGGCTCATGTGTAGTTTGGTCATCCAAGGATATATTTGTGGTGGCTGTTGTTGCTGCTGTTGTTGTTGCTGCTGCTGCTGCTGCTGTGGTGTAGCTGCTGTGACTTGCTGCTGACCTGCTTGAGAAGTTGTTTGTATCGGTTCTGCTTTGATGTTCTCAAGTCCCTTAGATCTCTCCTCCAGCGAAGTGCTCCCAGTTTTGTAAATCCCAGGGCTGAGGCTACTGTGCTCTCCTCTACCCAGAGAAGATCCCATAACTGTACAGGAGGGCCGCTCAGAGTTAGGAGTGGGATTTGAAGGCATGTCCAGACCGTTCAGAGAGTTAGATGAACCAGGAGAAGGGAATGCAATACTCAGATCCAGCCCACTGTAGCAATACCTGGATGAAGGGACTTCGGGTACAGATCCATAATTCCCATAACTTTGCATTGAATAGGCAGGAACATTTTGACTTTGCTTATAAAATGAGTTGGCTACGTAAGAGCTCATAGCTGATTATTGTTGTTATTAATATTGTTATATATTTTTTTTCCACTATATATATATATATATATATTATTATTATTTTGCACCCTTTGATTATGCTTGATTTGTGGCCCTTTGAAGTTCAGGGGGTTTTGTTCTCTAAAGTGCAGAATTTATAGCTGGGGAATCCTGTTTCTTTATTCTATGTGCTCTGCCCAAATATGGGATGTTTAAATAGAATCACGTGACTCTGTTGGCCAGTCATAAATTTGGCTTGATGACCCCAGGAGGTTATTGATGGAATCCTGTGAAACGTATCTGATATGTTGGCAGAACAAACTGAAGGCCCCCAAGTACATAAAAAAAGACAATGAGCCCACAGCGTCACCTGGTGCCAATATGGTAGTAAAGCGCCTGTTAAATATGGCTGCAGTCTACTCTACGCCACCATTGGTGTGTGATAGGTCAACAGATAATGACAATTACCCGCATTATTTTTTTAATAAACCTGGTAACATGGGATTTTAAAAAATAATAACACCTGACCTTATTTTGAAACGCTTTTAATAGTTACAAAATGTCCCTCCAAGTTACCCCTCCCCTTTTTATTTGAATTTTTTTAATTCTTTTAGGACACACATTGTGCATTTTATTTCACTTCTACCTCGTCTGCAAGTGAAAGCTCTTGTCTTTTTAATAAATCCCTTTATGGTCTTTAGATAAGTATATTAATTTGTGTGAGATGGACTGTGATTAGTTGATGGGCCAGATTGCTGCTAATCGTGAATAAATCTATGTATCAAAGTCTCTAGTGTGAGAATAGCTTGCTGTATGAAAGTAACAATGAAGGTTATCCATCAGATCTAATGCACCATATTTCTGTGGCCCCCTTCTTACATGTAAATGCAGGGGATCTGATAAGAATAGAGCACGTGTTGAAGTGGGTGCCAGGCTTCGTGTCTGCCTTTGTTCACTTTGGGTTTTTTTAAAAAAGGTTTTTTTCTTGGTCTGGTCCTTGAAATGCAGATCTCTTATCTAGTCTAAAATCTCCCAAACATGCGTGTTCAAAAAATGTTTGTGTTTTGATCACTGCAGTGAAAGTCCTGCTCTCTCTCGGTGTTTGTCTTGCTTGAGAGATCATACAGAACTAATTTATTCTTCAAAATTCTATAGTGTTTTGGTAGGGTTCCATTCTGTTCTTACTCTATACAAATATACATGCTTCCCTATATCGCTATTTTAACACAGAGGACATTTTTATAATTAGTTTTTTTATTTTCATTTTGTTTTTATCTTTCCTTTTTTTTAATCTACAAATAAAAATAGCACATTCTGAGAGATGGGAGAGTTGCTTGTACAAGTTATAGATAAAATAATTTAATATTTCCCCATTCTTTCTTTAATGTAAACAATTATGTACCCAGAAAAATTACAAATTTAGGAAAATTAAATGGAGCTCTGAAGGTTATTCGTGGTTTATAAAGCGACTGTACAGCATTTTTATTTTTAATTTTTTTAGTAAATTAGCACTTCTTTGCAATATATAGATGAAAAATGAACTCTCACGTGGAATCTCTTAGTTTTGCTACAATGTATTTACAGTAAGGGAAATAAAAGGCTAGATAATAATAATGCTTAATATTTGCATGATACGCTTCGTTTAACTTTGTCATATAGAAAGGCAGTGTGTGGTCTATTGTCAAATGCTACTGTTTAAATAATATAGTGCAAATAGATGTGTTTTACAGTGAGCTTTAACTATATTATTTATGATGATTATTTTATATATAGAGAGAAAGAGAGAAATAACTAGGAGTGATTTATAGTGAATATAATATATACATGTGTATATGTGTATACACACATATATATATATATATATATATATATATATTCACTTTAAATCACTCCTAGTTTTCTCTGTATATACATATGTGTGCATGTGTAATGTTTTACTTATTTATTTTTGTAATATTTTTTTCTATGTGTGCTTGTTTTCATCCTTGTTTTGTTTTGCTTTCTGTGTGGTTGTGTCGGTGTGCATATACATTATTTGCAGCTATTTTGCTCTGTAGTGCATTGTGTTGTTCTTACCAAGATTGTGAAGAATTCTTTTTTTACATTACATTTTATAATTTCTTCTGATCTGTGCTGGCTGGAAGAGGAATGAGTGTTGGGATAGTCTGTGCTGTGCTTTTAGGCTCTTGGTCCTGCTCAGGAAGTTAGGTGGATGAAGAATACAGCTTGATTGTTCTATCATGTCATAAAATAACAATAGAAAGGTTGTGTAGAAGGATGAGGTGCAGAAAATTCTGACTTTTGTGAATGACCAAGGGGAAGTTCTATGTGAGCTGCGTTTGTTTAGTGTGTACAAAACCAGGTGCGAGGAAAATAATAATACATCTCACCATTAAAAATAATATCAATTTTATTAAATACTCAACAGTTTGTCCATAGGACGTGACCTTTATACATAATCAGTGAAACACAATTGGAACCATATTCTACAGCTATGGAATTTCATTTAACTTGCTACATTTTTATTTTATTGAACATTGCAGTGCTAACAGAAATTTATAAATACTGACACCACGATCACATTGAGAAATAAAAGTCCACACATCTGTCACAGTATGGAGCATGGGAGATGACCCAAAAGTATGGATTTTAAACACAGCCAGGCTATTTCTTGAAGGAAGGAGGAGGGAGGATTTCTTTGCCAGTTAAGTGGCAAAGGCATATGGATCAGAAGACAAGGGATATATCTTAGGGAGTGCTTGACTTCTGTTGAAATTTCATTTTGTGCAGGGTCTCTGTCCCTTCAATACACACACACAGGCAAAGTCTGGCAAAGGCTTGTTCCTTTGTTGCAGGCAAATGTTTTGTTTACAGGGAAATGTGTGACTCTGAAAACACAGTCTTTAGTCAAAAGTTGGTGTAGAATCATGACATACAGACTCACAGCCATAGGAACACAGAGAATATTTGGCTGGCCAAAAAAAGCTATCACAATGCACGGTGTGTTTGTTTCTGTCAATGTATATAGTCCACTTTTGGCTCTGGAGAGAGATGTTGTGTTGATCAGGTTAAGTCCCACCATGCAGCCCATCCATTGCACTGCTGCCAGCCCAAGGAAGGTGGGGGAGTACAGACAGGGGGGACAGAGGGGGCTTATGACTGGAGGTACCCCCTTTCATTCTTTGGGTTGTTCTTCTGTCTCTTCTCGTTTCTCCTCCTTACCCCCGGCCAGGCTATCAGCTCCACCACTGCCCCCAGACAGGGTTGAAGTTAGGTTACTCTCTTTTTTCCATTTCATTCTCCTGTTCTGAAACCAGATTTTGATTTGACGCTCCGTTAAGCATAGTGCATTGGCGATCTCAATCCTCCTGCGCCTGGTCAGATAGCGATTGAAGTGAAATTCTTTCTCCAGTTCAAGGGTTTGGTAGCGAGAGTAGATCTGGCGACCTCTCCTTCTATCCGTTCCATAGCCCACCCCTAGGGATTCAGACACAAGACAGACTGAAAATAATTAGTGAGAAAAGAAAAAAATATATAATATAACACAACATAACTATCAAAATTTCCCCAAGCCCCCCATTACCCTGCTGCTGCCATGGGCACCCCATTTACCCCAAAAAGGGGCAAATATTTCACACAATACATCGCCCTATCCCCCAAATATTAATTAACTCAAATAATGTATGTATATATATATAAGAATTATGAATGTGTATATATAAATACATATATGAAAAAACTTAGAGTTAATTAATGCATTTATTATAATTAGCCATATTTATTATGCAAAATTAAAATAAAAAGGTTGCTTGTTAAGTTGCTGCTCTTAATTAATTAAAAAAAACTGACCATTTATTTAATTAGAGCACCTTTCACATAATTACGTTGTCTAGCAGAATTATTTTTCCTGACTCATAAAATTACTAAAATATAATAATTATTATAATAATGCCACCACACCTATTCATTTTCCATTTAAAGGTCCCTTTAAAGAGACATCTATTATATATATAAATTAATCGTTATATATATATATTATTTTACCTAACTCTTCACTTCTCCCTTACCCCTTAATAAATTAAAATTGACAAAAATATATATTTAAAAAAATTAAATAAAAATACTCGTTGAACTTTATTACAGATATTTTACACTCTCAACGTCTTTTAATTAGAAAGAACATAACAAGACAGATTTGCTTTGCAACAACTTAACAAATAAAAGGCCTGTAACGGAAACTGTGAAAGGAGCTACTTTATGACTTTTATGAGGGCCATAAAAAAAGGAGCAGAGCCTGTTCTGCTAGGGGAGGCGATCGTAAAAATGGCTGAGTTTATTTAATTTATATCTCCAAGCTGTAAAACTTACCACTATGAGAATTCATGCGTTGCATCCACGGGTAGATCTGAATGCTAGTTTTCTGATCCTGTGCAGTGGCTCTGGTCTGATCACTGTTAAAATCCTGTGCAATTGAAGTCTGTGTATTGTGTCCCATTGAGTTCTGTCTGCAGCTAGTTAGCATATCCTTGTCCTGATAAAATGCATTAGATCCATACTCATAAGGACTTCGACTGGAGCTAAAAACCACATTATCTTGCGGGGTATAGAATGGAGAGGAGTAGATCCTATTTTGAGCAACCGCAGCCCCATAAGTTGAAAAATGCCTAACAGGGTCATAGGCAGTTGAATTAAGGGCCACATTTGGAATGACCTCTTGGCCACTGGCTAAATGGCAGGATAAAGAAGGATTCGTGAAATAGGAATTCATATCTTCTGCTTTACCTGCCTGTAAGATTTCTTTAATATTTATTTCTCGCTCCAGTTTGTAGTCTGAACTAGATTGTTATAGGGACGGCTCCACTCCAGGACAGACAAAATGACAAAGTCAGCTGACCTCCTTGGAGCCAATAGGAAGCGAGATGTCAAGAAAGGAAAAAATTGGTTTTTGCTAGTGTGTTGATTCCCTAGTTGAAAGTATACATTCAAACTAAGTCTTGCAGTGGAAATATTAAATTAGTTTTAGGAATGAGGGAGAAGGGGAATTAATAATGAAAAAAAAAAAACCTAAATAAATATATAAATTATATTTTGGGAAGGATGTCCCAGGAGTACAGCCCTGTTTTATTCAATTTACATTTTATTCTGATAGCATTCTTACATTGTCCCTAGTAATATCTAATGTATGCAAAACAGGCGTTTGGAATTTTGCAGGCACCTACCCCTAGATCCCAAGCATAAGAGCAAGCAAAGGAATGTGTGCTAACAAAAATATAATACCTCTGTACATAACATATACACATCAAGTCACATAGTCACACACATATATGTATCAATATACTTATATTCAAGCTAATGACAGATCTGAGCCTCTATAGGACACCTAAGGTATTAAATTTATAGTAAATTCTTTTTTTTTATATAAACATGCAAAGCCTGAATGTTGTAATCATAATAGCTGAAGCGTGAGAACAATAATTGAGATATTGCTTTATCCAACAATTAATGCAAATGCATCTGTTGTTGTAGTTCAGCCCATTGCCTGTACTTTAATAGTGTCCATAATATTTATGTGCATGTTAATATTTATATGATCTGTTTTACACGGGAAACGCCTATATACTTTTTTTTATTTATTTGTTTTTTAAATGATCAACGTGGCAACTGAAGTGTGTTTTTTGAAAACGTAAACAATAGGAATAATTAGTTATGCAATAGCCACTGCTTTCTTTAATGTTTCATAAATAACTCTGTTTAGTAAATTAATCGTTAAATAATATGATGTGCAAGTGGGGTTTTGTGTAAGGAAGATCACAGGGAAAAAGGGGGGCTCTCTTAAACTTGACAGGGGTCTTGAGGTTGTGATTTAAAATAGGTGATTATTTTATTCGATAATGCTTAGAATCACCTTATTTATGAAATTCAAATAGATATATCCCAAACAAATGGCATTAAACTGAATAAAAAGCTTATGTTATTTACAAGTGAACATCATGCTCTTAAAGTCTGCAATTTCACATAAGACACTAGTGATAGTTTTTATGTTGTTCTTAGAAGATCCATCCCTTTTTTCTGCTCTTTAAAAGTCACAGTTTCTAAAAGTTACACAAAGCCATATTTTATCAAGGCTGGGAAACAACCCGGATGCTGTAGAATTTTACGATCTTTTTCCTGAGAGTAACAAAGCGAAATTCTGGCTGTTAAGCCATAAAAACGAGAACAGACGAAAAGGGGTCGTTTATTGCTCTGCTTTAACACTAACAGTCCCCTGAGTGCAGCCAGCACCAAAAAAAATAAAGTTTAAACCAAAATAAAGAAACCATCTGAGTGTGGGATTACACTGGGACAGTGTGGGACACCCAGGATACAAGTAAGGATACTACAAATACAAAGCAACAATAATAGTTCCATATCTCATTGTAAAGATTCGAATTCTTTGTTAGACACATAGACCTTGGGCGTTAATGTTTCTCTGTCTGATGTGATTGAGGATGTAATTATATTTCTTTCAATCAGGGATAGCGATCTAATTTATGTATTTCAGATCAAACTTGCTATATTCAAGCAACCATGCAACATTTATTTTTAACACAGTAAATCGCATGTTCATACATTGTAGTATATATGTAAACACATGCATGCACACATTCCCAGGTATATAGCTTCGTAGAACTAAGGGTGTTTACATAATGCAAGTTTAGATGGCTATATGTGTGTTTTTGTATATTTATAAATGTATAGATCGGATAGATAGATACATATATAGATATATTACTTGTATGTTTACATACATTCAAACATACACACATTGATGTCATGACAGCTTGGTGTGATGATATACTTTAATATCACACTAAATCCCCTTAAGATGGCTATAAAACGTTTGATATCTTTTGAAGAGTCCTATTTCATTGCCCACTTATCAGCTTATCTCTTATTTATTGTGGAGTATGATTGGGATGTGGTTTAAAAATCCAAAAGGGCCCCCTCAGCCACCCCATCTGCCCCCTGTCAGTGTTATGATATTAAAGGAATGGAACAATGTTACCTATCTGTTGTTCAAACATTTTGAGAAAAAAAAATTGGTTTGTCCCATATGTCAATCTTCCTGGGAATGTTTGGGATTATTTTGGGGCAAGACATCGGTATTTCAAAGATTTCAGTGAGGCAGTTTTGTGCTTCTATTTGTAAGGAAAGTTAAGTGTTTTATTACTAGAATAAGCAAAAGGGCAATCCTTAAAGCAATAGTCGATTTATGGTGGGTAGAAAACCGGCTTCAACTTCCAACTTGCTTTAACAAAAGGAAAGTCATTGTTAGTGAATTTTCAGAGCAGCAATTTAAGGAAGAATTTTTTTTAAAACCCATCAGCCTGGTGAAAGTTGACAGGGCGGTCGTTGTGGTTGGCCAATAAATAGTTTTAAAAATAAGATTTTATTTTCTGAAAACATGTCTTTTTATAACTAAAATAAAGTTACATTCACTACAAGGTAATTGCCTGTGAGGTATTTTCTTTAAATGAAATCCCAGCACAATTATGTAAACTCAGTATATTTTACAAGAACAGATGTTTATGATACAAATAGAATCGTGACTTGTGTCTTTAGTTCTACATACCACAAAACAGCCGCCAGTGTAACAAACCGTACAGTCTCTTATATCCTAGGCCATGAGTTACAGGTAAAACATTTCTAATAAATAAACGGATTCAATAAATTCCATTCACTTTTCACACACCTGCATACATACATACAAATACTGCAGAATGGACGATTGTATTTTTTTAATTCCATAATTAGCGGATTGATTAACTGATAGAATAGAACACCTTAAAATAATTGCCTTTACACACGTGTTTTCTATATCCTTCTCAATTAAGGGAAAGGAAACAGCACCGAGATATATTTTCTTTTATGGGCAAAGCAAAGCTTTGGATTTCAGTGGCTTCTGTCAAAATATATTTCATCACTTAACATCAGTGTTATTAAAATCCCTAAACCCCCTGAGCCCCCACTTCTGCACCAACAAAGAATGATTGTGATTATTTGCCATCTCTATACGTTTAATTTCAACACTATCCTGCTTATTGGAATTGCAATAAACACAACGCCTCTTTGCAATCTAATGAAATGTTTAATTGTGCCCTGCACACTGGCAGGGGATGTCTGACAACCTTTACAGACTCATTGAGTGTCTGGTGTTTATAGGCGCCCCAGATATCTGCTATAATATCAATGCATAACTTCTAAGCCACATAAATGCATATTTGTCTACGATCAGGAGGGGAGATAAATATGTATATGTAATTAATACTGAGCTGAAATGCTGGACATCACATACTTGGGATATAAAGACTAAGTACTTTTCCCCTTCACCTTTTTAATTTATATATGCAATTTATTACCTATCTGGCTATCTGACTCAAATACATTTTATTTATTTATGATCATACTTTGCGCTAAAACCAATGATATGCGTGTTATTCATTTAAGGTTTCAATTCGTTGACTGTAGTCCAGCTTCACTGGGCCACTGATAATTAATCTCATTCAATAATACTTTGATATCAGTCACAGACACTGGGCTTATTTGATTTCCGGGACAAATGGGGTAAGTGAAGATCAATATATATATATATAAAAAAAAAAAAACTCTTTGATGGCCAGATGCCAAAAAATATTGTTTTTTAATTTTTATAACTGTTTGTAAATAGTTAAATGGAGATAGGAGAGAGAAACGCAGTGAAGAATCCCAAACTGGAGGAGGACGGGTTACATCGTATTTCTAAAACTATTTGTGAGATTGTTGGCATTTTTAATACAACGTGTACGATAGAAAGTAGCAGTCAGGTTACAAGAATGTAATAATTATTACCGTAAAGCAAGCTCACATAAACATATACCTGCAAATTAATTGGGCTTGGACTTACAGAAAAGTGAGCAGCAGAATTTTACATTCACAAGTTGATTGTTTACTGACTTGTTATGTAATTTAGGGATACAGATGAGAGCCAGGACAAAATGCAACATAAACACACAATATAAACAACTTTCCCTTCGAGCATTGTAAACAGTAATATTATAATATCAAAATATGCGACACTACACCAATCAGTATGAAGAACAATGCAAAAAGTTTCAACAAGCAGAATGAAAAAAAATAAAATAAAAACATCAAATATTATGTTATTCTGCCTAAATCCATCTTGACAGAATTTCTGTTGAATATTTTTTTTAAACGTTAGCTTGTTGGTACATCTAAGCACATACTGCATTCCATAGCACTTGGGAGTTTATGCTTTTGTTTTTGTCGAAATTTGGAGTCGTAACTAGTGAGATTTTACCTATTCAATACTATACGTTTCTGTCAATTTCTGAATATTTTGCTAAACCTACTTGTTTTATGAATCGAGTAATGTGTAAATGTAGAACCTAAAGTAACCTAAAGTAATATTTCCGGTGTATCTATTTATTTTTAGATTGTGATATAACTATGACGTCATTTGAAAGTAAAGAACTTCATGTCTGTTCTACACAAGTCAGTGGAATCGAATTTTCCCCAAGGATGAAGACAGTGCACTCTAAAAGTATTTAGAAAAAGAAAAGAAAAATGTTCTTCACCTATAACTTCTCATTAGGAAATTCGAACTTGTGGTTTTGTGTAATATTTAATCTTCCTCTTTCTAAATTACCCGTACATTTAATGCATTTGCAGCCCTAATATGTATATATGATTATTGCAAAATTAGCATATTTTAATTATTTTTGTCCTTCATTAAAAATTGTAACAAGCATTGAAAAATCAGAATTTGCAAACAATATGTATATATCGTGATTATTTACTGTGAATAACATCAAGCACACGCATGGCCATTGACACAAAGCGATCCTTCTTTGATTAGTAACACCAAAAAGCCATTGTCAAAACGTTATTAAATATGAAAACATAACCTCACAATGAAAAATTGCACAACCATTAACCTTAAGGGGCTTTATTCAACGTGTTTACAGGCTTGCAAACTGCTGTCTCATATCAGATTACAGGGAAGATTTATTTAATAAAACAAAACAGTGTGTTACCTTAAGTGGATCTCTTAACGTGATGCTTTGAACACAACGAAAATCATATATTAAATGCACCATTTCAAACGCTACATCATTTTTATGTGTCTTGATTTCTAACCTAACTGTGATGTGACAACATTGTATTCTAAAATAAACTACGCTTTGTACTGGGTGTAGTTCCTGTGTGTGCTGCATGTTACTGCTAGGTTTTGGGAGAGGCTGCTACAATGGCTATCTATGTGTGTACTGCATGGCTGTAATTGTTCCATATACACAAACCCCTGGTTCTATATCACTGCCCATCAGTAATAAAAAAAATTCACAGATTCTATGGTAAACCAAACTTCACACATAAAAAATGCATTTAAAAGCATCAAAGAATTACCTTCTCAATTGATTACATTTACTCCCCCCTAAGGTCTAGCACAGGCTCATCTTGACCAGTTCAGACAGTGTGCGATGGTTTGACAGCTTTCGGTCACTTGGTGGCAGTATACAAACAAGTAAACAAAGGAGCCCACGAACAGTAAACCGATTTTATTGCAGGGCGAATTAAATATCACCAGTTTGCACTATAACTACTTCAAGGCAAGAGCCAAAATCAAGTCTTATATGGCAAAAAAAACAAACACTTGTGGCAACAACCTTAAACTGGGTTTAAGCCTTCACAGAAACAACTTATATGACAGAAAAAAAACTAAAATAGGGTGGAAATGGGTACACAGGGCCCTTTCTGTTTTAAATATCTGTTTAATATTTTGCAAGGCCTTCTGACACTGAATGGGTTAATGAAATGGGAGCATTTTTACACATAGAAGCCCAAAATGCAGGGAGACTAGGCCATTCCCATATAATAGCTTAGCAATATGCGTTCATTTTATGTATCCTGACCCCTATATTACCTTTTACAATGTGATACTGGCTGCTATAATAAAACCAGAATGTGTAATCCACGTTTGAACAACAACAACAACAAAAAAATCCATTCGAAGTCATCATTTTCCATATTGTGGTTTTATTGTTATTACTGTATTTATACAATTACAAAGTACAACTGTAAATTTAAAAACCGGATTAAACCGAGGGAATAAGCACCAGAATCTGCTCAATAAATATGCAATGTGAACAGACGCAAAGACGCTTTCATTTTCTTATTAACTCAATGCTCACTTCAATAAATACCTTCTTATTTTAGCGTTTGAACGTTTTACTGCCAGTCCAAATAACAAAATGAACACATACATCGAGAAGGCATCAAATATTTATAGACACAGAGAATATTTAACACCACTTTCTGGTTTTTTTTTTTGTTTTTTTTGTATCTGTAAAAAAATCTAGCACAGGGCTCCTCCTGAAATATATTCGAATAGCATAAAAACTGCTTTATATTAAATGGACACCTGAAACGTTTTTCCTTCTGAATATAGATTTGTAGCAACAAGGAAAAATTCTATTGTACGAATGTCTTTCCAAAAAGCAACGCAAACAACACAGACATCATGCCCATTGCATCAACCACAATAAAACAGTAACAATTACAAAAAATAAATACATTAAATTAACCTGCGCTATGTGTAAATATATGTGTGTATATAGTAAACACATTTTTATAAACACAGATCTGCACACACACTATATATATGTATATAGTGTGTGTGTGTGTGTGTGTGTGTGTGTGTGTGTGTGTATAATATATAAAACTAATTATTTATTTTATATATGAAATAAATAAACAATATATATATATTGTTTTTTGTTCTATACCTGATAAATAGTAACGCACATCAGGAACTAAAAAGTATAAATGATGATAAATGATAAAATAGCGATGGCATTAGCAATACTAACATTGAATAATGAGATACTGATAAAAAAGATAATAGGGCCTATTTACAACAGGGATGCGTTTTGATTTGAAAACCTTTTTTTTGTAAATTTGAGGCCAAACTAGTGATGTTTAAAAAACGATATCCCTAACCTTTAGTTAAAATGGATTTCCCATCTACTCTGTGTTGGCCTAATGTTCTCTAGTCAATATTCTCAGGTACCGGTAACTACAATTCGTTAGTTAATATTCTCAAGGTGTTTATTCACTAAACAGCGAAATATCGTGAACTGAAACTCGAATTGTAAAATTTAGGCAAAAAAAGTGTTTATTCGTAAAAGGTGTCCAGCTAAGGTATGAGAAACAGCGTGCTTATTTTATTCTAAATTTGAAATGTGTTTTTTACTGTTTAGTAAATAGGCCTGAGAGTTTACAGGTTTCCAGTATTCTAACGCAAACAAATTAATATTGTGTTTAGATATTAAGCAGTTTTAGTTTTGTTTTTTCTGCCCAGTATTTAAAATAATTTAAAATTCGAGTTTATAGCAGGTGGATAAAAGCTCCCCCTCTCCCTCCAAGGAATTGGAAATGTCTATCTTATTGCTCTATAAATAGGCTGAATAACTCGATCTATGCTGCCCTTATTAAACTCATTTGCTTTCTAGCAATTTACTCCAAGGGTTTATTTGTGAAAGCAGCCAGAGCTTTGGATGACAGATAGATTATTTATATAAAATTCCTGTGTCTGTATGTTTGCCACAGATGGAAACACAGAGAAATTGATACATTGAAACAAAGCCTAGAGATTCCAAGCCACATAGGCCTCAAATTACTGGAGATTCAAAGCCAGGAGTAACTCAGACACACAGATCACACGGGGAGTATGAAACCCAGAAGCAATTCTAGACTACTTTCTGCTTCAAAACTCAAAAGGACAATCCAAAGCATAGATCTCCTCTCAGCCCGTCACTGAAAGGGTTAACAGGAATGCATTTCCACAAGCATTGCATGGACAATTCTGAGGCTAGACCATATCCGTTTGTGGCTAAGGAATAGAACAATGGCGGAATGGCTAGTATTGACCAACATCTCCTAAAAAGATCTGTTGGTATGTGTCTTAATGGCCAGGACAGCCATAAAACTGGCTGGGATTGCAGGCAGACAAGGTCTGCTGGGGAAGCACCCATTTCACTGTTAATCCAGATGGCCCCCAAATAAGGACAGCAGGCAAACAGAAATACACACAAATCGACCGTGTATATTTACTTGCAGTCTCTAAATAATTGAAAACATGGGATACACTGTTAGGCCAAACAGAGTCTGTCTGCATATTGTTTAAAGAAAAAAGCTCTCACATGGCTTTTCAGCTTCTAAAAGTACATTTCGATTTAATTAAGCTTGGGTGTGGCAATAAACATCAAGCATCAAATAAGTAGGTTAAATAAACACTCAGTAGCATTAGGGTCATATGAACGAGTCACACAGTGCAAACCATGTGTATTTAAATTGTAATTTAATTAGATATTAAGTTGAATATAGGTTTGTTTGTGTGTGTTTGTGTGTGTGTGTTTGTGTGTGTTTGTGTACTCCATTTAATATCTGTAAATTTAGAAACACATATTTTCTCACAAATGCACTAAGATTAACATGAGTGTAGAAAAAGCAATCCACACAGTATTTATTTCCAATTTCAAATATACCTTAATAATATTAGACATAAAACAACGTTACAACAATATCACAAGTCTATATGCATTTATATTGTTGCTACTAAACTGTAAATAAAGATAAAATCAGCTAAAAAAGAAAATAAAACAAATAAAGAATTTCTACAAGAACTGTAAACTGTGATTGCATTATCACTTCCTAGAAAATCAGAACTCACAAATAAAGGAAATACTACAGATGCACACTATGATAAAATAATGAATAAAAAGCATGTTATATTTATGTATGAAGAATAAAACATATCATTTTATCATGGATAGGGAGTCTTAATAGCATTAAATATATATATTTTATTTTCAAATCTTAAAATCCATTTCTAGTACAGCACCTTAGTGGTTAATAACACAACTCTTGTCACTGCTTTAACCTCTTCTCAGAATAAATAAACCTATTTAAAAATACAAACTAGAATCTCATTCCAATTACATAATAACCCAGAAAGACCTAGATTGGCATACAGTTCTGGATATAGTGGCACTGCCCTTACTGCGCATGCTCAGTTCAACCTTACTCTTACAGAATTAAAAAAAAAAAAAAAAAGTTCTCATTTTTCTTCCTATCCTCAACATCATCATACAGTTTTTTTAAGCTTCCGACCTCAATTCCTTTGCGGATCTTCTCTCCCTTTCTCTCTCTCTTTCGTTCTGTCTTGCATCACACCCCTTTTTTGTAAGGCCCTCAGACCTTGTACAGCAGCCTTACAACATTGGGGGGGAATTGACAAGCAAGGAGCGATTTAATCTTAGTATCCTACACTGTCGTTGTGTAAAAAAATAAATAAATAAATTTTAAAAAGCCAATGACATCACATAAAGGGAAAAAAATAACTCCCAGCTTGCACTTTAATAACCTATTTCTGCAGATCTACCATATCACAATATTTTGCAAACAAGATTCTACAATAGAACGTTCAGTCTAATTTCCTTACCACCCATTGCTATGGACCATTAGCTAGATATTTTAACCAATAAGAGAACACTTACCAAGGCAGCCACTCTCTGTCACACTCTCTCTTTTCTCTCTCTTCCTCTCTCCCTCTCTCTTTCTCTCTCTCTCTGTCTGATCCGGTGATGCTGTGTGGAGCTTCAAGAAAACATAACAGGCTAAAAATAAATAAATAAAAAATAGGATAAAGAAAGGTGGGGACAGGAGCGATCCTCTGCTTCTACAGCAGGGAAGTCAAACCAGAGAAGGAAAAAAAAAACAAAAAAAAAAGGTATTTACAACTCGGCGCTCTCTTATTCTTTGCTTTCTCCAAACGAAACGTAGTGCCTTTTGCCCCTAGGGGTGGAATTGGGGGAGGCGACCAAAAGGTGCTGTAAATTCAGTTCCAAAATGCCTCTAAGCGAAGCAAGTGTTCCACCAGTCCCCCAAAAAAAGGAAAAGAAAAGAAAAAGGGAAAAGGAATATTAAGATGATCAAAAATATATTTAAAAATCAGATAGGATGAAAAGCCCTTTCCCTGGCTCTGGGCGGACTGTAATAGCAAGGAGCAGAGAGAAATACTCAGAAGAGAAACCACAATAAAAAGTTCACGTTCATGGAGAGTCCACATGACTTCCTGTGGCCAATCCAACTTGTGATTCAGTCGTAAACTTTTATTGCTCAGCTGTAAATTTTCTGCAAACAACCAAGAATGCAGTGGATTTTGTGGCGTGTGCAAATGTCTTTTCTTGACGCCATATTACCCAATTTTTTTTTATTATTTGATGTTTTTTTCTTACCTTTACACTTATTTCTAATTTTAATAATTAATCCTAGGAGTCTTCGCTTCCTGAGGATCAAATCAGAGCTAGTGTAAGCTTATGGGTTTTAATTAATAAAGTAATTAGGATTTTTTTCAAGGTTTTTTTTTTTTTTTTTTTTTAAGGCCTCTTTTAAAATGTATGCTTATGCTTATACCAGACCAGATTATGGCTTCTCCGTAACCCTCAAGCGGCCATATAATATATAGAGATATATAGTAAATATACATAAAATATATATCATTAAAGTTACAAAAATAAATAAAAATAATGTTATATATACACACACACACACACGTCACACACAAATAAATAAATAGATAAGAAAATGAGTGTGTGCCATGTATCAAGAGATAAAAAAAAATAAACAGCTGAATATAGGCATCTATGGAGTTGCCAATTAACTGAATATGAATTGCAAAAATGGCATCTAAATCCTAAATGTATTATTATTATTCGCTTTAACATAATTCAATGTATTGTTCATTACACTTAGTTTGTTGAACTAATTCTGTGAATGTGTGGTGTGTAACTTGTTTTAATTAATACAGTAAAAAAATTAATATGTCATGCAAGAATGTTACACAAACATAAAATACATAGTATTAGATATATATTATATAGAGATACGCACAACTAGTTCATAGTGTATATAATAAAATATATATATAGTAAAAAAGGCGACAACACTACATTTTAACATATATGTGTTTATGCATATACACTATAAATATATATATAAAAAATAAAAGTAAGGCCACAAAAAAGACGACAACACCATTTAAAAATAAATAAATATATATAATGTTGTCGCTTTTTTGTGGCCTTACCTTTATTTGTAGTTATTACAATACAAATCAGTTTCCTTAATTGTTGTTGTTTTTTGTTTTTGTTTTTCAAATTTAAATATACTTTTGATCATTAGATGAACTTTATTGAGCCATATGTGATTTGGTGAATAGAACCAGCCTTAAAGAGGTCCACAGTGAAGGCCATTTTGCTGTATAGCAATAAATTAAACTCACATTTTGATATGATACATTTTGATATACATTTTCCTAGTTTTTCCCATATACACTCTCAACCTCCTTCTAGATATATTGATTAAAGCGTGAAACTTTGTGGATACTAATGACATTCAAAAGTATCTCGTGAGTACTTTTAATATACGTTTATGACATACTGAATATATAATTAACAAATATTATGCTATTTGAAGTATCAACACACACACAGATACATATGTAATATATATGTTCGTGTGCATGTGTGTACCATATGTACACATAGAGTACTTTACACATACACACACACATGAACACACACATATATATATACACACACATTCATACATGAACACACACACATATTTATATATATATATATATGTATATATATATAAATATGTGTGTGTATGTGTATCTATCTATCTATCTATCTATCTATATATATATATATGAGTGTGTTTTGTTTTTGAAGAAATTTAAAAAATATAATGAGTGAGAAAGACATACATACACAGTTACACACACACACACACACACACACACACACACACACACACATATTAATGTATTTTTGAGTTATCATTAAATTTTTCTCTTTGTTTTCGTATCTTTTCTCAAAAATTGTTGTCTGCTAAATTTATTTTAATGGATTTATCTCCTTTTGGTTTAAGAATTCGTTTAGATTTCGTTTTTCTCTGAGTAAGGACAATTTTAGTTTCACGACTACATTAAAATAAATAAATATATCCATAAAAATAGCGTTCTGTTAAAAATGATATCTTATTATTTCTTATTTTGTGATTTCCTTCGTTTAATTCATTTTTTGTTGTTTATAATTCGCCACAGTTTATTTCACTTTGCTGTTGCTTTTAAATTCTGCTAATAAACTTATTTGGACGCAAGAAACGTTGTTTATGTGTAAGGTATATTTATTACCCAACAACTGAGGAAGATACTACTTAAAATATTGATGCTCTTTGATTTTCTTCTTCAATAAAAGTTGGTATTTTTTTCACCTCACACCTAACAATGGAAGTGGTGTATTACAACCGGATGGAAGGGAATTACCTTTAGTCTTCTTTACGAACCACCAATAAATTTTATAACAAGTAGTTAAAAGTTACGACGAGGGGAATGGTGTTGAAGCAATGACGGCTTTTAGGGTACAAAGCAAGCTTTCTCATCCTGGAGACCAACAAAGACAGACATAGGAACTAAACGCGGAGCCATTTTAGTCCCTGAAACAGCAATGAGGTGTTTATCTATAAAAAGCCATTTTAACTAGTTTTATTGTTTTATTGCTCCCTAAAAACCATTTGTAGTCGATTTTTTTTTCTTAAGTAGGGACTAAAAAAAACTATACTAAAATAATCCTTTGCTACCTAGAGAATAATTCAGCAAAGTGCAAGTTGTAAACACAAACAAACAAAAATACTGAGAGAATGTTAAAAAATAAATAAATAAAATAACGTATTCTGTCATCATAGGGTGTATTCACTGCAGATGAATTGATTACTGAAAACAGTAAGTTGTAGTGGAATCAACTTTAAAATATGGAACTATAGCAGTGCATATAAATAAAATCTTTTCTCCTATGTTTTCCGTAATTAATAATTTTGACCTTAATTTTGCAAGGAGTTTCAAAATGACTCCAATTCGTAGTTTATGCAATGGATCACAATGCAGTTAAGTCTTGACACCCACTTGAAAAATAGATTTATTTATTTTTTATTGCATTTTTTTCAATATTAACTCGCTGTTTAGAATATACCTTACCCTTTACTGAATTGTCTTCCAAATTTGGAAATAAATATATATAAATATAGATTAATAAATAAATCTGATTTTGCACAATAAATAAAAGCCTGTGGTTTATTCCACGATCTTATACACTGTAATAACAACTGTGTGGAACAAACCTACCTTATTATTCAAATCTATTTAATTCTTCCATTATATTATTGCAAATAACACAGAAATCGGAGCCCAAATAAGGCTTGTACTGTGTTATCTAAATGCACCCCTTACTTATCTCTGCCATATTCTCACATTATGGGTGCTGATTTTAGGGATCTTTGTTCACATATTTACCGTTTCAGATTCCTTTTTTATCATTTAGTTTTCATTCTACATTGTTTTCTCTTTAGTGGATAGAGCCTATCCATTCTTTTTAATGGGTACATTATCATGTATCTGTTGCCTTGATTAGAATAATACATTAAATTAAAATGAGCAATATGCTCTGGCTCAGCTTTCCAGTGAATTATGATTTCCCTTTTCTTAAACGAGTCTTGAAAGAAATTTTGATTGGTTAATAAAAAAAATGATTTTTGCAATACTATAGTTTCCTTCAGGCGTGTCAATGGGTCCATTTAAAGGCATCTATAGACAGCAAAGATCATTTTCATAGGCCTCTCTGAGAAGGCATATCGTCCTCAAATTACTTTTTTTTACCCTGTAAGAACATTTCATCCCCATCATATATTGGAGAATGATATAATGATTTAATCACATAAAAACAAGATTTTGTATTAATCTCAAGATTGAAGTTTGGGGCTGTTGACTTCAGCATAAACACCAAGTGGAATCAGCAATAAAGTCATAAGCTTATAAGGAATTAAAAAAAAAAAAATACTGGCAGCTTGCCATTGTATTGTAAAGAATATAGCTTCTTAAAAAGCTTTGTGTGTGTTGTTTTTGTTGTGAATTGAATAACATTCAAAGAGAAGGCTTATTTTTTGGTAAACGCAACGTTTAGTTTGAATATGGAATTTGGGTTAAATCGTTAAAAGAGAATTGTACTAATCTTTAAGAAACAACTGTGTGTGTTTGTCTATTTGTCTGTTTATTTGAAGTGTTGTGTGTGCCTACGTGTCTGTGTGTATGGGTGTAAATATAGTCTAGCTATATGTCTATCCCCTTCTGCAGTTATAGATAAGCTAATATAGTAAATAATTTATTATTATTTACAATTACTTTCATAAAGCGATAGAAACACATATACACACATGTATGGATAGATAACTATGTATGGATGTATTGACGTGTACTTGTGTGTCTTTGTGTTGAAGAGACAGACAGAGAGACAGATAGATAGATAGATAGATAGACAGACAGAGATAGATAGATAGACAGACAGAGAGAGATAGAGATAGATAGATAGATAGATAGATAGATAGATAGATAGACAGACAGAGAGAGATAGAGATAGATAGATAGATAGATAGATAGATGATAGATAGACAGACAGACAGATAGATAGACAGAGATAGAGAGACAGACAGAGAGATAGATAGATAGATAGATAGATAGATAGATAGATAGACAGACAGATAGATAGACAGAGATAGAGAGACAGACAGAGAGATAGATAAATAGATAGATAGATAGATAGATAGATAGATAGACAGAGATAGATAGACAGACAGACAGAAAGAGATAGAGATAGATAGATAGATGATAGATAGATAGATAGATAGATAGACAGACAGACACACAGACAGACAGACAGATAGATAGATAGATAGATAGATAGAGAACTTGCAATGATAATTGCTGATACAATGTTACTTAAGATATAGAGATAGATAGATAGATAGATAGATAGACAGAGATAGATAGACAGACAGACAGAAAGAGATAGATAGATAGATGATAGATAGATAGATAGATAGATAGATAGACAGACAGACAGACAGATAAACAGAGATAGAGAGACAGACAGAGAGATAGATAAATAGATAGATAGATAGATAGATAGACAGACACACAGACAGGCAGACAGATAGATAGATAGATAGATAGATAGATAGATAGAGAACTTGCAATGATAATTGCTGATACAATGTTACTTAAGTAAAGTTCTCAAAATGTCCCACATGCAGTCTTGTTATATGGAATGGACTATGTCTACACAGTTTGAAGTTTGCTGTTCTTTATATCTATAGATGTGTTTTCTTTTTGTCTGGGCGGTGTGTAACACTGTTAATGATGACTTTGTGAGTCTAGCTGGGTGTATGAGGGTCACACCTAAAGTGCCCAGTATAAGATTTGCATGTTCCTATCATTTAATGTAAATAATAGTAAGCAATGGAACATCTGCAAGCACATCCACTGAGCTGGCTTTCATGAAAACTCTTGACATGAAAAAAAAGCCATTTCTTTAAACTTTTCGAGGTGTAAATCGTGTTTGGCCATAAAGTAAATTGAGGAAACAAGTGTTGTTAAAATTCCAGAAATGAGGGATTTCGCGGTTTTGCAGTCCATATGCCCAGGATAGGTCCAGGAAGTGATTCCTATCACACAGTACATTTGCTGCAGCTTTGAGAGCAGTTTTATGGCGTTTTTGCTAGCAGAGCAGTTATTACTTTGCCACATGCCTGGTGTTTTGAGTAGTTGAAACCCAGGACATTGGCACAGAATAGGTTACACACCAACTTTGTGTTCCCCAGTACACTAGTGGCCTATCTCAATTATAAACAAAGGAAACTTCCCAGGCAACAAGAGACAGAAGATGGTACGGTGTATGACGTCACCATTGTTGTATGACTCACCTATTCTTTGAAACCACAATATACAATTATGTGTAGGTATATGGGTTCTGCTATTCTACTATTACCCTCAGTGAACTAAATTGTAAGCATTCAAAATTATTATTCAACCTTAAACAGTTTATTTTTCCAAACTCAAAGTTGTGTAGTTGAGTGTGAGTCCCATTTGTTCCAACAGGTGGGAAGTCTTTGGAGACCTATTTATATGTTGTAACATTCTCTCATAGGTGTCTGTTTACACCAACAAGAACCCTTTTTTCCTCTGAGGAATGTAGGCGATATAGCAGACGCATGAGAGCATATTCTCTAAACGGCGAGTTGGGGTGACCTGTTTGTCGAACGGATTGCAGAATAAAGGCCAAAATAGTAGAGGTTATGAAAACTTTCCAACACAACTGAATTTGAGACTTTTTTTTTTTTTTTTTTTTACCAAATCAGTTCTTTTTGGTCTTAATTTTGCAAATAAGGTTTTCCATTTTCACCAATTTATTGGATAAAGCATAGTAAATAAATGTTGTCTTATTAATCTATGTGCACAAAACATAGCCACATACAAACATGATGTCTGTAGTATACATGAATACAAATCATGCAACATTCTTGTCAGGCAATTCACAGTTACAATAAAATATGAATAATAACCCAGAAAACTATGCACATCAAAGATGTAAACATAAACATAAATGGCATTAACACATTAACATGCACAGAGAATTTGAGTTGACTAATGGATATACAGACAAACTAAGAGGCAGACAGAGAGTGATAGACAGACAGACAGACTGTTAGATGCATTAAGCATGTGTACATGCAGCAGAGTATGGGTCACTGTAATTTATTATTAGATGGGCACATTTAGAAAACAAAACAGAAAAAAAAAAACCCTATTGGCAACTTTAGGCAAAATCATCAAAGTAGAGAGATTTTAAAATATTTTATCAGACTGCAGAAAATGTGACCTTTCAATACTTTGAACCAGAGGCTCTTGAATGGAAGTTCTGCATATTGATATATACATTTATATCTATATAATAATGTATTTGTTTATTTAAGCGTGGTGTTTAGTAGAGATCATTTGTACACGTGGATCTGTAGTTCTCACAAACATAGCGAAACCCTGAAAGTTTATGTATATATATATATATATATATATATATATATATATATATATATATATATATATATATATATATATATGTGTGTGTGTGTGTGTGTGTAAGATTCACCTTTTACACCAATAATCTGAAAGCCACATGTGATTTTTTTTATTATTTTTTTTAGCAAAGCACTACACGAAATGAATAGGCACGTTGATCTGACTAATCCATGTATCCTAATACAGAATATATTAAGTTCTACTTAACTATTTCAAGGCCAATTGTGTTTGTCATCCAGATACCTGCTCAATCAATGCACATTTTACACCAAGGAATTTCATTTTAAAATCATTTATTAATATTAATATTATCATCATTATCATCATCATCATCATTATTTCATGTTTCACGTATACAATACAAATGTTTTCGTGTCCAGAAACATGTTCATGACACAACTGCTACATTCAGTTAGAACACGCTTTACTAGGGCTGGTACAGAAAGAAAACAAAGAACGTTTTTGAATTTATAATTATTATTTTTTTTTTGTATTTTTTTTGTGTTGTTTTTTGTTTTGTTTTTTTTTTGTTTTTTTAATATTTCGAGCTCTTGCAATAACAGATAAGGTCAAGACAAATAGATAACTTTACATTCAGTGCAATTTAGTCCTAAGCTACTTTAGTAAGCACAATAAAAGTAACACAAAAAAAATGTGCGTCCAACTATAGGCAGTTTCAGTTGTTGGGGAAATAAAATAATAATAAGCAGCAACAAACAACGAAAAACGCGTTAGAAATACTTCCCAATAGCATATTCCTTCTATAGGTAGTGATTAGGTACATTGCAAGTTGCAGTATGTATTCTTTGCTACTTAGTAGCTTTGCATCCGGGTCACACTGCTAGTCATTAATAAGTCTGACCTAGTATTGAATGGGATACAGAGACCCCGACATTGCTTGTTATTAGTTTAATGATTATTGCGTGACCCCTTTAGGTAGTATATGAAGATTTGAAGTGCTTACACATCAGAGATAAACTTGTACAAAGCAGGGCACTGGGGACATGAATTCAGGGTTGTTATTTTTTTTCCCAATGTCTTGGCCTGTTAATATGAGATACACATTGAAATATGTTGCTTCTTAAAGATATAGCTGCATCTAGATATCTTGGGGACCCCCCTACACGCACTCCACATGCTGACAAGTTAAACTTGACAGAGCCATAGGCATACAACACCTTTTAGACAGCATTAAATGAAACAATGATATCTACACAATAAGGTTAAAATTATAAACAAGGGTAAGTATTCCCCCTCCCCCATCCCTTCCCACACATATATGAATACATAAATCTAAATAGAACGTAGATTACATAAAAAAAGGCCATCAATTATTGGACCTCATAAAAGGAAGAAGAAGAGAAAAAAAGATGGGAATAAGTAGGGTTTTTTTTCACATAAAAAGGAATTAATACTATTGTGGCTGTTTTAGAGAAATGTCAGTCTGTTGTAAACCTTTGCAGGGTTCTTCACGTGTATATATATTTATTTATAAGTTATTAGCCTATATCTCAGGACTTGTAGGACATAAATAAGAAGTTAATGAAAATGCCCCTTCCCACACAAACCATAACGAAATGCTAAGGGAGTCCTGGCCAAGCAGAAAGGCTGGGTCTTGTGACAGGTAGTTACTGTTGTGTTTCTCCCCTTCTATACTCTATAAAAGCAAATGATCGCCATAAACGTTTTGTTTTTACATCTACCATAAAACGAGAGTTTCCACTCACACTCACACTCACTCACTCACTCACAGCTCAACTCACACACTCCAAATCATTCCTTGCTTTCCTCCTTCTCTTCCTCCTCTTTCTCCTCTTCCTCATTCCCTTCTTCTTCAGTCTTTTCTTCATCTCGAGCCCCGGGTAGTTTGTCTTTGTTGTTTTCCTTTTTCCATTTCATTCTCCTGTTTTGAAACCAGATTTTGACCTGCCTCTCAGTCAGTCCCAGGGCGTGGGAGACCTCAATCCTGCGCTTCCGCGTCAAATATGGATTGAAAAGGAACTCTTTCTCCAACTCTAGTGTTTGGTACCGGCTGTAAGTCTGTCTGCCACTGCGCCTTCCGGGAGCTGCAAAAAAAACAAAAAAAACAACAGTATCAGTGCTTAGAACACTGGAGAAATCAGCTCCCTCGAATGCATATGGCTGCCTTGCTTCCTGCAACATTGTGTCTTGTTAAATACCTGAACAATTTAAAGCTCCACAATGGCAGATCTCTGCTATTAAAAAAAATATTTAGACAAATATATGAATTATTATGATTGTCTGCAGTGGTTACAATAACATCAACAGTGCAAATAATAATAAAGTGGTATTTATATTAGTGTGTGCGTTTACAATAATAGGATTTTTTTGTTTGTTTGTTTTTGCATTTCCTGGTTTTCCAATGTAAAAATTTAATTTAAATCTATTAAAAAAAAAAGTTAAAGAGCCTAAATTAATATTAAAAAATAATAATAAAAGTCTCCTGATTTACTATATAACTACTTTTTGTTGTTGTTGTCATTGTATTTACTATAAGAAGCAATAAAGTATTATTCTTTATAGGTTCATAGTAAAAGCAGTGTAAACAATAGTCTAGAACTTGCAACTATCTGTATGTTGCGTTAACTATAAATCAAGCCTTTCAGGGCGGCAACTTTAAAACAGTTTTATGGCCCATTTTCGTGTCTGAAGGGAAAGTATGTTTTATTTTCACACAGTCTTTTATTCTTTAATTTAAACGTGCCCTCAAAATTGATTTTTAATCCTCCTGGAGAGGACATGCACTTCCCGCCAGTAGATTTGAATTTTGAAGTTGCAGTTTTGCTTTGGAATACATTTTAATTTTAGAAAAGAAGTGGTTAGAATAAATAGGAGATATTTAATTTGGATCGAGTTTTTTTCCAGTCTAGCTGAAGTCAGTCCACCACTGCAAACACTAACTGGCAGGCTAGTTGAGGGAAGAATTTCTCTTTTCTAAATACTGCGATTTCTTTCCTTTTAACTCTTAACCCATTAAGATAAACTATATGGCTTTATGAAAGAGCTCTGTCCTTAAAAGCAGCCCTATAACCTCGTGGGAGCTGTATACAGTTCTCCTCAAGGCAAGCCATAAAAATAACTCAGTACATTGTGAGTTCAAAAGATCTGTACTTAAAACACCTTAAATACTTTCTATTTCACCAACAAACTGCTGACTAGGAATTACTGTGGAACAAAAAAAGGGCAACAACTGTGTCCCATGCACTATTTATTGCTATACGATTGCAACAATCCCTAGATTTAACACTTTAAATAAGGAACAGGCTCTGCTAGCTATTCGGTAACAGGAAAATGACACACACACACAGGAAGCAAAACAAGCTCACAAACAGACACAACGTGAAGAAGAGACAAAAAGAGAGAATGTAAGAAAAGTCCTAACCGTGTGGTCTCATCCAGGGGAACATGAGGCTGGGAGACGAATTTTGACTTAAATGGCCTTGTCCCTCGCTAGTGCTTGAGTTGGTAGACGATTTACAGTCAGGATACTGCACCACGCTCGCCTCTTGCTGGGCACCATAAAGGGACTGTCTCGGTAGAGCCTCGTAGCCATAGAATTTTGAAGCATCCCCATGGCATGTGAGGGCGCAGGGGTTCTGCTGGTATCCAGTGTTGGAGATGGTTGACGATCCATGGTGGAAGAATTCCTGGACGTGGTGGGAAGGGTGCTGGAAGCCAGGGGCTGTGGTGCCCGGACCATACACCAGAGCATGGCTCCTGCTGACACTTTGTGGGAAGCGACAGTCGTAGTAAGTGGGTTCCAAAGACTCACCGCCTTTGTACTTGGAGAAGAGAGGATTCACAAAATAGGAACTCATGGCTCTGGCATGAAAGAAAGCCAGCTGCAACCCCCCTCCTAACTAATAAAAATAGAGATTAAAAAAAAATAGATAGGGAAAACAATACTAAAAAATACAAGCAGTCTTTAATTCTAGGGGAGATCAATGAAAGACTGTCCCCTGGGCTTGCCTTAAAGTCCTGTTTTTGTTTGTGGGCTTTTTTTTTTTAAACAGAGGGGGGGTTATTTGGTGTCTATCACAGACGTTTCATGGTGCAAGAGTGTGTGGCTGGTAAGGTCTCTGGGCTTCGTGAATTCTCGTCTATCAGTCGGTATGTAGAGCTGTATGTATCTCTCTCTCTGCTCCTTTCCCTTTACACCACAGGCAAATTCCTTAAAATATCCTGCTGGTGAAGCTTTCACACGAGATTTGTATCCATCAATCCTCCTCACCAAGACAGGCTGGAGAGAAATGACAAGGATTTGGGGGTATCGGATGAAGGGGACGTGGAAAACCAGCCTTCAGAAAAAAAAAAATATCAAATGAATGAGGGAGGGTTATGAAAGGTGCGCATTAATATGTTTAGGTGCTGCTTTTTTTTCCAAGCCAGCCTCTTCACTGATGTGGGAAAATACATGCGCCGTGAGGTCAAGCTAGGTAACCTCAACAGGTAAAATATTTAGGGGAGCATTGCATTGGGTGACATGTAGATGAACCGACCTGCAAAATGATTATTTTTTGCTTTTTTCCCCTTTTTTAAAAAAATGCTGTATTCTGCCTTAGCAAGAGAGATACAGACAGTTCGCTCAGTGCTTACGTCACTTGACTCTGAAGCTCCCCCAATTACGTGTATAGCGCGCCTCTCTTACCACTTGGCGTCCTATTGGAATTAAGAGAACAGTTTAATGCATCATAGAACGTTCTAAGCTTAACATAATAACAAAATAGAATGTTGGAAGCGAAGGAAAGGGGTGTGCACAAGTCACAAGGACAATGCAGGATTGGGCTTAATGTCTAAACATAAACATGGTGTTTTATTCTTTATTATTTTTTTTTAAAGGTCTTGGGATGTTTGAGTGGGGAAAATGCCATGCACAGTTTATCATGTGAAATGTCAAGAAGAACATTTACATTTGGAAGTGTGGAGGGAGGGGTGTGAGTACTTATTTCAATAAATAAGTTTTCTTTTCCTATGGTGTTCTTGAGGGGAATTGGAGTATTAAACAAAAGAAAGACTGCAATTAAAAAGCTTTAACTGTGATCCTATCGCATCTGGAACCTAAAAAAAACACACCAAAAAAAACCCAACCTAAAATGCAATTACAAAGTGAAGCTATGTTCCAAATTCTCTTTTTCCATCTGGTGGGGCTGAGCTTTTGTAAGCACCCAGTTTTAGGGTAGGATTTTATAGTTCAGACGCTACATGTTACTAACCATTGAAAATCTTCTATTGAAAAGCTTAGCTTTTATGACAGCACTAAAAACATTAGCACATTATATAAAGCACTCTCTTCACTTTCCCTATATAAAAGTCAACTTGCAATATTAATAGTCTTACTGCTGCTACTGCTACTGCTACTACTAGTATTATTATAATTGTAAGAATTTATCAGTGAGACTTTTTAAACAAGGAATTAGGCAATAAAACATATTTCCATAACGTATGTATTTATTAATAGATCGGAGACAATACACAGCTGGGTTTAGAAAAAAAACTCAAACACACACTCCCACACTCACTTTATTTTTTTAATACACACACACACACACACACATACACAGTACGATATGCACATATTTATACTGTATTATTTTATGTTAGCATTCAAATAATACACTTTATATGTTTGCAAGCACACACACACAAACAAACAAACACACACTCACTTTATTTTTTTAATGCACACACACAATACGATATGCACATATTTATACTGTATTATTGTATTTTAGCATTCATATAAATACACTTTATATGTTTGCAAGCACACACACACACATACTACTACATATCGAGATAATTCTTTATATATACATATGTGTGTGTGTGTGTGTGTGTGTGTATGTATATATATATATATATAATATTTATATCAATTATATATTATATGTATGTATACACAAACATATATGTGCTTGCCTTTGGAGTGCTGTTCTACAATATATCTGCTTCCTATCTTCTCAAATGGTTATTTTATGTCCTTTTTGGCATGACGCATTATATAATGTTAGTGTGCAAAATATCCAGACAGATTATATATATATTATATATGTTAAGCACAAATCTAGATCCGTCTATATACAGTGACAGCTTGATCGGTAATGTAATAATTTAATACCATATTCTTCAGATTTGCAGCTCATTTCGAAAACAAAGTGAGGGCACTATATTTAACCTCCACTTCTAGGTAACGTGTTAACAGTAACGTAGTGTGGGTATTTATTTTGTAATAGTTTTTATTGATGTTAAAGAAAGGGTCATTACTGGAAGATATAGTTTATCCTGTAATTCCTTCCGTTTAATTAACAAAGAATAGTTCAGTTATATCGAAAAAATATTACATGAAATTAATTAACGTTTTCAGAAATTATTTGTATATTTTTTAAATGTTTGGGGGGGTTTCTGAATGGGTATTATTGTTAATTATCATTACTAATTTAATGAAAGATAGATAAGTTTTGGTTCGGAAATTGTTACAGGATAGCACATAGGACCCTGCGTGTCTTAGGTATACACTGCCCTAGGCAATTATTAATGAGCTGCAGTATTAGGATTAAGACCTGGGTTTTATAGTCATCAGACTTTCTATGTTAAATTCGGTGTTCATGCAAGTTGGTAAAACTGGAGGTCCGTTCTTTTTTTTCTTTTCTTTTTTCTCTCTCTCTTTTGAAACTGCTATAAACTGGTTTATTATAAATCAGTGATATTATCAGATTACAACATCTTAAGTGTGATACAAGCAAAGAAAATGAAAAGTATGTTTAATGTGCTCAGTGTTATAGACAGATCAATGAGTGTTTAATTACTTATTGTTGCAGTTTGATCGTTCTGCCTTTAGTGTTTTGTTTCAATGATACTTTGTCAGCTAAGACTCTCAGATATTATCACAATGACCCATTGGTAATTTGTGAATAATCTTATACATATTACATGCTAAATCGCCATTCAGGGGTGAAGGATGTTGTGCATATTTGTTTTGATCTGTTTTCCAACAACCTTCTTGGGACCCTAAGGTATAATGGGATGCAATGCAGCTTTAATTGGCCAACTCACTTTAAAATTTGAGCAACAGTGCCACCATGTGTCGAAAGTTCGAAGAACACCAAATTTAAAATTAGCTTTGTAGAAATAAACCATTAGGAATAATATATGTCTACATTTCGGAATCTTGAGAACATGGTGTCTTTTTTTTTTAATGAATGAAGGGTGATCCATGAGTAATGTATATTTCAAATTAGTGGTCCACATATTTAACATGTGTGCACCTTTGTTCAAATTGTAGGCCTGAATGTTCATATGCCAGTCTATAAATCTAACTTAATTAGATTAATTTAATGATATCTATCTATCTATCTATCTATCTATCTATCTATCACCTATCTATATCTATCTATCTATCTATCTATCTATCTATCTATCACCTATCTCTATCTATCTATCTATCATATATCTATCTATCACTCTCTATCTATCTATCTATCTATCTATCTATCTATCTATCTATCACCTATCTATCTATCTATCTATCTACACACACACACACACACATATATATATATGTATATATATATATGTATATATATATATATATATATGTATATATATGTGTGTGGGGGTAAGTGTGTGTGTATATGTGTGTTTGTGCAATTAAGTGTGTGTGTGTGTGTGTGTGTGTCTGTGTGTGTTTGTGCAATTAATGCTTAAAAGGCACACATGGCACCCATACCTTTTGTCCCTTGGTATATATATATATATATATATATATATATATATATATATATATATTTTGCATATATACAAGATAATGTAAAGGGTTTTTCTGTGATGTACATCATAGCACAGATTTATGATCATACTATGAAGCTCCCTTTATCTGTGGACATGTATCATCTAATAATTCATTTGTGTTGATTTGACAAGCAACCTACAAAATGTAGAACATAATAGTTGAATTAAGGTCCAACTTATTTCAATTCGGTTGTTTTGAAGTAAATGTGGAAATTAGTCTGCGTCCTAAATTGCTCTTCTATTAACATTCCCCTGTGTTTAGTAAATAGATACCAAAATGATGTTGTGCCCGCTATGTGCATTGCAGAACATATCAGGTATACAAATTCGGTGTTGATATTTGCTGATTATTCATTTCTTTACATTTTAATTACTTGGCACAAGCTCATTTCCTTATATGAGTAACATAGGTGCATGCTGGTATACATTATAATTATTAAGGGATGTATTCACTGTTTATTTCAAAACATTTGCAGAATTATTCACTAAAGTTGAAACTCTTGGAAATTAAATATGAAATTCAAAATTTAGGCCACAGTAGAAGAATCCTCCAACTCAGCTTTGTTTTCAGTTCTGATATATTGGAGCAAAATTTTAAATTCACTTTATCTTACAGATAATTCACACTTTAGTAAACAATCCTCAAAAGGGTTATTTAATAAGGTGAGAATTCAAAGTGATTTAATTTAAAAGAGAATTTTTAAAGTCAGCTATGATATCAGTTCAACTATCCTGGCCTTAAGTTTGAAATTCCATTTGAACATTCAGTTTATTAAATAAACCTATTAGAAATAAATATTAGTTGGAAAAGGCATTAGATCTGCCAATCTGAATTGTAACCAAGCTATTTTTTGTAGTCAGTTGTCAGTGTGCTACAACTCAATGTATTGTGAATAGATTACATAAATTGTCTTCATATGCAAATACAGAGAGGAAACAAAAGATGCACACTCTAACATGCAACATGTGGCTGTTAAACATGAAATGTAGGCATTAAATGCTAGTTTTTATGTATGATCCTTATTAATTGGAAAGATATAGAATCAATATTTAAATCTACTTACACTAGTAGAAAGACGCATAGATCTATAGATAGATGGTGTGCATTTAATTAATAAAAGCATATAATATTATCTATGTATTATTACTAATAATAATCTATGTATGCATGTTTGTATGTATTTATCTATATGTGTGTGTGTGTGTGTATATCTATCTATCTATCTATCTATCTACTATCTAAATAGATAAAAACAAACTGGCATATAAGTAGATTTCATTTTAAGGCAAAGCCTTAATTGTATTTTCTCTCTCTCTCTCTCCTCCTCCTCTCTCTCTCTCTCTCTCTGTATATATATATATATATATATATATATATCTATATATATATATATATAGATATATAGATAGAGAGAGAGATAGATAGATAGATAGATAGATAGATATGCTTATTCCATCAAGCAGTGCATAATTACATGGTTATAAATGCCAAAACATGTATATATATATATCACTGTGTATATTACAAATACTCTACTATGTGTACATATAATATGTGCCCATATGTCTATGAAAACCCATATAATGTGATATGCATAGCATTTTAATTGATATATTTAGTAATGTAATTTAACTACAGATATTATATATATATATATATATATATATATATATATATATATATATATATGTGTGTGTGTGTGTGTGTGTGTTTATATTATGGGTCTGCTTCTATGTGTGCTTATCTGTGAATCTATCTATCTATCTATCTATCTATCTATCTATCTGTATGTCTGTCTGTCTGTCTATCCTACAAATGTTGTGACATAGTATCTGTATGTTAATGGGGGTCATTGTTTTGGTAGGTGTGGCATATAGCCTATTTTTGCTGGTTACTGAGTTTATCAGATTTAAAGCATGTTCTATCTCTGTCAGGTCTGCTGTTTGTTGCATGTAGACAAAACATTCCAACGGTCCATTTTCAAAGAGCAGAGTATGCACCTTATTTAAACCATAAAACAATTAAAGCCAGACGTCTAGCCAGCACCGAGCTCTCGTTTTGTTCACTTCCATTCAAGACACACAGCAGTGACACAAACTAGGTTGTAAAGATTGCATTTTCTCTGCGGAAGTGTACCTACAGCCTGCCTTAAAACAGCAGCATCCTGTCCCTTTTATGTGCTTTACAAAGGGTTGTAAACTTTATGTTGACCGGAAGAAAAAAAAAAAAAAACAAGCTATACTCACCTAATACAATAAAATAAAATAAAAAAATAAAAATGTTACAAAAAATGCTACATTTACCTTAAGTATAGTAACCAATATAATAAAATAAAATATAGACTTGTGAAAATGTTGATGTACTTGAGCTCTGTGTATTTGTGCCTCACTATCTCTTTCTCTCTCTGTGCCTTTCTCCTTTTGAAAGATAAACTTCCCATCATGGGACATTAAACTGATTGATCAATTGTTCTGAATATGCCATGGTGACAATGACACTTAGGGCCTCATCGTTCAGCTAAGACCTGCGATGTGAAAATCCTGTTGGGGATTTTTTTTTGTGAGTGTGTGTCTTGCAATATGATGCATCAACTTTATTGAATTTATACAGGGGGGACATTTTTTTCCCTTTTATTCTTGTCTGTTAAAAAAAAAAACTACCAAGAAGTTCCTTTTGATCGTTAGATGATATTTCTACTGAAGGAGCCCCTCTAAAGAGAATGAGGGGGAAAAGCTAGTTTATTGTGGAACGCAGACATCCTAAGGTTTTCTAAATCACTAAATCTGTCCTTGACATCACTTGTATTTGAATGATAATAATAAAGGGCTTTCTGTGCTCATGGATGCTCAGATTTAAAACAGAAAGCCATTTATAACGTTCTGTGGAAGAATGCTGAGTTATATTTCTATTTAAATAAAACAAATTTAGTTTTGGCAGTAGGATACAGCCACAATGTATTTTACGTTGCTTTATTTTTGGTTATTTTCTCTATTATTTTTTTATTGAAATTCTTTTTCTAGAGCTCACTTTGCTAAGTAATAAAATCGATGCTTGAAGAATTTTTCTAATACCCTGCAGGGCATTCAGTAAATGTATACACTTGTGCTGGGAAAGTCCTATTCTCCTGTTAGACCTCATGTTAGACCTTGGCATCTTCCAGATGAATATTAAAATGATATATAAAAAAAAAAGAAGTGGCAAGGTTTTTATTTTATGATTTGTTTGTAGTGCTGTTGAAAAGGTGAGAAAGTTTTACTTTTAGGATTTGTAAATGTGTTCACGGATATTAAAGATGAAATCACCTTCGATTTATACAATAAATTACCCCTATTGTAGTATGCAAAGACCACACTGAATCTTAAGAAGCATGTTACTTGTTTCATTCTGACTTCTAGAGCACTGATCTAGACCTGGCCTTACTATTCTATCCATATATATTCCACTTTACCTATAAATACTTTTAGTTAAGCAGGACATGCTTTTGCCCCCCCCCCCCCTCCCTTATTTCACACCCCCCCAATAAAAAAAATAATACAAAAATCCTACAAATCATGCCCACCCCTTTCTCTTTTCACAGAACCTTTCCACCAACAATAGACTTACACAGATATAATTTAAATAAATATGATTAGAAGTCAAGTGTATTTACTAAGATAAAATATCAGTAGATTAAATTCGAGCAGAATTTAAAATGATCTGAAGTCCTGGAGCAGTGTTTGAGGGAGCAACTTAAAATCAGGAATGTCCTCTACTTTTATTGTCCAAACCTGACATTTCTGTCGGCGGTCATAAATAACTGTGTCACTTATTCTAAGTTGGAAATCACATGCAAATTGCACAAACAGGGCCAACTCTAAAAAAGATGATCTTTTTTTTTTTCCAAGACTTGCACTTAGAAGGAGCCGTAGCTAATGTTGGGCTTCTATATGTTTTGTTTATGTACATTTTATACATTTTGCCTAATGCTAGACTTCATTAGTGGCCTGGGACTCTGTATATGAAATCAGACGCATGGAGGAAAAAAAATCTCACAAATTAATCGTAAGTAGCTAGAAAAACCAGAGAGATATTTTATGTGTTATAAATTATATGTACTTATTTATTATTGTTAAGATTTATTATATGTTTTTTAATGTATTCAGCGCGGTGTATGATTAATATTAAATTAGACCGCACTATATGTTCTTTTTCTTTTTTATTATTATTATTATTATGTATTTATATTTAATAAAATTAACCACAACACACGAATGGTAGTAGTGCACCCTTCTATATTTACACATCTTTTTTTTTCTACAAGCAAAACAGAACAATACAGAACGGTTCTTTTGTGACAAGAATAGAGAATACACAAATATGTACATCCAACGGACTTCAAAGACTATAACAAAACATACTGTTATTCCGATTTGATTTATACAAAATATGCACTCACAAACTTTTAAAATAAAAATTAACACTGGTTATGTATAAGTTATAAAATAAAATACTAAAAAAAATATTCAAGTACTTTCTCGTTTTTTTTTTCTTTCTTTAAAGAAAAAAAGAGGGAACAATTTAGCATTTTCTAAAAGCATGTGCTTTCAAAATGCTTCTGTGTTTATCTATTCTAAACACCGATCTCCACATTCATAGTCATATAAAGTTTATTTTTATTACGTATTTTTTTTTTTTTAGGCAAAAAATTGTTTGTTTTTTGTTTTTTCTTCTTCACGTATCTGTGATATTGAGGTTATTAATATTAATAATATCTGTTATTCTCTAGGGCTGTTCTTTGTCGGTTTTTTCTTTGTTCATTTTCTTCATTTTCATCCTTCTGTTTTGAAACCAGATTTTAACTTGGCGTTCGGTGAGATTTAGCACTCTGGCCACTTCATACCGCCGGTCTCTCGTTAGATACATGTTAAATAAAAATTCCTTTTCAAGTTCTAGAGTCTGATATTTTGTATAAGGGCACCTTTTCTTCCTGGTTGACCGTGCATGGATCCAATTTGCCACTGGGTTATCTAAAGCAAGCACAGAGCAGAGAAAATCAACGTTAATATCACATAGAGAATGAAAACAAGCATACATTTCTGATATTACATTGTTTTCCTCATGTAGGTCGATAGAACAGTATATATTACACACCTATCGTTAAGGGTAGGAATTCAATTTATACAAATAGAAATAATCAAATAATTACAAAAACACATTTTTGGGGGAATATTATTATTGCCTGTTATAAAGGCCTGTATTTTTTTTTTATTATAGTCTTAAATTGAGGTGTTGAGGGAATATTAGGGTATATTACTCTAGGTCACCCTAGTGATATGTTTAAAGACAGTCATTAAAAAGTACACTGTGTTTTCACAAGGCCATAAAGGTTTTAGCAAGTGCAATTTCCTTAAATATAGTTTAACCTAGTATGCCCTTAATTTTCCTGCTGTTAAATTCTCTAAAGGTTTTTATTTTTTTTACTTTCATGATACTTATGCCCAGATAACCTGAAGCTTTTTGACCAAACTGAACCTAAAAGACATTTGATTGCCCCTTTATTATTTTATTACACGGCTTCATAGAAACACACAATAGACTTTGATAATTGGTGTGTTTACAAGGGCAAAACCTATAAATGTCCTCTTTTCTATGAGAAAATATACATATAAAAGAAAAAAATACACCGTGTTTTATTTTCAAGCAATGTCATAAATCTATTAGTCTATGTATATATGTAAGTATGTTTTATTAAATGTAATTATACAGCAATGATCTACCCCTGTATAATTTGGGGATTATTGTTTATGAGAATAGTCATAAAATATTAAGCTGCCAGGTGTCTTGACTGCTACATTAACCTTTATATTTGCAGTCTGCTTGTATACCAGTTTAAAAGATGCCCATTAAATTTTAACTCCTGTTTAATATTAAGTGAATTCAAGATGCTACCACAATAAAGAGGGCTGTTTAAGAACTTCCTGTCGCTGTGTGTGAATCTGATCTGCTCTGGTCAATGCAATAAAACCAGGACTGTAACAAACATTTCAATTTAAACGCCCAGTTGTCGCTTCATGTTCCTGTCCTACGTGGACATTCAGCTATCTGCCTTGATGGGGCTGGTCTGTTAGCCTTTCCTATACACACTGCTATCTGATCATATTGCCTTGAATATAATGAAATAAAAAATTAATCTGAATATAGTAAGTAACAAAATGGGTCCTCCCTGCCACAGCTGTAGCAGCACTTTCTGTCTCAGTCCCTGCAGACATTTAGCTGCAATGCTGAGTATATTGTCAGAATGAAAGTGACACTGAGCTGTGGGGTCTGCATGTCACATTAAACATATGAACATGGCTGGTCCCTGCTTTTGCACCCATACTGCCTGGTCTAATACATGCATCCCCTGCCCAGCCATGCAGCCTGCCTGGATTGTTTATTTAATAGATATATATATATATATATACATATATTTAAATAATAATAATTGTCTTTTAGTCCTCCTGCAGGCAGTGTGTTTTAGGGCTGGGCCCTGCTAAGCAGGCAATTTGATTTTATGGAGGTTATTGCATTCCTCCTCCCCCTCTCCGGTTGTAAACAAGAATGACTCTAACTTACTGGGGTCCAATTCCGTCTTGTCCTCTTTGTGTTTGCTAGAAAGGAGAGCCTCTGACTCCGGAGAAGGGATGGTGTGCAGGGGTGGCCTGTCCCTCAGGTCCCCAGGAGATCCATACATATAATCCGGGTAGCTGCGGCCATCGCTGGGGCCACAATCCCTTCTGCTGGGGAAGGTGTCAGGCTTGAGTCCATAGTGCCTGCTGCTGGCTGGGAATCCTGGGAATGAGACCGTCCCTGAGATGGGCTCCAACCAAGTGCGCATATATCTTGCATCTGCCCCCAAGTGAGCCTGGTGGTGGCTGTAGGGGTGGTAGACCACTGAGGATTGGGAGTGCACAGGACCCCAAGAGGTGGTAAAAACTGCAGGTTTAGGGGCAAAACTGCAGGAAGGAAAATCTCCACAGTCCGGGACTAATCCTGTGGGTCTTGCAGTGGCTGGGTGAGCCCCAGTGGTGGGGAACCTAGAAGCCAAGAGGTCTTCACTCTCATGGCTGATCAGAGAGTCCACATAGTAGTTGCTGATGGGACCAGAAGCAGACATTGTTCCCCCTTCTTTTACATTCATAAGATTATTGTATGAACTGTATGTGTACTTTTTATCTGCTCATAGAACAATCAGGGCAGGTAATTATTTTTTCAGCCTTCCAGGCTCGTCATTGGCTCTGGCTCCCCACGTGATAGTATTTACCAAAAAAAAAAAAAAAAAAAATACAGTGTAGATCAATGCGCAAGTCTCCCCCCTTTTTCCTCCTCTCCTTTTAATAGAAGCAAGAGAGAGAGAGGCTCTGGTTTCTATAAAATGGAAGAAATTATGTGAAATTCAAAGGGGCCACCTCATGGACCACATTAAACCCTGAAATATTTCTTGTGTTCTGAAAAGAAAAATGGGGCAGTGGATACATTTGAGCAATGCTGGAGCACGAGAGGACGTGGGAATCAGGAGAGGGACTATTTCTTGACGCAATCTGTCTCTGTCTCGTCTCCCTATTGCTGGCAGTATGCTAGCCTGGATATATTGCACAGCATAGGACATAGCTTTTCATTAGAAATGCATTATGATTTCTCTTTTTCGTTTATAATCACTTAGCCAAAAATGTGCTACTTGCCATGGAGAATAGGGCTTGTATTCTATAAATACACACACACACACACACAAAGAATTCTAGAATCTTAAAAGTAGCCATTTGACTTGTATCATCTTTTAGCTGGTATGATTTTTTTTTTAGAACTGCCTGTCTGTTTATTGCCAGTCTGCATGCACAGTTTACCAGTTGGTATATATATGTTTTTTCTTTACAAATCAGCAGGTAGTGAAAAGCCAGCACGTGAAAGCCACTGGAGTTTAAAAAAAAAAAAAAAAAATCAGGAGAGAAAAAAAATAATTCAGGAGACACATTTACACAGAATAATAGTTTTAAGCTACTCCCATCTTTCAGTGAATGTCTGTGTTCGTCTGCTGAGGGTTGGATGTTTTTATGTTCTTCAATAAAAAATTTACGAGGATCATTCGATTGTTCATAAACTTGTCGTTCATTAAACAAAACTGCAGAGTTGGATTTCCACTGTAAAAAGCAAAAGTTACTGCAAAGTTTCCCCATTCATGTCTACATAGGGAGAAAAAGGAAAATACAACTATAGAAGGGCTTCTTTCCTTCCCTGAGAATTATTCCCAAAGAAGAACAAAGTGTAATGTCACCGCTGTCTGCATGTGTTGCTGTCAATAAATTCATTGTGTTGAGTATAACAAATTCCTTCACATTTACCAAAGCTGGGAAACCCTGATACAAATATATTTAAGGCAAATAACATGAGTGTAAATGCCTACCAGACTCAGTACAAATCTATGGATATAAAATAATAAACAAGTTGCTTTATAACACCTTCTATGGGTAACAAAAATAATAACAGATAAAAAAAATAATGGAAGTGTCTTAGGCACATCGTTTTTGTGTGTAGACTGGGGGCTGAAGACTCTGTATATAATGGCGTTTTCAGTAAAATTTCAATAAAAACGACAAATGACATTTACTCTGGTGTGATACGTGTATATAATCCCACCACCATCTCTCCATAGACATGTCTGCTTTTAGATTCTTCATAGAACGTTCAATGTGCATGTATGCATATATAATTCTTAATACAAAGAGCAATTCGAGATTTACATTCCCACAGAGAAAAGCATGCTCACGTTATAGAAATAACAATGAAATAGACTGCAATCACATGAAGAAGAAAAAACAACAAATCTACAGGCACATTTCATACGTTTCATGTAGTTACAGTGATACCAGGAGCCATACATGTTGTACATCAACCTTAATAACACCTTCACAGAGCAAATATTGGGGTATTCTCCAGAAATTTAACTCTTTATTAACAAGACAACAGCCAGCTCACTGCTGCTCCATGCATTATTTGAGGTATGTTCTAGTGGTATCTGCAATGGAACAATAACTAACAAAGCTGCTTACAAAACATCACTCAATCCAGTAAACACTATCTTAGTATCTCTACTTTATTTGAACAATTTGGCTCCAGCATCCATGATAATCTCCCGTTGACAAGTACTCTCACTCAATCCTAATGCTTAATTTGACAAGTTAATTTATTTTATGCAAAATATATTCAGTGTTCTATTTTCACCTATGTTTCCCTTGCTGCAGCAGACAGAGAGCACACCACTCCACACATGTAGACTGGAGAGGTTATCTGGCTAAATATCAAATATTAAAATACCATTGGAAGCATGTTATGTATTTATTTTTACATAGTTGGCACAGGAGGAGAAAAAGCTTACATTCCAGAGCATAAATACATTATAAAACACACATAAATGAGCACAGTATATGCATGTAAACAACAGAACAAACACACAGCACATAAAATGTAGACATCAAAATATACAGATACAAATAGCCAAAAATATTAAAATGCATTTTACATTGAATTAAATATAATAATCAGCCAATTCAACACGCACAATATAACTGATAAATATCACTTACTATTTGGCACAGTCTATCTTGATATCAATAGCAATATATTGACTGATTCCCTTCCAGGTTCAACGTAAGAAAAAACAAAATATGTATTTTTTCTGATATACAGACATGTAATGCGCAAGAAACAGTTATAAATCACTATACACTCTGAATAGCAAAGAATAAAATCAAATGTCACTGCTTTACCTTGTTTGCTGCATCGGGATCTACAGGAGATTCGCCATCGGAAGGAAAAAGCCCATTTCGTTTTGCATACCAAATAATGCATTATTCTCCTAAGGCCTTTAACGAGGATCCAGATAGCAAGTTGTCTTATCCTAGCAGTGTGGTGCCTATTAAATCCGCCATACACACTACAGGACTCATCTAGTGCATGAAAACAATTGCACTGAAAAAAAAAATATATGAAGACTCCTAAAATCCCAGCTGGGGTTTCCTGGTAATTTTGCTGTATATTTGGATCCTTGGATGATGCATGCACACAAGTAGATCCAAATCCTGCTACCATGTTTGAAAAGGGATGCTTGTCCAATGTCTTGCCCTATAAATAACACCCAAGGAGGCTTTTATTTTCCTGTTTCTATACCAGTCTATGATATAGATATTTCTATTGGACTCTGAGAAGGAGAAGGGCAATCCTACCATAAATTTCTAAAAATAAAAAAATAAATTAAAAAAGTGCAAAAAGGCACAGTGAGCAAATCAGAGATGAGGAAACTCATCCTTGATAGTAAAAAAAATTTAAATATATATATATTTATTTTTTTAAATCCCCACGTACACACACACACACACACACAAAGCCAACAACAACTGGCTAAAGACAGTTTTGAAGTCTCAGGCCTTGGAGAAATAAAAAAGCTAACTCACTCAAGAAGGGGCCTTTCATTCTCTTCCAAATGCAGGTTTTATGAGTTTACTCTGGAAGCACTGCAAATTGTAAATGGGGTGGGGAGAGAAAAGAGTCACCTCAATATAATATCCTGCTAATAGCATCTATACCACCCTTTGTCCTAAGGACTTTCCAAAGGACTGAAAGTGATCTGTTTTACCCATCACAGGCTGTGAGGCTGAAGGGAGCAGACACATTCACGCCATCCTTGACAGACAGACAAATGCAGTCTCCAAACATCCATTTTGAGGTTTGACTGAGTGTCTTCAGGACTTGGTTCAATAAACACCGTCAAGTTCGGTTTAAAAACAGAAATCTATACAGATAGATCTATTTCCTCCATTTAGAACTCAGCTTTTTTATGATGAAAAAGGGGGAACCTTAATAAGTTGTAAAGTAATATGAGGATATATATGTCCAGATAAAAGAATTCTGTATATATCACCAGCCCAGTCCGGAGACACAGCTCGCGAGCAAAATCAAGGTAATTCAATAGCTGTCCCATCAACTTTGTGAAAAGCTTTGTGTTTGGAGCCTTTCAGTGCA